>ML660220.1:4119294-4500603 GCA_007570785.1 Antilocapra americana
AACAGATGAGCATAATCAGAACTTCCCAAGAAAAATACCAGGAGGGGTCTAGCCTTGGGATGCCCCAAAGGAAAACCCACTTTGAAGTTTCCTTCTCAGTCTCGTGACTTTGTCATCCGAGTGAGGGGGCATCCTGACGGCTCCCAGCAGATTGAATTATGTATAATTAGGTAAAATAATGCAAACATCTTATTTGACTGAAACAATAAAATCATAAATGAATGCCAGTATCAGTAAATTAAAAGTACTTCCTTTTAGTACTTTGATAGAAGAAGCTTTCTATCAAACAACTGTTCAGTTGTTGTAGAAACGTACTGAAATTTCTGAGAATAGTGGCACTGAAAATATTACATATTGAAAATCCATGAAACAACATTAGTCACAAAAAAGGATTTAATATTTATATTAATAAAAATGAAAGAATGAAAATAACCAATGTATACATCCCATTCAAGAAGACAGAAGAGAACAAAGTGACCCAAAGAAAAGTTGAGGGGAGAATTGAATAAATATAGAATCAGAATGTGATGAGTTAGGAACATGTAAAGAATATAATTAACAAATATAAAATGTAAATGACAAAAAAGGGAAAGAACCATCACAGAGGGTATTTGTTAAAATGACATAAGATTCCTATGCTAATCAATTTAAAAATGTTGACATAAATTATTTTGTAGGTAAATACTGAAAACCCTAGATGCCATAAAAGTTGAAAAAAAAAGATAAAATTGCCAAATACTTACCTCCCATGAAACAAAGAATCATAAGCATGCCTATTGCCTAAGTTGTGACAGTAAGCCAGATAATGAGCCAGGGCTCCTAAAATAAAGATCTGAGCCATAACCTGGAGCAGGGAAGGCAGAAGATATGCCCTTGATGGTTGTAACAGAAGCAAGAATGTTATAATATTAATGAGTCATGACAAAAGACACAAAAATTATCCGAAGGAGACCACCATTTTGACAATGCAAGAATCAAAAATGGGGAAAAAATACTTTGTGTACTAAAATATATTAAGTAAACAACTAAATAAAATTTAGAGCTAAGTATTAATTTTTAAAGAAGAAGCAAAACACATAAAACATGGAAGACCAGAGGAACTCACTTTTAACCAATTCAGGTTTATGGTCTGGGATAGGGAAGACACAGAGTGAGCCTGGGAAAACTTCAGAAAGTAATAATATATTGAAGAAATAAAGAATCAAGTCAATGGTACACAAAAATCCATAAGAATTCCTCAGTATTTATACAGCTAGGAATCAACAATCAAAGGCTGTGATGAGCTAAAGTATACTAAACTAATGAAAACAAATTCATAATGACACATAAAGAACAAGTCAGTCAAATGGAGTTTCCCCAAACCATCACAGGGACTTGCCTCCTCTTGGACAGAGTAGGCTTTTTATTCTGGTGATGACTTTATTGTTTCATAAAGTCTTTATTCTCCTGGCCCCGTTTACTTGTCACATCCCACACAACCCTCTAGAGCAACTTCCTTTCGATCAATAAGGTAGTCACAACTCACTTAGAAATGGAACACCCTGCTTACAAGAAAGAAATTTAACATAATAAAACCTGCTTCTGACACTAATGAGCCATGTAACCTTGGAGAGATAGCCTAAATATTCATCTTAGCAATCTCTTCAAAGAAAAATAATGCAAGTAGTATTTATGTCATAGGGTTGCAGAATTAGGTAACTCAGTATATTAAAAGGGCTTAAAACAGGGCCTGGTACAAGGCAAGAACTACATGAGCTGAGAGGAAAACAAGTAGCTTTCTAAAACATTAAGACGTCCTTGCTGGAATTCTGACTTAATGTTAAATGCAAAGTTCTTTAACCTCATAGCAGGTGTAAGACAATACTTGTATCAGGCAATGAATATGAATTCTGTTTGCCAATCTAACAACATAAATTATACAGATTCTTTTGATAATCATATCAAATCAAGACAGTATCTTAACTGTTCTCCCATAGGTGGGTAAGGAAATAATATAAAGAATTTAAAGCAATTCTGGGCTCAAACACAATACAATAGATACCTCAAAGGACATAGTCTATGTATCCTATAATCAGATCTAGCTTTCTGGGTATCAAGGAAGGCAGAAATTATATGAAAAAACTAAGAAGGGATTTCATACAAATTATATGAAGAATCCTGAAGGCGCTAAAAGCAGGTGTCATCTCCAAAACCATGCTCAATCCATGCATTTGGAAACTTGGAAATTTATCTAGTATCTTAAAAAATAGCATTGAGTTACCTGAATGTCAACTGATAGTCTATAGAACATATTCTAAATTATGTGAACAGCTAAATTTACCCAGTGAGACCAAGTTGCTGTAATTTTCCATCATCACATCCCAGTACAAGTCCCTCTGAGCAGAATCCAGATATTCCCACTCCTCCTGAGAGAAGCTGATGACCACATCCCTGAATGTCACCAATTCCTAAAACAAGAAACCACATATAACATGTAAAATTGAAGGAAACATTTTTGACTAAAAGATAAAAAAGAATTGAATTAAACTATTATATATAGAATGGGTAAACAACAAGGGCCTACTGTATAGCACAGGGAACTATATTCAATATCCTGTAATAAACTATAATGAAAAGAATATGAAAAAGAATATATATTTGCATAACAATCACTTTGCTGTATAGCAGAAATTAACACAACATTGTAAATGAACATTGTACGTCACATGCCTGTGGCATGAATTATCAATGATGATGAATTTCCACATCCTTGTTCCTCAGTACAGGAAAAATATCTAGCTTAGAAAATAGGGTATGAACAATATTTTAAAATTTCTTACAACCCCAAGTTCATCATTGTTAATCACCATTTCACATTATATAAGAAATATAACTTCTAATGAGAAATTATTAAGTGCTTTTTAGTGGTTGCAGAGTAGTGTGCTTGGTGAAAATTATATTCACCTTAAATATATATGCCTTAATTATATTTAGATATAGGTTGGATAAGGTCTTCTCTAATTCTGAAATCAATAATAATCTACTGTTTATGTCTGAGACTAGTCACCATCAAATCCAACCTACCTGGAAAATCAGATCTGTTCAGAAGTAGAGTTTGCTCATATGTCATTAAATGGATCCATTTGCTCTTTTTCTCAAGAATATGTAAAAGGATGGTAAATGCCTCCCTCTGGGGATTCCATTTCTACCCTATAACTGCTCTGAACAAAAGAATCTACACATAGGAATACTGAACATTATTTGGGAAAGAGATAGGCACAGAGAAGGTACAGTGTGCTGTTTGACTCCAACTCTCACTAGAAAGTGAAAAATGGGGATTTTGATGAGGATGTGGGGGTAGGCTCTTAAAGCTGTTTTCTTGGAAGATACAGATAAATGAAATGTTCACAAAGGAGAGAAATAGCAACTTACATGGTCCATGGTTAGAACTGTAAAGAATCGATCGAGGAATTCCACTTCTGGTACGACAGCATGAGGAGTTCTATGGAGATTGTCCCCATTGAAACTGGTGAAAATTATATATAAAAACATAGAACAAATGAAGAAACATTTGTTCAAGAATATCTAGTAAAATTTACTAAGAATTGTAAAAGTCTGCAGTATCTGAACCTAATCTGCACCCTTCCTTATCCCTCCATCCTAGGGAGAAAAAGATTCTAAACTAGTACAACTAAGGTGACAAATTTCCTCACTCCTTCTCAATCCCTGCTCCCAGTTAGATAACTATCTTCCTGGGAGGAGTAGAACATCAGCATTTCTCATTTGCCCCCAGCTACCTTTGCTCAGGCAAGTGCAACTAAGTGATGTAGCAAGCAACTAGAACTGTAGGCTGTACCTTGGGTGTGGCACTGCTGAGAATACTGGGGTTCCCACTGTATTTGCCTTGTTCATGGGGTAGGAGTTCCATGCCAAGAGAGGGAAGCTGAGACCTAAGACTACTGAGCAACCCTCTCCATATCCCTCTCCATTTGCAATGGAGTG
Organism: Antilocapra americana; assembly: GCA_007570785.1. Lineage (NCBI taxonomy): Eukaryota > Metazoa > Chordata > Mammalia > Artiodactyla > Antilocapridae > Antilocapra > Antilocapra americana. Next base: position 4,123,276 of record ML660220.1, read on the forward strand.
TGGAGAAATTCAAGGGTAAGAACATTCTCAAAAACAGTGGAAATTTTAGTGAAAGGCTATTGAGTTTAGTGAAAGGCTATAAAGATTGAAAAATTCATTGGAGATAAATGCTAAACTGTACGCAGGCTAGTTTGTCAGAAGAGATCAGAGAAAGATATTTGGGGAGCCCTTCCTATTGTCAGAACAAATCTCAAACACTGACTTCATTCCCTTAGTCTGTGAAGCAGTGTATCCTCAGGGCATTACTGGAAATATTAGTGCCATTAATCCACAATTCGTGGATCCTAACAGCTTGGTGTGGTCAGGTAAAGACATATTCAAAGAGGCTTGTCAAAACCACTGTCATCCAAGGGTGACTGTGGTAATAGTCAAGTCTATACCCCAAGGATCAATATTAGAGATTTACACTATAAGGGAGATAGATTTCACTTAATTAGTCTAGCCAGTTACTAAACAAGAAATAGAAATAACAATAACAAGCCTGGGGAAAGGAAGGAGACAAAAGTATCACTGTTGAAACAGCTATCTAAAAATGTCAACTTTACATAAACAAGAGACAGGAAAATATAACCCATAAACCAAAAACAAAACCTAACAATAGAAACTGCCTGTGAAAACAACTAGATTGAACAAAGAATTCAAAGTAACAACTATAAATATGTTCAAATAAACAATAAACACACTTAAAGTAAATGAAAGTATGAGTATAGCATCATACAAATAATCTGTGAAGAGATAGAAGTTATTTAATATCACCAAGAAGTTGGTGATGCACAGGGAAGTCTGGTGTGCTGCAGTCCATGGAGTCCCAAAGAGTCAGACACGACTGAGCAACTGAACTGAACTGAAGTGAGTATTACCAGATGTAAATTCTGAATACTGAAGTTGAAAAGTGTAACCAAAATGAAAATTTCACTAGAGTGTCTCAACAGTAGATATGAACTGGACAGAAAAAAAGTACTAGCAAACTTAAAGGTATCTTGATAGACATCATGCAACCTGAAGAACAACAGAAAAACAAGAAAAATGAAAAGAGCTTCAGAGAATTGTTGGAAACCATTAAGCACACACTTGTAATAGATGCAACAGAAAAGAGTAAAGGAGCGTTTTAACATATTCAAATAAATAAGGGATGAAAAGTTCCCAAATTAATTGAAAAATGTTAATCTATATATCCAGAGAGCTTGATGAACACCAAATAGAATAAATTCATAGAGATCTACAAACATACAAATCATGGTAAAAATGGTGAAATATGAGAGAATCTGGAAAGCAGAAAGGAAAATTAGTTGTCACTTAAAAGTGAATCCCTAATAAATTTACTTGATGACACTGCACAGAAACAAAGGAGACCAGAAGGCAATGGGATAATATATAAAAAGTGCTCAACAAACTTTCAGACAAGAGCTATTTTTCAAATGTGAAGATGAAATAAAGACATTACCAGATAAAGAAAAACTGACGGAATTAATTAAATGTTAGCAGCCCTGTCTTAAAGAAATACTCAAGGGAGTTCTTCAGGTTAAAAGTAAGTCCCAGGTAGTAACACATATTCATGTGGAAAAAACAAAGAGCACCAGTAAAGCTAATTATGTAATTATAAAAGACAGTACACATACATATCTCTTCTCCTTCACTTAACTGATGTATATGGCAAATTGCCGGGAGCCGTCAGGATGCCCCCTCACTAGGATGACAAAGTCACGAGACTGAGAAGGAAACCGCAAAGTGGATTTTCTTTCGGGGCATCCCAAGGCAAGGCCCCTCCTGATATTTTTCTTGGGAAGTTCTGTTTCTGCTCGGAACATTAGCTCATCTCAGTAGGTCAGTCCCAGTTAGAAAAAATTCATCCTGAGATAATTCCCTCAGACCTTAATTCCCTCAGAGGATCCGGGAAGGCAGATTCCCTTTCCCGAGGAATAAGAGACATTTAAATAGATTACTATACCTCCTACTAGTTACTGGGGAGTTTACCAAGAGTTCTCTGGGGGTCATGGCAAAGCCACCACCAGAAGGGCTCGTACTTGGGTCACCTTTCCACATCCCACTCACGGAGGAGGCTCCCTTCCTTGAAAAAACCAGGCTGGAATGGGACTTAGGAATGCTCATAACTGTGGCCAGCATAGTTGGAGACACTGATTGCTTTAGGATAGTGTAGAAATAGAAATTCCTTTTAGTAGTTGTAAGGTTAATAGGGTTTCATCGTTAAAGTAGTGCTGCTAAACTGTCTCTTTGTCTTCTTTTCTCTTTCCTTGTAAAAACCAAAATAGGTTAATAGAATAAAACAGTTTCAAGCTTAAGCCCCTCTTTCTAGCTTCTACATAGTTGCACCTTGTCAGGGAACATTTGGCAGGAGGCTTCCTGTGTCAATACCTGAATATTCAGAGATGAGTGGAGAGGCACACCTTTTCCGGGGACAAAAGAAATGCATACATTCTCAAAGTAAAGTAACCATTTACAGCCTTCTTCCCTCTTGGATATGGAAAGTAAGTTCTTTACAACCCCCTCTTTTTGAGATAGATTCTAGCCCTACGTTTCCTGGATAAGTTGCAAGATCTTTATCTTTGCTGAAAAGGCTATCTTGTAAGACAGTGAATATTTGCCCGCATTATGCTAAATAAAGGTATGCTAGAGACATTCAAATGGTAAACATACTATTGTTAAGTCTGATTATGCAGAAATCCGACCTTTTGCAAGGAAAATGAGCTTAATGTTAAAGTTGTTGATGGTAGGCAAAAAACAAAAGTTTGCATAAAATCGTTGTGATGTAATGGGGATGTTCTTTGGCTATAAAACTGTAAGCTAACAGAAATAAAGTGAGAGACTTCTCCATCACCTTTTGGAGAGACTTCTCCATCACCACACATCGACTCAGCTCCGTTCTTCTGCCGACGCCACAAATCCCTCAAGACCCCTGGACCCCGCTGGGGCTGGACCTCGGCAGCAAATTTATGTAATTTTTTTGTAGAAACAAAATACATACCCAGGTTTAAAATTCCTCAACAAAATATTAGCCAACTGAACTCAACAATACATTAAAATGATCATATGCCATTATCAAGTGGGATTTATTCCATGGATGCAAGAATGGCTCACCATCCCCCAAACAATATAATATAACATAGTAACAAAATTAGGGATAAAATGCACATAATCATCTGAAGAGATGAATAAAAATATTTGACAAAAATTAAACATCCATTTATGATAAAAACTCTCGCAAAGTGGATATAGAGGGAACATACTTCAGCATAATAACAAGTTCATAGCAAATGTCATACCTAATAGTGAAAAGTTGAAAGCTTTTCCTCCAAGATCAGGAACAAGACAAAGATGCCCACTCTTGCCACTTTCATTGAACACAGAATAAGCAGTCTTAGCCATAGCAATCACATTTTTAAAAAAAGGAAGAAAGAAATAAAAAATATACAAATGAGAAAAGAAGTAAAACTGTCACTATTTGCAGATGAAATGATAGCATATGCAGGAAGACCCTGAAGATTCCATCAAAAAACTTAGAAGTAATATGTTTAGTAAAGTTGCAGGATACAAAATCCATATACCAAAAATCAGTTGCATTTATAGAGACTTATAATGAGCGCTCAGAAAAATTAAGCTGTCCTGTGCTCATTGATTGGAAGAATTAAAAAAAAGAGCTGGATTCCAAATTAATTCCAAAGCTATAGTAATCAATACAGTATGTTATTTAAAAAAAAAAAAAGCCTTTTACACAGACCAATGGAATAGAATAAAGAGCTCAGAAAAAAACCCCAAGTATTATACTTATGGTCAATTTATGACACAAGAGCCAAGAATATACAAGGTAGTAAGGACAGGCTTTCAACAGATGGTATTGGGAAAAGGGACAGTCATATGGAAAAGCATGAAGCTAGATCACTATCTGATGTTATTTTATGTATGTGCACCATACATAAAAATAAAGTCAAATGGATTAAAGACTTGAACATAAAACCTGAAACCATAAAACTCCCAGAAGGTAATATCATGGATAAACAACTTGACATCAGTCTTGGTGGTAATTCTTTTTGGATATAGCATGAAAAAAGCAACAAAAGCAAAAATAAACAAGTGGGACCACATCAAACTAAAAAACTTTGTGCACCAAAGAAAACCATCAACAAAATGAAATGGCATCCTACTAATACAAAATATTTGCAAATCAAATTACTGATACGGGGTTAATATCCAAAACATAAAGAACTCATACAACTCAATAGGAAAAAACCAAACAATTCAGTTTAAAAAAGGGGCAAAGGGTCTGAATAGATGTTTTTCCAAGGAAAACACAGGTTCGGAACATCTACATGAAAAGGCGCTCAACATCATTAATCAGGGAAACGCAAATCAAAACCACAATGAAGCCTCATCTCAACCTTCAGAATGGTGATTATCAAAAAGACAAGAGGTAACAAATGCTGGTGAGGACACAGAGAAAGGGAATTCTTGTGCACTGCTCATGGGAATGTTAAATGGTGAGGCCACTGTATAAAACAGAATGGAGGGTCCTTTAACAAATTAAAAACATATACCATATGATTCTGCAATTACACTTCTGAGTATTTTTGTTAAGGAAGTTAAAACACTGACTCAAAAAGATTTATGTACCCTCAAGTTCATGCAACATTATTTATTGCAAGTAATGAAAACAATGTAACTGTCCATGGATGGATGGATGAGTAAAGAAAATGTCACACACACACACACACACACAAATGGAATATTATTCAGCCATAAAAATTCTTGCCATTTGTGAAAACATGGATGAACCCTGAAGACACTATAAGTAAGAGCAAGAGAAATACTGTATGATCTTACTAATACATGAATTCTAAAAAAACAAAAGACAGACTCCTAGACACTGAAAAGAGATTGGTGGTTGCTAGAGATGGAGGGTGAGAGGGTGGGCAAAATGGGTAAAGGTGGTCAAAAAGTAGACTTTTAATTCTAAATAAATCTGGGGATAAATGTTCACCATGATGACTATAGTTAATAATACTGTAATATATTGGAAAGTTGCTAAGAGAATAAAAAAGTTACTGAATCTAAAATGTTCTTATTACAATGAAAAAACAACTTGTAACTTCGTATAGTGATGAATGTTAAAACAGATCTATTGTGGTCTTCTTGCAATATATACAAATATTGAATCATGTTGTTCACTTGAAACTAATATAACGTTACATGTTAATTATGTCTCCAAAAAAATAAAAAATGCCCCACATACCTAGAGAGAAAATTTTTGGAAGAATGTAAGTTATGTTATTAACAATGATTATTTCTAGATGGTGGGATTGTGGGTAATTATTGACTTATAAGTTCCTTAAAAGTTGAATATTTTACAACCTGCATCAATTCCACCATCAGACACATATAAAAGAGCTATTTCTACATAAAAGATTTAACAGAGTTGCAGACAAGCTTTCCTTTTGTTTAGGAACATAATGAGCACAAAAAGATCTTCAAAATGGGTGGGAACATAAAGGAAATTTGTGACTGAAATAAACTACTTCTATAAACTTGTGAACATCCTTTTATCACTCCAATGCAATAGGATACATTCACTATACACAAATTAACAAAATTAAAGATGGTAATAGCATTTTCAGACTAAATAAGAAAATGTATGTAAAAGAGGCAGAAATGTATTTGGTACAGCTTATGTGTTTATTGTGCTCTGTGCTCAGTTGTGTCCGACTCTTTGTGACCCCGTGGACTGTAGCCTGCTAGGCTTCTCGGTCCATGGAATTCTTCATGCAAGAATACTGGCTTGGGTTGCCATTCCCTTCTGCAGAGATATACTTATTATATATGGCTTAATTTTTTTAACTCTATTATTCAGAAACTAATATCATTTTAGATATAGATGATTGATTATAAATGCAATCTTAGTAAAACAGATTCATATACAATATTAACAATTAGGAGTGTTCTTTTTCCTATGTAAAAAGTTTGTCTTATCTGCATGGTATTATATCATATTTATGTAATGCAATTAACTTAGTTTTTAAGATTATATACAGTTATATAAATCCATGAAGTTACAGATATTCTGCAAACAAAACCAAACATACCAAAAAAGAAAAAATAGTTACGAACTATACAGAATAATTTTGAACATAATTTCAACAGATTTGTGGTCCTTTATGTGTACCAAAATGGAATTAAATTGCTTTAAGAATTTCTATTATGGATATTTGTACAAATCTGGATGTTAAAAATTGCAAGTCCTCATTAAAATTAACTTCACATTTTCATTACTCTTTAGTTAAGAAATTTATGACGAATATTTAGAATCTCCACATAACAGCAACCTTTTTTTCTTGAGAATTTAATTAAGTACAAGGTATTTAGTAAGTGCTCTAGGGCTATGCCCAGATTAATGTATTCAATCTTCGTAAAATCCATAAGGCACTGATGTAATTATTATGAACATTTTATAACAAGAAATTACAAAATAGAGAGCCTAATAACTATTGACCTCCTTGAAATATGGAGAGTTTGAACAAGCAACAGAATTTTAAATTTAGTTTTAATTAAAATAGAAAAGCAATATAAAATGTTTTTCAGTTAAACACAATTTCATTGTGTGGCGTTTCTGGTGAAGAACTCACCTGCCGGCGCAGGAGACCTAGGAGACTTGATCCCAGGGTTGGGAAAATCCTCTGGAGAAAGGCATGGCAACCCACTCCAGTATTCTTGCCTGGAGAATCCCATGGACAGAGAAGCCTGGCGGGCTATGGTCCATATCCCAAAGAGTTACACACGACTGAAGCAACTTAGCATCCATGCACACATACTTCACCTTAACCACTGAAAATTTAGTATCCAAATTGAGAAGTGCTATAACAATAAAATATGCACCAGATTTTGAAAACTTAGTATGAAGGTATGAATATAAAATACTTCCATTTATTTATGTCATTTTATGTTGAAATAATATTTTAGATATATTGGTTCAAATAAGATGCATTATCGAAATTAATTTCAACTGTTTCCTCCTACTTTTTGAAACGTGTTCAGTAGAAATTATAAAATTACATAAGTGGCTTTTGTTATATTTCCACTAGTGTTGCTTTAGACTCAAATACCAGTATACCACATTGCCTATCACAGTCTACACCGATATATGGTCTGAAACTAAGTCTACTGCCAAATCTCACACAAAACTTGATTATCACCACTCAACACTCCCCATAGATTTTCTGGAAAAACTCCCTGCCCTTGTACACACATACCTCCCTTCACAGAACTCCCAATTATATACCCACTTCCAAATGTCAAAGTCAACTTTTTCATTTACTGATTGAAGTCAAAGCACTTCCTACCTTGCTTTATTTGGAAATCAAAGGTATCTGCTATGTTATTATACCTAGCCACAGATCTCTTCCTTAACAAATCACATTCTAAAATACGCCCTTCATTTATCCTCCATGAGTTGTATGTTTGTGCCTTCCTTTGGAAAGAGGAGTACACGGGGTTACTGAATGATTTACCCAATGGGTATGGGAATTTTAATTGGAAAGGTAAAGGGTGCTTGAAAAAGCACTGAAAGATAAGGCATCCATCTCTATGGCCCTGTTGTTAATTGGGAAGGGAAAGCCTAGAATCAGAAAAGTGGATAAATCACAATTAGGGAAACTTAGGAGAAGGAAAGCAATACTCTAGTACTCTGTAAAACAAAAGTGTATGACAACAAAAGGCAAACACGAACTGACCTTGTATGGGGCATTAAATAAGTAGCAATGCTCTCCACCTCAGAACCTGCAGAACTACAGGACCAAGAAGAAGGACTTGTGAGACTCTAGACTGGCTAAACTGTTGTGATGAACACTCTGTCCACCAAGAGACATGACCCATCACCCATGACAAATACAACCAGATGGAAATGGGAAATTAGAATACTGCTGATTTTGCCAGTATCAGAGAAAGAGGTAAGAGACATTGATGCCCAAAGTTGGAATCTAAGTTCACAGGAGTTTCTAGAGGGCACAGGACAGGGAATGCTGTGGTTCTGAAACATGTAAATGGCCTCCATAATGCATCCAAGGGAGTTTAGCCCAGGAAGGAATGCTACACCTGTGTCCCTCTCCCCCTTCAAGTCTTCCCAGAAACCTGTGTTGAAAACAGATGCAAGCCAAAATTCTAATCCCATGATTCTGGACGTAATTTTCGATTGGGAACTTTCATTATAAGAATGAAATTCATGACTTTCACTCTAGCGAACTTTTCTTCACAGCTAGATCCAATTTAGCTATATGGTGTGAGGACAGAAGAGAATCCAGGGAAACACAGTCCAAGAAACCATGGAACCTATAATTAACACCCTGGGTGGACAACATTCACTTCACCGAGGTCCCCTCTGTGTTAAGCATTAGGCTGGGTACCGGGTCGTGCTGATACAGCTTACACACACACACACACACACACACACACACACACACACACGTGTAAAAAAAAAATCACACACTCCTAGTGCACTGAAAAAAAAAAAAAAACCTCAAAATTTAAAGCTAATTGAAAAATCAAACTCCATTTTCTTGACAGGCACACCAGAGATGGTACCGGACCACGTGGTCACAGTGTCAGTCACACACCCTCGTCGCCTTGGTCCTGTGAACCACGGTCACACGGTAGGCTCCGCCTCCACGGACAGTGCCACGAACCCAATGAGATACCAGGCACGCCGCCCCAGGGCCCCAACACACACTCCAGCTCTCACTGGCTCGCTGGCTCTCACTCACGCACAAGCGAGAATACTCCACAAAGACGCCGTCACGAACAATAGCACCCGCTACGTTGGTCGTCCGCGGCTCACGCAGACACAGGCTCCTGGCTCAGGCCCCATCCGTCCTCCGTGACCATGACCCCCTCCTCCCCATCACTGCCAGCCCCTCCTGCAGCCTGACCAGGTCCATCTCAACTCACCAGGCATCACCCAATAACCATCACAAGAGGGGGAGCCAAAGGTCGAAGTTCATTCGAGGCTCTGGGACCTGTGGGAAACGTAGTCCAACACAGAAAACGTTTAGCCCTCCAAGCAGAGCGTGAAGCCCACCAGCAGCTGAGGCCCCCTCCGAGCCTCGCGACTCCAGGGAATTCCAGGGTGTGCTGATCGCTCGCGGATGGCGAGGAGTTGCAGCTGGTGGTCCTTTCGGACGCCGAAGAGCCAGGTGATGCTCTGTTAGCTGGCGAGATCGTGGAAGGAAGGAAAGCCCAAGTCGAGGAAATAATTGCAAACCTGGGCCGGCGAGGGCGGTAAAGGGAGCTGGAAACCCGGGGCGGGCAGAGGAAGCAAACGAAAAAAGCCTGGCTCTGGTAGTGCCCGGTAAGAATCAGAAGCCCCGGGCAGAGGGACTCGGGAACCCGGCTGAGAAGGGCCGGGGAGGGAATCGTGAATCCCTGCCGAGGGAGGCCGGGCCAAGAAGGGGTGAAGCCGTGCGGAGGGAATTCGGGCAGGAGAGGGCCCGGGCGAGAACCCAGGTCGTGAACCAGAGGACCAAGGATTTTGTTGTTTTTGTCAGGTTTGCCCCTTGAGAACGCCCCAACACCCAGATCAGCACTTAGCAGATACTCAGTGTACTGCGTGTATGCCCGCCCTCGAGAGTGTTTTATATCATCACTGCTTCAGCTTCAATTCCCTGGTGTCCTTTTCCAGTCAGTCTCACAGGGAGACAGCCATGGTTCTGATATGTGTCATCTTAATGTAGTTCTGTCAGTTCTCCAATTCCAGTTGTCTCCTTTTAGTTCTTTAAGATTTATGAATGTTGTGTTCATCTTTTTTTTTTTCCGGACAGCATTCCAGTGTGCAAATGTGGCACAATTTGTTTTTTCATTTTTCTATTTATGAGCCTTTGGTGTATTTCCAGGTTTTATATGATGACGATGGCATGTTTCCATTTCTCCTAGGGAAATACCTAGAGGAAAAAAAATGCTGATAATAGATTAAGCTTATATTTAACTTTCTAAGAAGCTGACAAACCTTGTAGGATGATTAAGATTTGTATGGGAAACTGTGTGTGACTATGTAGTAAGTGGTTTCTCAGTTTGATTTGGAATTCTGTAGAATTATGAGATGGGCTCACTGGAGTTAGGAATATCAGGTAGGATCCATGTTGTGGTTTTGTGCAGTAGGTGAGATCATAGGAAACAATGTGTTGTACCAACTCTTATAATGATTTTTATGGATTCATTGCATGTTGACTGTGAAACTGGATCATAAGTATATTAATGAATGAGAGACTCTGTGTGTCTAGTTAGGTAAGTATCATTTTGATTCTGCTTGCAGAATTATGACTGTTATTGATCAAGTAAAATAGCAGTATAAGATATATCCAAAGGAAATGAAAACAGGATATTAAAGGGACACCTGACTCCTATCTTCACCACAGCAGTATTCACAATAGCCAAGATGTGGAAACAACCTAAGTTCCTCTCACTTTCTGCCATTAGAGTAGTATCATCCATATATCTGAAGTTGTTAATATTTCTCCCAGCAATCTTGATTCCAGCTTGTGATTCATCTATCCCAGCATTTCACATGATGTACTCTGCATATAAGTTAAATAAGCAGGATGACAGTATACAGCCTTGTTGTACTCCTTTGCCAATTTTGAACCAGTCTGTTCTTCCATGTTAGTTTTAACTGTTGCTTCTTGACTCGCATACAGGTTTCCCAAGAGAAAGGTAGTCCCATGTCTTTTAAGAATTTTCCACAATTTGTTGTGATACATACAGTCAAAGGCTTTAGAGTAGTCGATGAAGCAGAAGTAGATGTTTTTCTGGAATTACCTTGCTTTCTCCATGATCCAACGTACGTTAGCCATTTGATCTCTGGTTCCTCTGCCTTTTCTAAATCCAGCTTATACATCTGGAAGTTCTTGGTTCACTTATCACTGAAGTCTAGCTTGAAGGATTCTGAGTATAACCTTGCTAGCATGTGAAATGAGCTCAGTTGTTTGGCAGTTTGAACATTCTTTGACATTGCTATTCTTTGGAATTGGAATGAAAACTGACCTTTTCCAGTCTTATGACCACTGCTGAATTTTCCAAATTTGCTGACATATTGAGTGCAGCACTTTCACAGCATGATCTTTTAGGATTTGAAATAGCTCAGCTGGAATTCCATCACCTCCACTAGCTTTGTTCATAGTAATGCTTCCTAAGGCCTATGATGTCTGGCTTTAGGTGAGTGACCACACCATCATGGTTATAGAGGTCATTAAGACCCTTTTTGTATAGTTCTTCTGTGTATTCTTGCTACCTCTTCCTAATCTCTTCTGTTTCTGTTAGGTCCTTACAAATTCTGTCCATCGTCATGCCCATCTTTGCATGAAATGTTCCCTTGTTATCTCCAATTTTCTTGAAGAAATCTCTACTCTTTCCCAGTCTACTGTTTTCCTCTGTTTCTTTGCACTGTTCATTTAAGAAGGCCTTCTGATTTCTCCTTGCTATTCTCTAGAACTCTGCATACAGTTGGGTATATCCTTCCCTTTCTCCCTTACCCTTTTGCTTCTTTTCTTTCCTCAGCTATTTGTAAGGCCTCCTCAGACAACCACTTTGTTTTCTTCTTGTTTTTAATTAATTAATTTGTTGTGTCAGGTTTTAGTGGCAGCACACAGGATCTTTCAGCTGTGGAATATGGGATCTAAGTTCCCTGACCAGGGATTAAACCTGGGCCCCCAACACTGGAAGCGTGGAGTCTTAGCCACTGGACTACCAGGAAAGTCCTCCATTTTGCCTTCTTCCATTTCATTTTCTTTAGCATGGTTTTGATCACTGCCTCTTGTACAGTGTTATGAACAATGAGTGGATTTGTCAGTCAGTTCTTTATTAATCTTTGGTTTGTATTAATATATCCTGAACCTGTTATTAGGTACAAATTCATGACTAGTTTAGGTTTAAACCTTTATCATTATAAAAGATCCCCCCATATAAATGACCTTTATATCATTTATAAAACACTAAAGCAGTTATTTCTCATAAGTGGTTTTTTTTTTTTTGGTCTGATCTTAATATAGAGAACCAACTTTCCTCTAGTTAGTCTTTACATTATACCTGTTTCATATTTCAACTTTTCTGTGTCATTATACTTAATATGTGTCAGCTGCCATAAACATACAGTTGATTTTGTACTTTTCATCCAGGCTGATAATAATTTTCTTTTTATTGGAATGTTTAATCCACTTCCATTACATTTAATTATTAATAATGTTGGGTATACCAACATTTGCTTTTGTGTGTCCCCTCTGTCTTTTTTTTTTTTTTTTTTACTATTTATTTATTTGTTTGGCTACACTGGATCTTTGTTGAGGTACATGGGATCTACAGCTGCAGCATGTGAACTCTTACTTGTGGCATGTTCCCTGACCAGGGTATGAACCTGGGACCCCTGCTTTGGAAGCATGGAGTCTTAGCCACTGGACCAGCAGAGAAGCGCCCCCCTTAAAACAAACAAACAAAAAAAAAACAACAACTTACTTCGGGTCTTAGTGGCAGCACATGGGTTCAGTAGTTGTGGCACCCTGGCTTAGTTCCCTGCAGCATGTGAGATCTTAGTTCCTTGACCAGGGATCAAACCCATGTCCCTCACATTTTGAGGTGGATGCTTAACCAGTGGACCACCAGAGAAGTCCCTATTTCTTTATACTTTTATTCTACCATTCTTACCTCCTGTTGTATTATTCAAATAGTTTCTCTATTAATTTATACTGTCATACATTATTCTCTTAGTGGTTATTGTAAAGATTACAATATTATGCTTAACTTATTACAATTAGAATTCTCATGCAGTGGGTGTGAGAGCATAACACACTAGAAATACGTTTATCAGTGTATACAAAACTAAACATAGATTTATTACTTAATCCAGCAATCCTTTCCTAGGACATTTTCCCACAGCAAAAAAGAAAGCTTACGTCAACAAAACATAAGCATACAATACAGTAATGTTCATAGCAGTAGTATCTCTTAAAGAAAAATTTGAAACAACTCAAATTTCCAACATCAGAAGGAGAGAAAAGTAATCTGTGCAACATCCTATAATGGAATATAAAGCAAAAAAAAAGGTGCCTGCTACATAGATAACATGGGTGAATCCCACAAAGATGTCAGAAAAAAAAAGATTTAAATTAAAATCAAGTAGATTTTGAATAGGGAGGTACACAGATATTTTTATTCAGTGGCACCCAGATAATAACGTAAACTATCCAGTTCCAACATTATTCCCCTGAATATTAACAAATACATCTAAGCAGATGCATTTCCACCCAGCAAAAGCCAATGCCACATTCCTGAACATGTCTGCAGGTGAAATGACACAGACACATGTTCCCAGAAGGTCCTGGAGGGGAGGAAAAATTGGGCAAGACATGTGAGTTTCATAGCCAGTAGAAGGAATTACCCAGGTAAGATTTAGCTTTAACAACAACTGATTGGTTTAAAATATAGACTATCCATTCATGACTACTAGTCATTAAATGCAAAGTTATAAAAAAAATTTAGTTAAAATTATGTTCAATTATATCGCAAAACTTGGAATAAGTATGAAAACATTCAAGTTTTTTAAAAGTGAATACATAAATATGTCATTACAAAACCAAGACTTTAATCCAGATACTCTAGATCAAGGAAGGAAGGAAGAAGTCAAGTCACTCAGTCATGTTCGGCTCTTTGCGACTCCATGGACCATACAGTCCTTGGAGTTCTCCAGGCCAGAATACTGGAGTGAGTAGCCTTTCCTTTCTCCAGGGGATTTTCCCAACCCAGGAATTGAGCCCGGGTCTCCCACATTGTGGGCCAATTCTTTACCAGCTGAGCCAATAGGGAAGCCCAAGAATACTGGAGTTGGTATGTTAGGAGAAGCACACTGATTGAAACCACTCACCCTGGCCAGGCACCATAGTAACTATTTGCATGAGATGTTTTACGACAAGACATCCTGGTAAGGAACACGGAACTAATAAGCCATCACCAATCGGAAGAGTTCAGGAAAGGTCAAAAGGAGACGCCGAATGTCTGACCACCTCCCAGAATCCTTCTCTCTGGCATCCATCTTGGCTGGATGGACTCTGAGTCAGAAAGATTGGCTAAAGACAACCTGGAAACTAATCCCATCACCATAAAACCCAAGACTTCGAGCCACGTGGCAGAGCTGTTTTCCTGGTTTCCCTTACCTTCCTGCTCTCTGCCCAGGTGCCCTTTCCCAATAAAATCTCTTGCTTTGTCAACACTTGTGACTCCTCAGAAAATTCATTTCCGAGTGTTAGACAAGAGCCCGGAGTACTATTGACCCTTCCCTGTATCATAAAAAAAAAAAAAAAAATCAGTTGACTGATGCCTAGGACCAGAATCTATTTCTATGTTCACTGACGTTTCCTGTTGACAAAGCTATGAAAATACTGTATATCTGCAATATGCAGCTTGCCACCACAGAGCTTCCAAGAGGAATCTTTAGAAGCAGAAATCTTACTCTTGATGCCTTCATATCATGGTTTCCCAGGACCCTGCTTTAGGGGTAATTCCAGCTCTAAAATTGCCCTAGTAAACACAGAAATGTGCTATTTTTTATTTATTTATTTTTTTTAGTTGCAACCTTCATTCTACCTCTCAGTATATTGAAGACCCAGAATGCTATTTTTGTGTAGCTAGCACTTCGGTGTAATGTGGCTCTAAAAAGTGAAAACACAGAGGCAATGAAAGAAAATCCAGAATTCCAACAAATTCCAAGAAACCATGGAACTGACAATTAGTGCCAGAACAGGCTACACTTAATGTACTGCATGCCTGTGTATCAAGCTCTTAAGCTAGACAATAGAGTTAGGGTACACTGATGAAGGCGATAGGGGCCATGCTTTAACACTGAGGGTCTCTGTGTTTAACCACGGCCTCAGAGTCTTAACAGGAACGGACAGTCACACAGGGATCTTGTCCACGCATTCCTCAACGCTAGAACTGCAGAAATGAAGCTCTACCCTACTAAAAGTGAAAAAGCCACCTTAGGCCAGTTTTTGTTTTTTAAATAAAGGTGATGGTAGCTTGATGTTTGTTTGTTTATGTGGCTGCGCAGTTTCTTAGTTGTAGCATGTGGGAACTACTTTCCTGACCGGGGATCAAGCCCCGCCCCCTGCACTGGGAGCCTGGAAATCTTAGCCACCGGGTCACCTGGGAAGTCCTTAGGCCGGCTCACAGCACTTACAACCACATCTTACGCTGACGCAGTCACAGTCACGCCCACAACCGCATTCCTCAGCAGGTGACTTGCAACGCCTCAGCCTCCCGCCTCCACCTGCCGCCTCCGTGCCTGGGAAACTTCAGGACTCCAGCAGTGATCTCCTCCTGCATCCAGATCCGAGTCACCTCCACTCACCACTAGGCAAACTATGACTACCAGGCTGGGGGGAAATGAACCAGAGGCCGAAGTGCATTAGTGCCCTCAGGGCCTGTGAGAAACGTCGTCCAACCCGGAAAAGCGGACCCTGACAGAAACAGACCGAGCGCCTGCAGCTCGGACCTCGCTGCTGCTAACCCGCCGCCGCGTGGACTCCTGGGAGCGCCGGCCAGTGCGGGAGTGCGCAGGCGCAGGCGACAGCCTTGGCTGGGCTGAGGTTGGTAGGTCCTAGGGGCCGGGAGGAGGGGGCTCGAATTGGGAGTTCCGGCCCCGGAGAGCCGACTAGGGAAGCGGTGCCTGATGGGGAGCCTAGGGGGGATACCGGGAGTCCACGCCGGGCCTGTAATTATGAGGACGGAGCCAGAACGGGGCCCTAGGTAAACCAGACACTCAGATCTGTGAGAGCGCGGCCTCGGGCGTGGCCCGTGGGCGTGACTCTGAAGGTGACGATCTCGTGTGACCTGGAGCGAGTTTTGCGAAGGCAGATTTTTGTCTGTTTTGACCCCGAGGGAGTTCCATCGCCAGGAGCGGGGCCTCACACAGCGGGTGTGTGTGTACCAAATGGAGGCAGCTGCCGGTACCCAACCTGCAGCGTTTTGGATTTGTGCTGGCTGCTCTGTGATAGTGTTGCGGCTGACTTAGTTAAAACTGAATGAGTCTCGTTGCTGAGTGGGGATTCCTCTGCATATGTCTCTCTTCCGATTCGGTGTGAGTCCTGTCTGAGACCTCAGGTGACTGTGGAGAACCGAAATGATTTGTAGTGTGATTCTGTGCCTTTGCCTGGAATTATTAATGTGCTGTCAGAGATTGTGAATGATACGCGGGTGCCTGTGCGTTGGTGCTTTTCTGAAGTGATAGAACTTAACTCTGCCTGTGTTTGTAACCTACCGTTACTGTTTTGTGATAGTTTTTTTGATTGAGAAACTCTGTTTGAGACCACTAGTTAGATAGGTAACATTTGATTATCTGAATAGAGATCATTAAGCCTGCCTCCAAAATTGTAGCTCAGTAGCAACTTAGCAAATAAAATAGAGGTATAAGTACTGGAAAGGAAGAGGTAAGATTTCGTAATTCCCAGATGGTAAGGTTCACTACAGAGAAGCATTCATGATTCGTTCAGTCCTGTCCCACTCTTTGTGACTCCATGGATTGTAGCCCGTCAGGCTTCTCTGTCCATGGGATTCTCCAGGCAAGAATACTGGAGAGGGTAGCCATTCCTGTCTCTACGGGATCTTCCCGACCCAGGGAACGAACCCAGGCCTCCTGCATTGCAGGCGGATTCCTTACCGTCTGAGCCACCAGGAAAACCATACTAACTAAAACAAATTTGTTAAAATGATTAGTGTTCTATGGGTAGCATCCGGAAAAAAAAAAAAACAACATTTTTTTTTACCCATAACTAGCACTTTCAGGGGGCTTCCCAGGTGGCACAATGGTAAAGAATCTGCCTGCCAGTGCAGGAGAGGCACGAGATGAGGGTTCCATTCCTGCGTTGGGAAGATCCTCTAGAGAAGGAAATGGCAACCCACTCCAATATTCTTTCCAGGAAAATTCCATGGACAGAGGAACCTGGCGGGCTATAGGCCATGGAGTCACAAAGAGTTGCACACTACTGAACATACACTAGCAGCACTTTCAACAGTGATATATGAATAAGGTTTCCTGCTTCTGGATGAAATCTATGGCAGGGTCAATAGCTTCTTTAGGCATTCCAGGATATAAAAGTATTAGGTATACTTTTAATAGTAAGACCAATCTCATTTTAGTAAATAAAATATTATTTTGCTAATTAAAACATTCACTGTAGTAATCAATACATCAGACTTCATTTAGTAAAATATTCTCTCTGTCTGGAAGCCTACAAAGTGGAAAGATCAGTTTCTATTGCTATACCTGTGTTACTAAACAGTATTGTTCAGTAGTTAGTACTTAAACTACTATTAATAAGTTACTAATAAATAATGGTTAATTTTCAATAATTAACTATGCTAATTAAGTAGAGTGTACAGGTGAATCAATAAAGAGATGAAGTAGAGAAATTAAATAGAAAATATTTAATTTAATTCCAGATATTCTCAAGTATGAGGAATTAATTAGAAAATCCAGATATTCTCAAGTATGTAATAATATATATATGTAATATATAATAATGATAGAGATGGCATTTCACATCAACTGAGAAAATATGGAGTGTTTAGTACATAGTGTTGCTAAAGAATACTTGTAGGGAAGAAATCTTCACAAGGCAAAAACATTCTAATAGTCACATGAGCAGCTAAAAATTATTTTCAACTTAAAATAGGTAAAAGGTTAATTTATTAAGTTGAAAAAGGAGATAATGTCAATCAACTAGAAAATAAACACCACCATGAGAAAAACAAATATACTATGTCTTCACGGAAAAGAAATAAAAGGAGCTTATTCTCATATAAGAAATATGTAAATTCCAGCCATCTTGGAAAAGGAAATGGCAACCCACTCCAGTACTCTTGCCTGGAAAATTCCATGGACTGAGTACCCTGGTAGGCTACGGTCCATGGGGTCGCAAAGAGTAGGACATGACTGAGTGACTTCATTTTCACTTTCATACATATATATATATCTGGTAGGCAGAGATTAAAATTATTTTCAACTGCATTCGTTAGGGTTTGGGGAGGTATTCTCATGCACTGCTGATGACAATGTAAATTGGTAGGAAATCATGAAGAATGCTTTGGAAATATGTGATAAATTTGTCTTCCATGGGAGACATTAGGTGGAGCTGCAAAGGGGAAAAACACAATATTCCCTCTCTCCAAGCTACAACAGATTCCCCAGAATCTCTTCTCCTTCACCAGGAGATTAGGTTTCTGGCATTGATAAGGGAACAGGATTGGTCCATTTCCCTCCTAATCTCTGTTTTGGATTTGTGTGGGGTACACAGAGTGAGCAAGTGCTGAAATTGAAAATAGATGCAGATTTAACTGAGTTATTCTGAGAGATCTAATCTGGTTTCACATGGCTCCTTGTATCTTCCCATTTCTGCCTTCTCAGGACTCTTTCTTTTTACAAAGAAGAGCACAAAAAAGAAGGCTCATCTGCAGACATCAAAGCCATGCCTCAGGTGAGATGATGTTTCCTCTCTTTCTGAAAGAACTTGTTTTTAGGTTACGAGAACATTTGCTTCCCTATTCTTAAATTTTCTGGATATTGGAATTTATTTCCATCAAATTGGTTTCTAGTAGGGCAAGCTAGTGGCCTACATACAAAATTTAAGAGGGACTCTCAGAGTTGTCCAGCCCTAAATTTTGTTCCCATGTGTCTCACTTGCCTCACCCTAGTTACAGCCCTATTCCCAGTTTCTCTCATTCCAACAGGATAGACTTCAGCCTTCCCAAATGCACTTTCTAGTTGTAGCCAATGTTTGCATACTGATTGGATGTATCATTCATCATCTCCTTTCATAGTCGTCTCATGAAGGTACTGCTGGAACAGAAATGTATTATCTTGATTTAAATGGGAATATATTCCTTGAATGAATCTATCTTGTGTAGACACTGATTTGAGATCTAGATTTGTAAAGAATCAAGGAGCAGACATGCAAAACCTTGATAATCTCCACTGACCTAGGTTTTGCAGTGGTATGGTGGGAGGTAAAGTTAATCGATCACGTTATTATTTTGTGATTAGATTTCCTGTTTTATGAGGTTTTTAAGATAGAGATTTGCTTGCAAGCTTATACAGAAAACTGAAATTTCACATTCCTCTCTGATCTTTCTGTTTTATCCATGTTTGTCAGCAATTCCCAGAAACTGTGGCCCACCAGTGAAAAACCTTTCTGTACTTCAGTGCTGTTATAGATGTATTCTTATCTTTTTACTTTTTTCTAATTTTTATATGTGGGTGCAGGAGAATAAGATGCATGTGTTCATTCACTCTTGAGATAATAGTCTACTCTTGAATCAAAAGTGGTACTTCTCCTCTTCCCATATTTTTCTTTCAAAAAATTCCTCTTTATCTACCAATCTTAAAATGCCATTCTGGATTTTCCCCAGATGCCAATTGGTTCCATTCTCCTCTATGTGTCTTTTTGAGAGAGAGACGATCACATTCCCTCCAAAGGTTATACTGACGTGATTCTAGTGACCCTCAGATAGTGCTCTCCATCCTAGACCTTTATCCAGAGTATCAGAACCATATAGCCAGTCTCCAATAGTTATCACTGCCTGTATGTTCCATAGACATTTCAAGTACACTACCTGGGTTTACCTCATTACCACCTCTGGTCCACCTTATTCTTTCTCCTGCTTCCCATTTCCTTTTTCTAGTCTCAGCACCTGTCCACTTGCTATGCAGATGACCTAAGAGCTATATCTCTCTTTTTTTCTACTCTACAAGTAATTGGTGACCAGTTTTATTGAAACTCACCATGGGACAAACAGTTGACTCCTGTCTAGACCACTAATACCACTTTAATCTCAGACAGACCTCCAACAGTGGGTACTTGTCTTTCCTACCTAATACACTTCAAGCCTTCTCTAGTGTTCAAGAATATTGCCTCTAAAGTACAAGTTTTTTCACATATATGCTGACTTAATGTTTCTTCATTTTTAATACTCCATAAAGTAGTAGATCCAAAATAGGGCATGTGTTACAAAAGAATGTACAAGACAGTATACTGAAAAGGAGGAAGATACTAGTAATTTACATTCAAGAACATTAATTGTTAACAATGTGGATTGCTATTAATGCCAACTGATGATTTATATGTTGGGAATGTACTTAGAGCAATTTTAAGACTACTGCTCTGTAGAAAAAAAAATCCAGTATTATTACATAAATATGCCCACTACTTTCCTCCATACACTTTTTTCTTTTTAAGCCCAGAGATTCTTTCCTAACATACTGTACCTTTTGCTGTTTTCTGAATTTACTAACTGGTTTTACTCTCCCAATAAATTTTAAAAGCCCATTGACATGTAATGCTACAGAATAAATTCATTGTGAGTACAAAATTTTTGTGTCCTCAGTGAAATCTTAGAATCCAGAATCTTAGAATACTCTATAGTATTTACCCTTGTACATATTTCTGTCATCACATCTATAATATCTATTGAGTTTAAATATTTACCTGTGCCTCTCTTTTAGCCTGTAACTTCTTACGAGCAAGGTCAAGGTTTTATTTGTTTCATTGCACCAAGCAACCAATCACATTCAAGGCAAAGAGCATGATCTCATATATTTTTAGCATGAGATAATAGGTAAATACAATTGAATCTATTTCCAGAGAGAATTTTCTGCAGTACAAAACACAAGAAAACCAGGTGTGACCACTGAACATGGTCTTCAGTGTCTAGTTCTCACTAGTTCCAATTACTTTAGGATGAACTGGAGTATGCCCTTACAGGGATCAGTTTCATTCAAGGATGTGACTGTGGACTTCACCCAGGAGGAGTGGCAGCAACTGGACCCTGCTCAGAAGGCTCTCTACAGAGATGTCATGTTGGAAAACTATTGTCACCTCGTCTCTGTGGGTAAGGAAAATTCCTTGCCTGTTTCAGTGTCATGCATCTCCTTTCAAGAATTTTTGAAACATGTGGAACTTTGAATTTCAAAATCAGAGGTGATGAATAATCTCTTTTTGTTACTAGAAAGCATGATTATGCCCTCAGTTGCCTAGTGCAAGGTATTAACTTTGGTAGGACATTAATAGCCTTGTCTAATAGCCATCTTGAAGCTGTATCTTTCTCTTCCTTAAAGAGTTTTAAAGCCCAACAGCTTCTTAGACCAAGTCTAATTTTTTATTATCAGGATTTCACATGACTAAGCCTGATATGATCTGCAAATTGGAACAAGGAAAAGAACTATGGACAACAGAGAAAATTTTTCAAAGTCAGAGTTACCTAGGTGAGTCTGTATAATGTCCAGTGGACTCAGGTAGTTGATGTCTGAGCATTTTTGGAGATCTGTATTTTTTAATTGTGGTAAAATATATATAAAATTTGCCATCTTAACCATTTTTAAGCACAGAGTTCCATGGCATTAAGTACTTTTACATAGTTATGCAACTATCACCATTATCCATCTCCAAAACCCTTCATTTGTCAGAAGTAAAACTACCCATTAAACAATAACTCCCTATTACCCCACCTCTATTAGCCCCCGACAACCAGTATTTTACTTTTTGTCTCTATGAATTTGACTGTGGTAGATACCTCATATAAGTGAAATTATATGGTATTTGTCCTTTTTGTGACTAGTCTATTTTACTTAACATAATGTCCTCAAGTTTCATCCATGTAGTATGAATCAGACTTTTCTTCCTTTTGAAGGATGAGTAATATTCAATTATAGATACATGTGACATTTTGCTTATCCATTCATCTCTCAGTGAACACTTAGGTTGCTTCCACTTTTTGGCTACTGTGATTAATGCTACTATGAATATGGGTGTAAAAATATCTGTTTGAGTCATTGCTTTCAGTTCTTTTGCATATATACCCCAAAGTAGAATTGCTGAATCATTTGTTAATTTATGTCTGATGTTTGGAGGATCTGCCATACTGTTTTCCATAATGACTACACCATTTTACATTCTCATCAACAAGGCACAAGGGTTCCAGTTTCTCTGCGTCCTTACCAACAACTGTTATTTTCTTTTTTTCCTGATAGTAGCCATCTTATTTAGGAATGTATTTTTAAAGGCCTGAGATCTCTGAGGTACCTATATATGGCTGACTTCTATGCCTCTAAAATCTAAATTTTCTGTAATATTAATCTCTACATAAATCCTTTCCTTGTGTGACTTATGCTTATGAGCTATTGGCTGCTATTATTTTACTGGAATCCACTCCATGCTTTGTAGATATAATGTCCATAGAGATCTTAAGTGTAAAGTTCTTTGCATTCTGACAGAAGTGTAAACCCATGTGTCTCACACTGTAATCAAGATAAAGGGCACTCCTACTAACCTGTTAAGTTCCATCAGGCCTCTTCCAAGGCAGTCCCTCCCCAGGACAATCACTACTGGGATTTCTACCAACACAGATTAGTTCTGTCTATTCTGGACTTTTTTTCATGTATGCTTTTTAAAAAATATATTTACTTTATTCAAATGTAGTTGACTTACAGTGTTTCTTCCCTGGGTTGGGAAGATCCTTACGGCTACCCACTCCAGTAATCTGGCCTAAGAATTCAATCCGGGGCCAGAGTCTAGGCTTGATCACTCAGAGCTTTTGTGTAATAAAGTTTTATTAAAGTATAAAGGAGATAGAGAAAGCTTCTGACATAGGCATCAGAAGGGGGTAGAAAGAGTATCCCCTTGCTAGTTTTTGGCTGGATGTTATATAGTCACTAGCAGTTTGCTAATGAAAGAAAAGAATGTCTCAAAACTCAGAATGGCACCAGGCCCCTCATACAAAGGATGTATTTGGGGATAATCTTGGCATCAGATGAGTCATCCTGGGCCATCAAACGATTGACTTGAATTTTGTAGAAGGGCAGTTTACCTACAGATAGTTTCATTTATATAGATTAGGAGAACAATGAGTATAGCATACTGATTTGTCAAGCCATTTGGCAGAATGGAATCAAAGACAGAGTTTGGGGCAAATGGATAGTACATTAACATAGCTTAAGAAAACCCTTTCCATAAGAAGAATGCATTGATTAACTCTAGGTTTGAGAATAGTTAATTTAAGGTGAGGCCAGGTGTCATGTGGCAACAGTGTTTTAAGAGAAACCTTTTAAATTTGTATACAGAAGGAAAAAATATCACTAGTTTGTTTCCTCCTGCCGCTTAAGAGAGATAAAAATGTCTGACACTTGCCTCCTATTTCCTCCGTTGGGAGACCCCTGGCCTTCCTGCCTGTTACCCTCTCTCTTTCTTCTCCTTCTGGGACCCCTATAATGTGAATGTTGGTGCATTTAATGTTGTTCCAGAAGTCTCTTAGGCTGTCTTCATTTCTTTTCATTCTGTTTTTCTGTATTCTGTTCTGTGGCAGTGATTTCCATTATTCTGTCCTCCAGTTAATTTATCTGTTCTTCTGCCTCAGTTATTCTGCTATTGATTCATTCTAGTGTATTATTCATCTCTGTCTGTTCTTAGTTCTTCTAGGTCTTTGGTATACATTTCTTGCATCTTCTCAATCTTTGCCTCCATTCTTTTCCCAAGATCCTGGATCATCATATCATTAACCTGAATTCTTTTTCTGGAAAGTTGCCTGTCTCCACTTCATTTAGTTGTTTTTCTGGGAATTGTCTTGTCCCTCCATCTGGGACAGAACTTTCTGCTTTTTCATCATGATTAACTTTCTGTAATTTGGTTTCTGTTTTAGCCACTGTGGGACTATGCTTCTTGCTTCTGTCTGCTCCCTGATAGATGAGGCTAAGAGGCTTGTGTATGCTTCTTGATGGGAGGGACTTGAGATGGGAAAAACTGGTTCTTGCTCTGATGGGCAGATCCTTGCTCAATGAAGCTTTAATCCAATTATTTGTGGGGTTGCATCCCTCCTTGGTAGTTGTTTGGTTGGTAGCCCAGCCCTAGGCTCTATGGTAGAGTTAATGGCAAACTCCAAGAGGGTTTATGCCAAGGGGGACCTTCAGTGCCCCCGTCCCTGTGGTGAGCCCCTGCCGACCCACGCCTCCACAGGAGGCCCTCCCAACACTAGCAGGTAGTTTTGGTTCAGTCTCCTGTGTGGTCACTGCTCCTCTCCTCTGGGTCTTGGTGCACATGAAATTTTGTTTTGTGCCCTCTAAGACATGTTTCTGTTTCCCTCAGTCCTCTGGAAAGCCTATAATCAAATCCCTCTGACCCTCAAGGCCAGATTCCCTGGGGATTCCCAGTCCCTTTGTTGGATCCCCAGGCTGGGAAGCCTGGTGTGGGGTTCAGAGCCTTCACAATAATGTGGGAGCTTCTTTGGTATTACCATTCTCCAGTCTGTGGGTCACCCAACCAGCAGGTATGGGATTTGATTTTATCGTGACTGCGTGCCCCTTACTGCCTTGCTGTGGCTTCTTTGTCTTTGGACATGCTGTATCTTTTTTTAGTGGGTTCCAGCGTCCTCCTGTCAATGGTAGTTCAACAACTAGTTGCAATTTTGGTGCTCTCGCAGGAGGAAATGAGTACACATCCTTCTCCTTCACTGTCTTGAACCAGACCCATGTCTACTTTCTTTTACTCAGCTTAATGTCTGCAGTATTAATACATGTTTTAGTATTTATATTAAAATAGCTTATTTAAGTTGCAGAATAGTATTCCGTTGTATGGAGCTATCAGTTTGCTTATACAAATCCTATTGATAGACATTTGAAATGTTCCAGTTTGGGGCTATTATGTTTTTGTTTGTGTTTGGCCATGCTGTGTGGCATATAGCTCTTTGTTGCCTAACCAGGGATCAAACCCACTCCCCCTATAGTGGAAAGTGTGGAGTCTTAACTACTGGACCACCAAGGTCCCTGGGTCTATTATGAATAAAGCTACTGTGAACATTCTTGTAAAAATATTTTTGTGAACATGTTTTTATTTCTGCTCAGTAAACACCTATTAGATGGTATTGCTCATTTGTAAGGCAGGTTTATATTTCACATTGTAGAAACTGCCAGTTTTTAAAAGTTATCATACTATTTTAAACTTTTACTGGCAATCTATGAGAATTTTGATTGCTCCCACATTCTCCTCTACATTTTCATGTTATCAATATTTTCATTTTGGTCATTCTGAAATATCATTCTGTTAAGAATAGTAGTATATCTTAGCAGTTTCAATTTAGATTTCTTTTATGACTAATGATAAGAACTTTTCCCAGTGCTTTTTATATCTTCTTCGACATATCTGTTCACATGTTTTACTCATCTTTTATTGGGTTATATATTTTTTCCTTGAATTCTTTACGTATTCTGAATAGAAATCTTTTATTTGATGCAGGTATTGCAAATATTTCCTCTAGTCTGTGGCTTGCCTACTCATTTTAATAGTCTTTCAATAGGAGCAAGTTTTTTATTGTAATAAAGTCTAGTTTATAATTTTTTTATTTTATCATTATTTCTGTGATCTCTCAAATATTTGCCTCCCCCTAGGTTATGAAGATAATTTCCTGTATTTTCTTCTAAAAATGTTATGTATATTTTGCTTTTTAAAATTAGTTCTGTGACCCATCTCATGTTAAGTTTTATTTATGGTATAAGGTAAAGGTTAAGAGTATCTTTTCTTCCATTTGTTGCATCACTTGTAGAATTGAATTAAACTGCTCTGATGATCTTATCAAAAATTGATTGTGTCAGTCCATTTCTAGAGTATTCTTTCCTTTGATAAAATTTAAGTTCTCTTAATAATAGGACTTAATGATTAATTTGGTTATTGTAGTTTTATAATACGTCTTGATGTCAGAATTAGTCCTCTTCCTTCTTTTTAAAAAGTTGTTTTGGCTATTCGAAGTCATTTTCATTTTCTTTTTCAATTACATTTAGAATCAACTTCTTGATTTGTTTAAATAAATATGCTGGGATATTTATTGGTGAGAACAAACATCTTAGCAATATTGAGTCTCACAGTCTCTCATAATACTATATCTTAACCTTTTAGTTACCTTCTCCAATTCAAACTTTTAATATTTTTGATGCTATTGTAGTGAGATTTTTTAAAATTTCTTTATCCAGGCTTTTAATATGAATAGCCACCACTGACTTTTAGATATTGACTTTGTATACTTGTACTGATGGCATTAGATTTTATTGTTGTTACTGTTGTCTTTTGTTTGTTTTGGTATTTTTTTTAGATTTTCTACATATAAAGCAGGCCTTATGGAAATATATTTCACTTCTACATTTGCATACTTTTTTGTTTTCATTTCTTTTTCTTACCCTGCTGTACTGATTGTGACCTATAGTACAATGTTGAATAGAGGTAGGGAGAGTGAGCATTCTTTGCAGTTCACTAAATTTAGAAGGGAGACATTTAATATTTTATTCTTAAGCTTAATATTAACTTTAGATTTTTCTTTTTTTTTCATTAATTTATTTACTTTTTCCTTTACATTATCATGTTGGTTTTGCCATACATTGACATTTTTCATAAGTGCTCTTTGTTAGATTCTAGGAGTTCTTTTCCTAGTTTTTGGACAGTTTTAATTATGAATGGATGTTGATCTTAATAAATGCTTTTTCAGCTTCTGTTGATTTATTTCTTTTTTAATCTGTTACTATATATAACTACATTGATTAATTTGAATTTTAAACCAACCTTAGGCTCCTGGGATGAACCCCAGTTGGACAAGATGCACTATTCTTATAGATTACTGAAATTAGTTTGCTAATATTTTAGAAAGCTTTAGTTCATGATTTTACCAAGGACAGTGGTTTGTACTTTTATTGTAATGTTTTAGTGTAATGACTACACTAAAACCTTTGACTGTATGGATCACAACAGACTGTGAAAAATTCTTCAAGCAATGGGAATACCAGACCACCTTACCTGCCTCTTGAGAAATCTGTATGCTGGTCAAGAAGCAACAGTTAGAACCAAACATGGAACAACAGACAGGTTCCAATATTGGA
Source organism: Antilocapra americana (assembly GCA_007570785.1). Classification (NCBI taxonomy): domain Eukaryota; kingdom Metazoa; phylum Chordata; class Mammalia; order Artiodactyla; family Antilocapridae; genus Antilocapra; species Antilocapra americana. The sequence continues at coordinate 4,150,214 of ML660220.1, forward strand.
AAGGAGTACATCAAGGCTGTATATTGTTACCCTGTGTATTTAACTTATATGCAGAGTACATCATGTGAGGGCTTCTCTTGTCGTTTAGCTGGTAAAGAATCCACCTGCAATGCAAGAGACCTGGGTTTGATCCCAGAGTTGCGAAGATCCCCTGGAGAAGGGAAAGACTACCCACTCCAATATTCTGGCTTGGAGAATTCCATGGACTGTATATGTATAGTCCATGGGGTCACAAAGAGTTGGACAAGACTGAGCAACTTTCACATCATTAGGAATGCTGGGCTGGATGAAGCACAAGCTGGAATCAAGATTGCTGGGAGAAATATCAGTGACCTCGGATATGCAGATGACACCTCCATTATGGCAGAAAGCAAAGAAGAACTAAAGAGCCACTTGGTGAAAGAAGAAAGTGAAAAAACTGGCTTAAAACTCAACATTAAAAAAACTAAGATCATGGCATCCAGTCCTATCACTTCATGACAAATAGATGGGGAAACAATGGAAATAGTGAAAGACTTTATTTTCCTGGGCTCCAAAATCACAACAGACGGTAACTGCATCCATGAAATTAAAAGATGCTTGCTACTTGGAAGAAAAGCTATGACCAACTTAGCATATTAAAAAGCAGAGACTTACTTTGCTGATAAAAGTCCATCTAGTCAAAGCTTTGGTTTTTCCAATAGTCATGTATGGATGTGAGAGTTGGACCATAAAGAAAGTGGAGTGCCAAAGAATTGACGCTTTTGAACTGTGGTGTTGGGGAAGACTCTTGAAAGTCTCTTGGACACCAAGGAGATCAAACCAGTCAATCCTAAAGGAAATCAGTCATAAATATTAATTGGAAGGACTGAAGCTGAAACTCTAATACTTTGGCCACCTGATGCAAAGAACTGATTTCTTAGAAAAGACCCTAATGCTGAGAATGATTGAAGGCAGAAGGAGAAGGGGATGACAGAGAATGAGATGGTTGGATGGCGTCACCAACTCGATAGACATGAGTTTGAGCAAGCTCCAGGGGTTGGTGATGCACAGGGAAGCCTGGTGTGCTGCAGTCCATGGGATCGCAAAGAGTTGGACACGACTGAGCAACTGAACTGACTGACGCTGTGGGGATGAAATCAACCCCCACCCCTGCCCACTCAAAATATGTGACAGATGTCAGGATTGAAATTTCACATAATGAGGCTTTCTAGGGAGAACAGGGAGGATTCCCAAGCTGGTCCTAAAATGGTTTGAGAGAGCAAGGAAAGGTGTCTGTGTTTGGTGTCTACTGTGCTTACAGAGGTGGTCAGGTCGGGCTTCTACACGTGGTCTAGGGCTTACATGGTTTAAACTTCTTGCCAGCACCAATAGAAAGCATGCAAGCTCCCTTATTGGCTTACCCAGTTGTGAGGCTAGAGGGGACAAAAATGGGATGGGTCTAGGAATTTGTCAGTCGTAAGATATCAAAAATAGAATGACTCTGTTACACATGTAAACACTAAGAAGAAAATGGGAGTGGCTATAGATCAAAGTAGATTTCAGAACATGGAATATTACAGTGATAAAGTGGAACAGTTCATCAGAAATCATAACAATTCTAACAGCTTCAAAATCCTTCAGTTTTTCTCAGCTTTTTAACATTTTCACTACCTAAAGAGTCTTTTTAGAGATTTTTTTTCTAATTATCCCCTCTATGAAATTTTAGTAGTCTGTGTTCTGATCACAGTAGAATTTATCTAGAAATCAAAAAGCATTTCTCTAAATTCCCCAAATATTTGGGAATTAATCACATTTCCAAATAACCCATGAATCAAAGAGGAAATCCTAAAGTAAATTAGAAGGTATTCTGAACTGAGTGATAATTAAAACAGCATATCAAAATCTGTGAGATGCAATTATAGCAGCATTAAAATATTTTTATCACTTTAAATCAGGGCCTCCTGAAACAGGGGGTTAAATTGTCACCTGAAGTGACTAGAAAAAGAAAAGTAAGTTAAACTCAAAAGTTGGTAAGAGGAAAAAACTGACTAAAGAAAAAATCAATGAGATACATAACAGAAGGAGAATAGAGGAAATGAGTGAAATCAAATGCTGATGCATTAAAATAATAAAATTAGGGGGAAGGGGTGGCAGGCGCCATGCACCATGTTGGGCAGCGAAGGTGGAAAGAAGAAGCCCCTGAAGGAGCCCAAGAAGCAAGCCAAGGAGATGGACGAGGAAGATAAGGCATTAAAGCAGGAACAGAAGGAGGAGCAGAAGAAACTTGAGGAGCTAAAAGTAAAGGCCATGGGGAAAGGCCCTCTGGCCACTGGTAGAATTAAGAAATCTGGCAAAGAGTAAGCTGTTCTTTGTGCCTGAGGCAATGATGACCCTTAGTTCCATTCCTGTTTAATCACCTGGATTCCTTGCCATAGTAACCGTTGCCACCTATAGCTACAATGAAGTGTTGTCTTGGAACCTATTGTACATTTAAGAATAAACTTTTGTTAAAAAATAATAAAATTAATAAACCATTCATTTTATTTTCTTGGGCTCCAAAATCACTGCAGACAGTGACTGCAGCCATGAAAATAAAAGACGCTTACTCTTTGAAAGAAAAGCTGTGACCAAAGCTAGACAGCATATTAAAAAGCAGAGACATCACTTTGCCGACAGAGGTCCATATGGTCATAGCTATGGCTTTTACAGTAGTCACCTATGGATGTGAGAGTTTGACTATAGAGTAGGCTGAGCACCAAAGAATTCATGCTTCTGAACTGTGGTGCTGCAGAATACTCTTGAGAGTATCTTGGACAGCAAGGAGATTAAACCAGTCAATCCTCAAGGAAATCAACCCTGAATGTTCACTGGAAGGACTGATGCTAAAGCTGAAGCTCCAGTACTTTGGCCACCTGAGGCAAGGAGCTAACTCATTGAAAAGATGCTGGGAAAGATTGAGGGCATGAGGAGAAGGGGGCGACAGAGGTTGGATTGCATCACCAACTCAATGGACATGAGTTTGAGCAAACTCAGGAGATAGTGATGGACAGGGAAGCCTAGCATGCTGCAGTCCATGGGGTTGCAAAGAGTTGGACGCGACTTAGCATCTGAACAACAACAACAGTATTAAAATTTAAAGATATATTACCAATATCAAAAATTAAAGGAGCTACGACACTACAGTTCCCACAGACATTAAAGGAACAATTAGACTATTCCCTAATAATTTTATACCAACCAGGGAAGTAGAGGAGAACACTTCCCAATGTACTTTATAAGACCAGCGTTATTTACAGTAAGGCACTATAAGTACAGAAAACTACACACCAACATCCTTTGTGAAGTGAGATATAAAAATCCTTAATACAGGGATTTTTATAATATAATTTATATAATATTAATATAATATAAAGCTTAATATATTACTATAAAGCTGAATCTAGCAATATTTTAAAAGAATGATATCTCATGACCAAAAGGAGTTTGTCCAAGGAAAGTAAAGTTGATTTGGTATTCAAAAATCAAGCTATCAAGCTATATAGTTCACCATGTAAAGATAAAAAAGAAGTTAAAAAAAGAGAAAACCACATAATCATCTCAGTAAATGCAGGAAATTAATAAAATTCAATTTGTGTTTATTATAAATCTTTTTTAGCAATCTAAGGGGATTTACTCAACTTCATAAAGAATATCTTTGAAAAACTTATAGCTGCCATCACATTCAATAGTGAAAGACTGAATGCTTGTCCTCTAATAAGAGCAAAAACAAAGAAAGGATATCCATTATCACATATTCTGTTACACATTATATGGGACACAAGTCAGTACAATAAGACAAGAAAAAGAAGCTAAAGGCTACCAATTAGAAAGGGAACTGTCTTCATTTGTAAGTGACATGTTTGTGTACATAGTAAATCCTAAGGAATCTAAAAGAAAAAAACTGTTAGAACTAGTAAGTGAATTTAGCAACTTGGTCTTATTTTAGACCAAATTTGGGAAAATTTTCGTCTGAACTTCTACAGCTTTTTTCCTGTTATATTCTCAATTATATTTTAAATCATTTCATCCTACCCACTAGTTCACTAAGGATTTTAAAAATTCTTTTAGTTTGAGTAATTTCTCTTAGTCTGACTTCCTGTTTACTGATTCTTTATTCCCTTATATTTATTTGCTATTAAACCCATCCAGTGAATCTTACACTTCAGATATTTTTTTTTCAGTTTGTATTTCCTTATCTCTCCTGAACATTCCATCTCTTCACCCATATTTTCATCTTTTCTTATAGATTTGTAAACATATTTATTTAGCTATTTTTAATTTCTTATAATTTCAATGTAGGGTCTGTTGACTGGCTTTTATTCTCCATTTTCCTGTTTCTTCTCAGGGAAACTTTACGTAACATTAGTCGTGTACAACTCTTTGTGAACCCATGGACTGTAGCACGCCAGGCTTCCCTGTCCATCACCAACTCCCAGAGCTTGCTCAAACTCATGTCCATTGAGTTGGTGATGCCATCCAAACCCTAACTCTAATGACTGTTGTCCCCTCCTCCTCCTGCTTTGAATCTTTTCTAAGGAGTCAGCATTAAGGTCTTTTCTAAGGAGTCAGTTCTTCACATCAAGTGGCCAAAGTACTGGAGTTTCAGCTTCAGCATTAGTCCTTCCAATGAATATTCAGGACTGACTTCCTTTAAGATTGACTGGTTTGATCTCCTTGGTGTCCAAAGGACTCTCAAGAGTCTTCTCCAACACCACAGTTCAAAAGCATCAATTCTTTGGCACTCCACTTTCTTTATGGTCCAACTCTCACATCCATACATGACTACTGGGAAAATCATAACTTTGACTAGATGGACCTTTATCAGCAAAGTAATGTCTCTGCTTTTTAATATGCTGTCTGGGTTGGTCATAGCTTTTCTTCCAAGGAGCACGCATATTTTAATCTCCTGGCTGCAGTCAACATATGCAGTGATTTTGGAGCCCAATAAAAGAAAGTCTGTCACTGTTTCCATTGTTTCCCTGTCTATTTGCCATGAAGAGATGGGACTGGATTCCATGATCATAGTTTTCTGAATGTTGAGTTTTAAGCCAACTTTTTCACTATCCTTTTTCACTTTCATCAAGAGGCTCTTTAGTTCTTTGCTTTCTGCCCTAAAGGTGGTGTCATCTGCATATCTGAGGTTATTGGTATTTCTCCCAGCAATCTTGATTCCAGCTTGTGCTTCATCGAGTCTTGCATTCACATAATGTATTCTGCATATAAGTTAAATAAGCAAGGTAACGATATACAGTCTTGACGTACTCCTTTCCCAATTTGGAAGCAGTCCATTGTTCCATATCTGTTTCTAACTGTTGCTTCTTGACCTACATACAGCTTTCTCAATAGGCAGGTTAGTGGTCGGGCATTCCCATCTCTTTAAGAATTTTCCTATCACAGAGTCAAAAGCTTTAGCATAGTCAAGGAAGCAGATGTTTTTCTGGAATTCGCTTGCTTTTTTATGATCCAACTTATGTTGACAATTTTATCTCTGGTTCCTGTGCCTTTTCTAAATCCAGATTGAACATCTGGAAGCTCTTGGTTCATGTACTGTTGAAGCCTCACTTGGAGAATTTTGAGCATTAGTTTGCTAGTGCGTGAGATGAGTGCAGTTGTGCAGTAGTTTGAACATTCTTTGGCATTGCCTTTCTTTGGGATTGGAGTGAAAACTGATCATTTCCAGTCCTGTGCCCACTGCTGAGATTTCCATATTTGCTGGCATATTGAGTGCAGCACTTTTGCAGCCTCATCTTTTAGGATTTGAAATAGCTTAGCTGGAATTTCATCACCTATACTAACTTTGTTCATAGTGATGCTTCCTAAGACCCACTTGATTTCTCATTCCAGGCTATCTGGCTCTAGGTGAGTGATCACACCATCGTGGTTACCTGGGTTATTAAGATCTTCTTTGTATATTTATTCTGTGTATTCTTGCCACCTCTTCTTAATATCTTCTGCTTCTGTTAGGTCTATACCATTTCTGTCCTTTATTGTGCCCATCTTTGCATGAAATATTCCCTTGGTTTCTCTAGTTAAGTTACTGGAGGCTCACATGAATTCTTTTGTCAGGTTGCTTTTAAGTTGTTTGAAAAGTGAAAGTCACTCAGTCCTGTTGGACCCTTTGTACCCCCATGGACTATACAGTCCGTGGAATTCTGCAGGCCAGAATACTGGAGTGGGTAGCCATTCCCTTTTCCAGGGGATCTTCCCAAGCCAGGGATCAAACCTAGGTCCGTCCCCCACCTCCCCACCATTATAGGTGTGTTCGTTACCAGCTGAGCTACCAGGGAAACCCTGTAAGTGTTTAGGTTATGTTTATTTCCATTTCAGTTTTGCCTTTAGTTTTATGTTATTGCTCTAAGTCCTCAGATGCAGCCTTTATTCCTAATACATGGCTTTTATGGGATTTCAGTAGAAAGACCAAAGTTTTAACCAGATTCTTCTAACTTGACACAGGACTGGAATTATTAATAAAGACTATTTTTGTAGAGTTAACTGCTGAAATCTTTGCTTGATTCTTAGTGTTCCAGCTTTCTTTTCCCTTTATGCTCCTTGCAGTCTTACCCTGTGGAAATGAAGTTAACCAAGGCTTTGCAGAGGGGTATATGCTAATGTTGGGGCTTTCCTTCTATGCTTTCTTCTTTCTTGGATTCTGTCCTCAGTTTACAGCCACTCTGGTACTCCTGAACTCTGATTTCTGGTTTTTCTGCACATGATGACTCCTACTTGCTATTTCTACTTGAGATCTATCCCCTCTGTGCTGCAAGAACTTCCAGAATACACAGTGGAAGACCTGGATAAATGTAGATGTTATTGCAATAGGGTTTCTTTCTTTCAAAGTTTGTATCCATTCCAGTTTCTGCCTGCTTTTGATCATTCTTTAGTGCCTTCAAGGAAGTTAGTCATTTATAATTGGCCCATAGTTATCACTGTTATCAGTTGGAAGGTTTGTTTGATACAGACTTCTTTGCTGTTACCAGAATCTGAATGTCTAAATCAGCAGTTCTCAAACTTTTTAGTCTTAGGACTTATTTATACTCTTAAGAATTAAAAGAACTTTGTGCATGTTTGTATACCCTATTCAAAATTGAAACAAAATTTTATAATATTGATTTATTTCATTTAAAAAGAACAAAAATAATAAACTAATGTTTACATAAAAATCATATTTTTTACAAAAAAAAACTTTCCAAAAGAAAAAAATGAGCAAAGGGGTATTGTTAGATGATTGAAGTTTATTTAATATCTTGCTGAACAAAAGGTAGCTGATTTTCACATCTGATTTTACATTTATTCTGTTGCAATATGTTATTTTAATTGAAATATGTGGAGAAAATCTTCCTTCATGCATGTATGTAGTTTGACAGAGAAATTTTTGAAAACCTTTTTGGATTGTTATGGGTATTCTAAATTAATACTACACCCAAACTTAATTGGTAGTTCCTAAACAATACCATTTAACAACTGGTTATTTCTAAACAGTTAGTTGCAATATAAAATCTGAAATTATAACAATGAACTTTGGTAGACTATTACATAAAATCCAGTGGTCTATTTAAATATTTTCCCCATGCATTGTTTTGTAACACTATGTATTGGTCATTTGGAAAGTAATAGTTCACTGGTATATACAGGTCTGCCAGATTTTTACATGTTTCCATATACTGTATTTTTTAAAAACCCCAAACCCACATGTGTTAGTATGGCCAGCAATTTCATCATAAAAGTATTTTAAGTATTGGTAAATTAACAAGCATACCATAGCAAATACAAGCTTTCCTACATAATGACTTATACTTAAAAGCTTGAACTTTATCATAGGTAACAAGTATTGGCAGATGTTTTCTTTGAATAGACAGGTTCGCATTGTTCAAGAAAATATCTACCAGATACCCACAACTGAATAATAGTCAGTGTTTTTTCAAGTAAAACTGCTGTTACACAAATTGTAGATATTCAGTTCTCAACTCAAATAATTATACCAGCACTTTTCCTCACAAAATATGATTGGCCCTTGAACAATACACATTTGAACTGTGCAGATCCACTTATATGCAATGTTTGTCAGCAGCAAATACTATAGGACTACAGGGTCCACAGTTGGCTGAATCCACAGATGTGGAACTGTGGGTTTGGAGGAACTGAGGGCCAACTATAAGTTATAGGCAGATTTTTCACCAGGCAGAGGGTTGGTACCCTTAACTGACATAGAATATTGAAAATATATGTTCTCAAGGGTGGAGATCTAATTAATAAAACTAGTAAAACTTTTTTTCCTTGTGTGTGGTAGTTAGAAATGCAGTGTTTACTATTGTAGATTGGTGCCAGTGCTTTGATATATGTTAATGTGCCAGCATTTTACCCACTGTATCAATCATTTAAAAATTTTTTATATTTTATGATGTTTTGACATCTTCAGAGAGCCTACTAGCTAAGGAGAGATTGCCCTTCCCAGAGGTAGCTAATTCCTAGAGATAGTAAACAAACAACTTGTTGGTGAGCCAACTTTTCATATACAAATCAACCAGCTGCAATTCCATATCCTCAACCACCTCCTTTATCTAATTCACAGACACCAAGCCAATATTTTCCCTGCCCTGAGTCACCAGCACCAGGACCAGGTATCAGACAACTGGAGATCACCCCTGTAACCCATGACATGCCAACACTATTCAGACTAACCGCCCTAAGCTGTTTGCCCTGCCCTGCCTTTCCATGGAAGTAAGCCCTAGTAAAGGCTCTGGTCTAGACTTCCCCCTTGCTTCTTTCTGCCTCCTGACCAAACCTGGTGCTTCCCCATGTGGTCCTGAATGGCGTGGCACAGGTCCTCCTCTCAGGAAAGGTAATAGGAAGTTTTCTGTTAACATTAGCATCTCTGTGTCATCACTCAGTCACCTCTATAAATTAAAATTCCATGAGACACCCACTATTGCTTTTGTCATTAGTGTAAATAAGAACACAGTTTAAAGTGCTATTATTTTTATTAATCATGAAGTGTTATTATTACTTTTTTGCCACACTGTGCAGCATGCTGGATCTTAATTCCCCAACCAGGGAAACTGCACTCATTTCCCCTGCATTAGGAGCACAGAGTCTTAATCACTGGACCACCGGGGAAGTCCCCGTGAAATGTTATTATTAACAAAAATAGTTTTGACTTTGTAGACCTCCCCATAAGAATTTCTTGGGAACTGTTGGTTTAGGCCTTTCATGTTTTTCGCCTCTTTCTTTAACATTTCAGCTCTTTATCTTTCTTCTTTTGTTATAGTCTTCTATTTATAGGCTTTCATAAATCTAAAATATAAAAGGATAATCATTGCTAATATTTGTCTTCCTCTTAGTCCTCATTTTCTTTCCTTCCTTTCCCCTTCTATTTGTTTCCTGCACTCAGTCTCATGTCCCATTCTTACTGTGAGACCTACTATCAGATTTCAAAATCCATATGCCTTGGACTAAAGTTATAATTTCAGTATCACTTCATTTCAGTACATTTCTTCCCAATAAATCTCCATGTTTCATAACATAGTGCTCAGATGCCTGATATGTACCCACCTTGATTGGGCTGAAAAATGTATTCTCTGTCCCTGAGTGCCTTTTTCATCTTGCTCACTTTTCTTCCCTTTGAGAAAATAAATGTTTGTTGAATAAATGGATTTTATTTCAGTAGGCTCTCATTGTTATCCTTAAGGGATCTTCATCCTCAGTTCTCATCTTTATAACAGCCACATAAGCTATAATAATCTGATCCATTCTCAAGTTGTGATACCCTTGTTTTATGTGAATGGCTTTCAGATAGCCATTTTCAGTGCATTTCTCCCACTTGGACTTTACTGGTATATTTTAATCTGCCTATAGAAATATAGCGATCACTTGTCTCATCCTTTCAGTTATTGATATTTTAGAAATAATATATAGTCATTAACTTTATCTCATCTTTGTTTCTATATCCTTTTATTACTGTAGTCAGCATCTTATAATATCAGGTTGATTTCATCATCTCTGCTGTATTTTAAAAACTAGCTTTCCAAAATTTGTGTTTATTTCATTCCATGAAATATCTTTACACCCTATCATATTCTCATTTGCCACTGACATCTTCCCAAGTAAGAACCATGTTATTTCAGGTGTGGACTGCTGTAGTTACCATTTGGATTTGCCATGATTTTTTTCTAGTTCTTTCAGTCAATATGCAAAAAAGATATCCCCTTATTATATGAAATTTAAATCCCTTCTTTTTCAGGGGCTGAAAATAATATCCCATCTGGTCATTCCACATGTATTTCCCTTTTTGACTGAGAACTCCTGCTTATCTCTGCTCTAGTCTCCCAAATGTACAACTGGATCTTTCATTATGTGACAGCTGCTATAATATATACTTATAGCAATAGTTGGAAAGTCAACCAACTACAAAATAAGAGAGTCAAACAGTACACACAAATGCACCCTTATTTCTGATACCAACTGTAAATTCAGGAATCCCAAGATTTTGGTCAATAGTTTGCTATAAGGACTTCCAAAACTTACTGAAAGCTGTAATACTCACAGTTATGGTTTGTAAGAGAAGAATACAAATTAAAATTAGCCAAAGGGATAAGCCCATAAGGCAGAGTCCAGGAAAGTACCAAACACAGATCTTCTAGTTGTCTGCTCTCTGTGGAATCAGGGACAGCATTACTTCCCTGTGACAGTTCTTCTAGAATATTGCCAGCCAGGGAAGTGTCGCTCAAGCCTAGAGTCCAGAGTTGGTTATATTAGGGCTCCATCACATAGGATGCCTGACTGCCCATGTGGCTAATCTAAGTTTCCATCCCCATAAGAGGTTGAACTAATATTCTGTGACCCAAATCCCTATTTAAATCACATTGTTGATGTGACTCAAAGAACCCCCCCAACCTAAATCACATTGTTACTTTATAGCTGGCCAAAGGTTCCCAGGAAAATATATACTCCTCTAAGACATGACATTAAAAGGATTTAGAGGTTACCTCCCAGAAGATGAAGGCAAATGTCAAGACTTCTCTTTGAGTAAGAATTATATTCTTAAAAAAAAAAAAAAAGAATTATATTCTTTCCCACACAATACTACATACTCTTGAGTTAAAAGATCAAATTTTACTTCCACATGAAATGTTCCTTGCTGACTCCGGAGCATGTCAGCTTCTGTTTTTTCTGCATTCACATTATACTTAGTGTCTGTAACATACAAACAGAACCATCCTCTGATATGATCTAGTAATTTGCTACCTGATTCAACATTGTTTTATCTGAGGCCTCTTTTCCCATCTGATTAACAATTCCCTCAAAATGAGGTCCTCTCTATTACTTTTCCTTACTGTAGCTTGTAAGAGAGTCTAGACATTCAGTAGTTACCTGATTGATGTCCTATGATAGTATGCAAGGAAATTATCTTTTTCATCCATTCAGAAATCATTTAAATGGTAAGTTCTTTTTATATATACATGCCAAGATGATCATATCCCTTCACCACTCTTAAATGTGTTAATGTATACTCAGAAGATTTCAAAGAATTTAGTTAATAAAATACTGACTTCAAAGAACGTAAGTTTTAGTTAGGAAGGCATTATTATCAAATTGAGCATTTTACATATAATATATAATATTAAAATAGCAACAAATCTTGTTGAAAGATTATTTGAAATGGATGGTTCAGACTATAAAATTACATACTAATTTCAGACAAATTAGACATTGAAGAGTAGAGAGAATATGTGAAGGCTTTTGAATAAATTGGATAGTAGTATGTCCCTAGAGGAGGTTGAAGTTTTCAGGAAGGCAGTATAATTCCCATTACTGATACAGATTAGTTTTGTGTGTCCTAGAACTACACATAAATGAAATATGTACTCTTTTGCATCAGGTTTTAAATATAAAAGCTGTTTGATATTCATCTCTTTTGTCATTATGTTTCAGTTGGTTTTTTCCTTTTTATTGCTGAGTAATATTCCATTATATACATTTCATTATAGTATTCTATTTTATAAATACATGATCCTACCACCCTTATCTTGTGGAGCAATTGTAAAGATAGATACGGTATCACTTGTTTACATTTTCATGACTGGTTTGATGGGATAAAAAGGCTACTGTAAATAAGATGCAAGTCATAAGTAAGATGAATCCATATTTAAAACTGCCCCATCAGATATGGGTGGTAGTAAGGTAAAATAGTAAGATACAGCCAAGAAGTTTTAAGAAAAATAATAGGTCAGCAGTGCCATACACATATATTAAAGAATTCAGTCTTTCACAGCTCCAATAGGGAATAGCAGAGTCCCAGATGGTGCTAGTAGTAAAGAATCTGCCTGCCAATGCAGAAGACATAGGAGACGTGGGTTTGATCTCTGGGTCGGGAAGATCCCCAGGAGAAGGACACAGCAACCCATTCCAGTATTCTTGCCTGGAGAATTCCATGGACAGAGAAGCCTGGCAGGCTATGCTCCACAGGTTCGTTAAGAGTCGAGCACAATTGAAGCAGCTTGGCACATATGCACTGCATTGAGAGGAAAACTTGAACTCATCCTTCCCTAAAACTGAAAAAGTAATTTAGCAAATTGAAAAAGGAAAAGTTATAATTGATGGTCAAGAGAATTTAGTTATTGCTCATCTCTGGAAGAATAAATTGATGGTAGCAGCAATCAGAATACAACAGTGATTATATTCATGTTGCAAATATCCTTTTCCTCTGGTTTATTTTATAATTCCTTAGGGAATTATGTTTCCCCAATTCTTCCCTTTCAAGGAAAAAAATTACAGTTATGTGGAGAGTTAGGGTCAAGACTACAGACTAGTGTGTCTGTTAGCACTAGGAAATGAGTGACTGAAAAAGTTCACTTGCCATGGATAGGCTCAATACAAGTGAGGCAGAAACAAATGGAAGTATTTTATAACACTTATTTAGTCATTAGGGAATAAATATATTGTTTTTCATCATCACCTGAACATTTTCAATACTTACTGTTAGTACCCTTGATAGGCTCACTCCATTATCTCTGAATCTGCCTGTTCCAAGAACGATTCTGCTTTCACTCTCCTTTGTCTTATGCTTACTTGCCCTTGTGTTTATCATACCTGCTCAGTGTAGCTTATATTTACAACATCCCAAAGATATGTGTTGTTTGCTTATGACAGTTTTTCCTCATTTTAAAAGTGTAGCAGGGTTTGTGTTTGTTACATATATTTGCCCTCCCAGAGGTAATTTATTTTGGCCTTTCTATAGACTAAAGTAGTGTGATAGACAGGCCCACCATGGATTGTTTGTATTACTTATCTTATCCATAATGTTTACATGGAGGCTTACTATTGTTAATTGTATTTTTTCTAGAAGAAGATTGGAAAGCTGAAGATGTTTTAGTGAAATTCAAAGAATACCAAGACAGGCATTCTAGGTCAGTTATATCCATCAACCACAAAAGACTAATAAAAGAGAGAAGTAACATTTGGGGGAAAACATTTACTATTGACAAGAACCGTATTATTTCAAAAACAACACAACGTGAATATAAACCTGATGGAAAAGTTTTTAAAAATATTTCAGAGTTAGTCATTAGAAATATAAGTCCTGTAAGAGAGAAGTGTGGTGAGAGTAATGGATGGGAGAAATCACTCCTTAACACTAAACATGAGAAAATTCATGCAGCAGTGAATCTCTGTAAACAAACAGAAAGGAGTCTGAGTGGTAAACAAGAGCCTATTCAGCATCAGAAGGTTCAAACTCCAGAGCAATCATTTGAACATAATGAATGTGAAAAACCCTTCCTTATGAAAGGAACGTTATTTACACATACCAGAGCTCACAGAGTAGAAAAACCCTGTGAATACAATAAAGATTGCACAGCCTTCATTGAAAAGTCAAATCTCAATGTCCACCAACAAAATATTATGGAGAAGAAGCCCCACTCGTACAGAAAATATGGGAAATTCCTCTGTAGGAAGTCCATTTTTATCATGCATCAGAGATCTCAAACAGAAGAGAAACCCTTTCATTGTCTTTACTGTGGGAATAACTTTAGAAGGAAGTCGTACCTCATTGAACATCAACGAATTCACACAGGTGAGAAACCTTATGTTTGCAGTCAATGTGGAAAAGCCTTCCGTCAAAAGACAGCCCTCACTCTTCATGAGAAAACACACTTAGAGGGGAAACCTTACGTTTGTATAGATTGTGGGAAGTCCTTCCGCCAAAAGGCAACCCTGACTAGACATCACAAAACACATACAGGAGAGAAGGCCTATGAATGTAGTCAATGTGGAAGTGCTTTTAGAAAGAAGTCATACCTCATTGATCATCAGAGAACACACACAGGGGAGAAACCATATCAGTGTAATGAATGTGGAAAGGCATTTATCCAGAAGACAACCCTCACTGTACATCAGAGGACTCACACAGGAGAGAAACCCTATATTTGCAATGAATGTGGGAAGTCTTTCTGCCAAAAGACAACTCTCACTCTCCATCAAAGAATTCACACAGGAGAGAAACCTTATATTTGTAATGAATGTGGGAAGTGCTTCCGCCAAAAGGCAATCCTCACTGTTCATCAGAGAATACATACAGGAGAGAAATCCAATGGATGTCCTCAGTGTGGGAAAGCCTTTAGTAGGAAATCTAACCTCATTCGCCATCAGAAGACTCACACAGGAGAGAAACCATATGAATGTAAAGAATGTGGGAAGTTCTTCAGTTGTAAGTCAAACCTCATTGTCCATCAGAAAACTCACAAGATAGAAACTGAGAATGCACTAAAATGTGACTTTTCTGGTGAAAATTTTTAAAGTCATAGTAAACCCTGTACATGAGGTTGCTTGCAAGTGTAATAATATTAAACAATTTAAGGTACTGTAGCATATTTACCTACTATTTGCCAGCCCACAAAACACATAAAAAGAATTATGAGATAAATTAAATAATAAAAGTCACTGAAAATACAAGCTTAAATTTTATATTAACTTCACCAGACATAAATTCTTCTGTCAAGTTGCTAAAAACATTTAAAATTGCTCATTTAAAATTTTAACATAAAACTTTTTGTGATCCAGTATTAAGCAGTAGGCTACCTGACCGTGGCCCGTGGACCACACTGTGAACTGAACTGCTTTAAAAGAAAGGAGGTGTGACTGTATTTCTCACTGCAAATATAGAATTAAAGTTATCTCCTCAGAGTCAACCACAGTTCTAACTACTAACTTTATAAATTAGTTTATAATTGCCTATTATAAACATTTATATAAAGTAAATTATACATCATGTATTCGTTCATATATGACTTGTTTCATCCATCACTGTGTCTTTAAAACTCATCATTAGTGCATGTTGGAGAAGTTTATTTATTTTCATTCTGTATAAAATTTCATTATAAAATTACATTTCAGTTTATTATCCAATCTACTGTTGATGGACTTTTTTTATTATTTACAGCTTAGGGTCATAATAAATCATGCTTCTTCAAATATATTTATATTTAGGTGTACATATTTTCATTTCTCTTATGTATATACTTACACACATATACTTAGGAATCAAATTGCTGGGCCCTGGGGTATGTGTATGCTGGTACTACCAAACAATGCATAACTTTGGTGTTATGACATAATTCACTCTGAAGGAAGACAGCTGTCTATATTATCAATATGGTGATGGTTCAAATGTGAGAATTCATACTAGATGGAAACTATGAATGTTGTGAGAACTGAGAATTCAAATAGAATGGGTATTCAAAGATTTTCAGCAACAGTTCAAAATCCTAAATACTAGATACAGGTTATAAATGTGAGACTGCCTTCAGCCATAAGAATGTCTATTTGAAATCAAAGTCATGCTGTAGGAAGAGAGGGACCTAGTGTCTTCCTTGCTCAACATGAGAGAATTCTAACTGGATGAAACATTATCTTACTGGTCATGTGAAAATGATGAATATGGAGAAGTTTAGAGCCACAGCTCAAATCCTTATATCACCAGGGAATTCACAGTGGATGTGAATACTTCAAGTGTAACGACTGTAAGAATGATTAGTTGTAACTCAACATCTATACAGTAGCAAAGAATTCATACTAAAGAAAGATTGACAAGGCAACAGATGAGGCGTTCAGCTCTTAACTCTGGGGAAAGCTGTTTCCATGAAAGAATTCCAACCATACCAAGATCATCATGCTAAAGAGTCAATTGTTGTCAATAGCCCCAGCTAAGCACTAAGTCATTATCCAATATTATCTGCCAAATATGAATGAGCAATCTGGGGCAAGTCAAGTCTTTGAATGACTAGGCACTACTCAAGCAGGAACTGCTCAGCTGAGGCCTTCTCAAATTTCTGACCCTCAAGAATAAATGGTTACATTTTAAAATTTGATGGATTAAAGTAAGAGGAAAATAATCTCTTAGTATCTGTATTGTAAAAATAATGGTATGAATATTTGGATTCCAGACTCAAATAGCAAAAGTGTGGTGACTACTAGGTGATCTTGATGTGAGCAAAAACTGGCCCTGAAATACAGCTGAAGTTTAGGTTGTATGTTTTGTTTACAAATACATACCTAAATAACAACTGAGTGAGGAGTTCATATAGATATTTTTTATTTTTCTCCTTCTGTGGTAGTAAGTTACACTTACCAACTTGATTACTTATTCAAATGTATACTTCCCAATTTTGCAAAAAAAAAAAAAAAAAAATAGCCCCAAAATGCCAGCTGTGGACAATGCAGAAGGAAGTTAAGTCTATCTCTGAAAGATCCTCTGCGGAGTCAATTCATGAACTAAGGTGCAGACAGAAATCAAGATACGGAATCCAATGTACATTTAAGTACAGCCATGTCCTTGTAGGTGGTAACCTGGAATGCCTTGAAGAAAGTCTAAATGAAGTTTTGCTTTTGAACAACTATTCACATATAAGCTAATTCTCAGGAAAATTAGATCCAATGGTTTTTGTTTTGGTGTGAACCAGAATTGGGCTATCTTTCAGTCTCCTATGTGAAGATTTCTTTTGAAGAAGTTGAAACTCTTCTTTTTCATTGATGTTTATGGGTCTTTATTTTATGAATGGATTAATAAATGAAATGAGGACTTTTCATCTAACTTTTGTCAGTAAAGTTTGTGCAGCTCTGAGGAGTGGACATGGTTCTGGAATTCTAGTCTACTTATTCCTAAATATATATGACAGGATAGGAATTAATTTGAAAATTCATTCTTTGTAGACCTAACTGCAAGGTCCTAGGACACAAGAGAATTAACATGTACAAAGATTTCTTCAGTTCAAAAGGACTAACAAAACTCCACAGAGTATATACATTTAATGTTGTTATTGAGTCACTAAATTGTGTCCAACTCTTGTGACCCCATGGACTGTAGCCAGCCAGGATCCCCTGTCCATGGGATTTCCCAGGCAAGAATACTGGAGTGGGTTGCCATTTGCTTTTCCAGGGAACCTTCTGACCCAGGAATCTAACCCACATCTCCTGCCTTGGCAGGCAGATTCTTTACCACTGAGCCACCAGGATAGCCCATATACTACTTAATGCTTTCATTTAAAAGCAAAAGATGTAGCTTACCAAGAGAAAAGATAGGTAAGCATTTGGTTGGGAGAGTCTGAGAATCATTCAGGTGCAAGTTCCACAGTTTCCTTATTCACATAGACACTGCACTCTACCTCCAGATAGAACCGTGAAGATCTATGTGAATCTTGGGAGAGCTCAAGGCAGAAGTTCCCCAAAAGGACTTTTATGCCCATTTGTTCACTGGTCACATAGTCAAAGTGGGCTCTCTAATCATTTCTGTGAGAAAATGAATTGATTCCAGGGGTCTTCAGGGAAAATTTCAACTTCAAACAGCATCTTATGTATCCCTCTGCCCTGTGTCAATCAGACTCAATGCCAGACATTCAGGAGTCATGGAGATAATGTTAGAGCTTTTCCAGTCCAGTTCAGTTCACTTCAGTCACTCAGTTGTGTCTGACTCTGCAACCCCATGGACTGCAGCATGCCAGGCTTCCCTGTCCATCACCAACTCCCAGGGCTTACTCAAATTCATGTCCATTGAGTCAGTGATGGCAACTATAAATCAAATTTCCAGTCCAACTATAAATGAAATCCGTTCTACAAACATGATTCCTACATCTCCTATGTATTTTCTGATAATCTGCATATGTGAACAAGCATGTTGACTCACTTCTTATGTCCCCAGTATCTGCATCAGTTCAGTTCAGTGCAGTCGCTCAGTCGTGTCCGAGTCTTTGCGACCCCATGAATCGCAGCACGCCAGGCCTCCCTGTCCATCACCATCTCCCGGAGTTTACCCAAACTCATGTCCATTGAGTCGGCAATGCCATCCAGCCATCTCATCCTCTGTCATCCCCTTCTCCTCCTGGCCCCAACATTCCCAGCATCAGGGTCTTTTCCAATGAGTCACCTCTTCACATGAGGTGGCCAAAGTACTGGAGTTTCAGCTTCAACATCAGTCCTTACAGGGAACACCCAGGACTGATCTCCTGCAGTCTAAGGGACTCTCGGGAGTCTTCTCCAACACCACAGTTCAAAAGCATCAATTATTAGGTGCTCAGCTTTCTTCACAGTCCAACCCTCACAACCATACATGACTACTGGAAAAACCATAGCCTTGCCTAAACAGACCTTTGTTGGCAAAGTAACTTCTCTGGTTTTTAATATGCTATCTAGGTTGGTCACAACTTTCCTTCCAAGGAGTAAGCATCTTTTAATTTCATGGCTGCAATCACCATCTGCAGTGATCTTGGAGCCCCCCCAAAAAATAAAGCCTGACACTGTTTCCACTGTTTCCTCATCTATTTGGCATGAAGTGATGGGAGCAGATGCCATGATCTTAGTTTTCTGAATGTTGAGCTTTAAGCCAACCTTTTCCCACTCTCCTCTTTCACTTTCATCAAGAGGCTTTTTTGCTCCTCTTCACTTTCTGCCATAAGGGTGGTGTCGCTTGAATATCTGAGGTTATTGATATTTCTCCCTTGATTCCAGCTTGTGCTTCTTCCAGCCCAGCATTTCTCATGATGTACTCTGCATATAAGTTAAATAAGCAGGGTGACAATATACAGCCTTGACATACTCCTTTTCCTGTTTGGAACCAGTCTCTTTTTCCATGTCCAGTTCTAACTTGCTTCCCGACCTGCATACAAGTTTCTGAAGAGACAGGTCAGGTGGTCTGGTATTCCCATCCCTTTAAGAATTTTCCACAGTTTATTGTGATCCACACAATCAAAGGCTTTGGCATAGTCAATAAAGCAGAAATAAATATTTTTCTGGAACTCTTGCTTTTTCAGTGATCCAGTAGATGTTGGCAATTTGATCTCTGGTTCCTCTGCCTTATTCTAAAACCAGCTTGAACATCTGGAAGTTCATGGTTCACGTATTGCTGAAGCCTGGCTTGGAGAGTTTTGAGCATTACTTTACTAGTGTGTGAGATGAGTGCAATTGTGGGGTAGTTTGCGCATTCTTTGGTATTGCCTTTCCTTGGGATTGGAATGAAATCTGACCTTTTCCAAACCTGTGGCCACTGCTGAGTTTTCCAAATTTGCTGGCATATTGAGTGCGGCACTTTCACAGCATCATCTTTCAGAATTTGAAATAGCTCAACTGGAATTCCATCACCTCCACTAGCTTTGTTCGTAGTGATGCTTTCCAAGGCCCACTTGACTTCACATTTCAGGATGTCTGGCACTAGGTGTGTGATTATCGTGATTATCTGGCCCGTGAAGATCTTTTCTGTACAGTTCTTCTGTGTATTCTTGTCACCTCTTCTTAATATCTTCTGCTTCTGTCAGGTCCATACCATTTCTGTCCTTTATTGAGCCCATCTTTGTGTGAAATGTTCCCTTGCTATCACTAATTTTCTTGAAGAGATCTCTAGTCTTTCTCATTCTGTTGTTTTCCTCTATTTCTTTGCATTGATCGCTGAGGAAGGGCTTCTTAGCTCTCCTTGCTATTCGTTGGAACTCTGCATTCAATGGGAATATCTTTCCTTTTCTCCTTTGCTTTTCACTTCTCTTATTTTCACAGCTATTTGTAAGGCCTTCTGAGACAGCCACTTCAGTATTCTTGCCTTGAGAACCCCATAAACAGTATGAACAGGCAAAATGATAGGATACTGAAAGAGGAACTCCCCAGGTTGGTAGATGCCCAATATGCTGCTGGAGATCAGTGGAGAAATAACTCCAGAAAGAATGAAGGGATGGAACCAAACAAAAAACAATACCCAGTTGTGGATGTGACTGGTGACAGAAGCAAGGTCCAATGCTGTAAAGAGCAATATTGCATAGGAACCTGAAATGTTAGGTCCATGAATCAAGGCAAATTGGAACTGGTCAAACAGGAGATGGCAAGAGTGAACGTCGACTTTCTAGGAATCAGCAACCTAAGATGGACTGGAATGGGTGAATTTAACTCAAATGACCATTATATCTACTACTGTGGGCAGGAATCCCTTAGAAGAAATGGAGTAGCCATCATGGTCAACAAAAGAGTCTGAAATGCAGTACTTGGATGCAGTCTCAAAAATGACAGAATGATCTCTGTTCATTTCCAAGGCAAACCATTCAATATCACGGTAATCCAAGCCTATGCCCCAACCAGTAATGCTGAAGAAGTTAAAGTTGCATGGTTCTATGAAGACCTACAAGACCTTTTAGAACTAACACCCAAAAAAGATGTCCTTTTCATTATAGGAGACTGGAATGCAAAAGTAGAAAGTTAGGAAACACCTGGAGTAACAGGCAAATTTGGCCTTGGAGTACAGAATGAAGCAGGGCAAAGGCTAATAGAGTTTTGCCAAGAGAACACACTGGTCATAGCAAACACCCTCTTCCAACAACACAAGAGAAGACTACACATGGACATCACCAGATGGTCAACACCAAAATCAGATTGATTATATTCTTTGCAGCCAAAGATGGAGAAGCTCTGTACAGTCAGCAAAAACAAGACCAGGAGCTGACTGTGGCTCAGATCATGAACTCCTTATTGCCAAATTCAGACTTAAATTGAAGAAAGTAGGGGAAACCACTAGACCATTCAGGTATGACCTAAATCAAATTCCTTATGATTATACAGTGGAAGTGAGAAATAGATTTAAGGGACTAGATTTGATAGTGTGTCTGAAGAACTATGGACGGAGGTTGGTGACATTGTACAGGAGAAAGGGATCAAGACCATCCCCATGGAAAAGAAATGCAAAAAAAAAAAAAAGTATCTGCATAGTGCATCTTAAACCTGAAACTTTCTTGCCAGGTAGTGCTTGAACATTTCCACTTAATTTGTGGTCCAGTAATAGAGTCAGACTTGTTGTCATGCCCTGCCTTATAAGTAATATGCAGCAGTTAAAACACAGATATCAACACTGGTCTCTAATACTCATCTGGGATGTTATACCATTTGAGATATTCATCAGATTATAATCTGGGACTTTTCAAAATCAGATGTGTGTCAATATCAAGTACTGATGAGGGTGTGAAACAACTAGACCTCTGATACACTGCTAATGGGAATGCAAAGTGGTAAAACCACTCTGGAAAATAATTTGGTAGTTTCTTAAAAAGTTAAACATATACTTCCCATGTGACCCAGCAATCGCACTTATATTTAGCGTAAAGAAATAAAAACACATGTTCACACTAAAGCCTATTCATGCGTGTCTATAGTATTATTATTTATAATCACTAAAAACTAGAACAACCCAAATGTTCTTCAGTGGATAAATGGACACACCCTGGTATATCCACTCAATAAAATCACTACTCAACAACAACAACAAAATGGACTACTGACACATGCAACATTATGGATGAAACCAGCCTCAAAAAGTTACATACTGTATGGTTCCATTTATACATTGTGGAAAATGTAAAATTATAAATATCCAGAATATTTATAATGTGGTTGCCAGGGATTAGGGGTGTCTGAATAGAAAGAGGATTCATGAGGGAATTCCTTGAGGTGTTGTAATTGTTTTGAATACTGTTTGTGTTCATAAATATAAAAATATACATGTGAAAAATCATAGAAGTATGTACATATCAAAAATAGTGAATTGTAGTAGTAACATCTGTAAGATTGTGAAATAGCACTTGTCTCGTAGAAATTTGAACAATTTGAACAACCATCCCGATGAAATTACATCATTTGGGTGGAGCACAAAAAATGAAAGATGGATTTAAGAAGATAATACGGACAATTTCACACTACCTGTGTTACTTGTTCCTGAAGCCTGTGCAGTGAAGCATGAAGCGATGCACCGTCTGCATGGAGGGAAGGAAAGTGAAGTGAGAACCCATTCTTGTCACAGACCCCAACACCAGCCTTCCCCAGTGAATCCCCAGGTAAACCAATATGATTCAGAATCCAGGCCTCCCCCTGTGAACCCAAACACCAGGCTCCAGGCTGCCCAACCCAGCACCATACTGGCCCCACAGACCCAGGTACCAGTCTGGCACCCATGGACCTAAGCTCCAGCCTGCCCCAATAAATAGATCCCTCAATGTTTATAAAACTCCCTAATGTGGACTGATGAGAGTATCATGAATCATGGATTATGATTAATCCAGTTTTGTCCAAAGAATTTTAAAAATTTAATTCCTGGAAGAGTAGAAGTGACAGCTATAGTTACAAAGCAGATGACTATAGGACTCATTAGGAGAGATTTTAATTTTCACATTATTTTGGGTAGTTAAAAAATAATTTTATTTAATTTATTTTTGTCTATACTTGGTCTCTGTATCTGTGTGGGCTCTTCCCTAGTTACAGTGAGCAGGGGTTACTCTCTAGGTTGGATGTGTGGGCTTCACACTGTGGTGGCTTCTCTTGTTGCTGAGCATGGGCTCTAGGAAAAGTAGATTTCAGTAGTTGTGCTCTCAGGCTCTAGGGCACAGACTCAATAGTTATGGCATATGGGCTTAGTTGCTCTGTGGCATGTGGGATCTTCCCAGATCAGGGCTCGAACTTGTGTCTCCTACATTGGCCAGCAGATTCTTAACCATGAGCTACCAGGGATGCCCTGAATATTTTTTTAAATTTATTTGTTATTGGTTGCCCTGGGTTTTTGTTGTTGCAAGAGGGCTTTCTCTAGTTGAAGTGAATAATGGCTTCTCTTGTTGCAACAGGCTGTAGGCTTACAGGCTTCAGTAGTTTGTAGAATGTGGGCTTCAGTAGTTTCAGCACATGGACTCAACAGTTGCAGACCCCAGGCTCTAGAGCACAGGGTAAGTAATTGTGGCAGAATGGCTTTGTTGCTCTGCAGCATGTGGGATTTTCCCAGATTAGGAATCCAACCCATGTGTCCTGCATTGGCAAGCAGATTCTTTACCACTGAGCCACCAGGGAAGCCCTATTTTGGGTAATTTTTGAATTTTACTGTTTTGATTTTATTTCCTAATATTTTCAACTACAAAATTAATATATCAAAACATACACACACTCTCATGATTGGGAATTTACCAATAGAAATATGACAATGTAAAAATGTTTATTACACCATCATTTCTGGTGAAAAATTAGAAACAATTAAATGTCTACAGTAGGAGATGGTTCAAAATACTGGCCTACATCCCATACTAGAAATATTCTGAAACTTTAAAAGGAATGAGTCAGATCTGTATGTATTGACCTGGGAAAATGTCCATGATTATTTAAATGAAAAAGGCAAATGTCATGAAATATGTCATTATAGAGGGTAAAAACTTTCAGACACATGTAAAACATACATGCAGTGTGCAGATATATTTGATCATGAAGAAAGAAGCAACACACACATATAAGTTTTCTCAGGGATTTGCAGGAAAGAAATTGTTTTCATTTTATTTCTTTCCTATTTCACTGGTTTCAGTGAAAACACAGTTTTATAAAATTTACTTCCAATACTGATAATTATAATAACTCATTTTTTCCTTTTAATAACTTCTTTATTTTCCCACTTAAAAAGAAAGTCCAAAGATTACTAAAATAAATCAATTCTAATGAAACCCAGTATTTTACCAACATTTTTCTTGAAGAAAAAAATGGAAATGTATATCTCCAAAAAGAATTTTCTGATGCTAGACTAGGATGTGGGGAGAAGAAAACGTACTGGTGTTTCAACAGTATGAAGTGCCTGGTGTAGGTTAAATTGTAAGCCACGATTAATGGCCTCCTCACATTCATATGGTTTCTTCCCAGAATGAATTCTCTGATGGTGTGAGAAGCTTGAATGATAGCTAAAGGCCTTTCCACATTCCTTACATTCAGATGGATTCTTTACCAGCTGAGCCACAAGGGAAGCCCCATTCCTTACATTCAAAGGGCTTCTCACCAGTATGAATTCTCTGATGTTGAATAAGGTGTGAATGAAGTCTAAAGGCTTTACCACATATCACACATTCATGAGGTTTCTCACAAGTGTGAATTCTCTGATGTCTTCTGAGGTGTGAGCACTGTCTGAAAGTCCTTCCACATTGCTTACACTCATAGGGTTTCTCACCAGTATGAATCCTCTGATGTACAGTAAGTTGTAAGCCGCCACAAAAGGCCTTCCCACATTCACTACATTCATAAGGTTTTTTGCCAGAATGAATCTTCTGATGATGAGAGAAGCTTGAATGATAGCTAAAGGCCTTTCCACATTCTTTACATTCATAGGGTTTCTCACCAGTATGAATTCTCTGATGTACTGTAAGGTGTGGTCGTTGCCTGAAAGTCTTCCCACATTCTTTACATTCATAGGGTTTTTCACCAGTATGGAGTCTCAGATGTTCAGTAAGTTGAAAGCCACGAATAAAAGCCTTCCCACATTGCTTACATTCATAGGGTTTTTCACCAGTGTGAAGTCTTTGATGTTGAGTAAGGTGTGCTGTTTGCCTAAATGCTATCCCACACTCCTTACATTCATAGGGTTTCTCACCAGTATGAATTCTCTGGTGTAGAATAAGTCCTGAGCCATAATTAAAGGCCTTCCCACATTCTTTACACTCATAAGGTTTCTTGTGAGTATGACGTCTCTGATGTTGAATAAGTTGTGACAGCTGCATAAAGGACTTCCCACATTCCTTACATCCATTGAGTTTCTCACCAGTGTGAATTCTCTGATGTAGAATAAGTTCTGGGCCATAATTAAAGGCCTTGCCACATTCTTTACATTTTTCACCATTATGAATTCTCAGGTGTTGTTTAAGTTGTGAATAATGAATAAGGGCTTTCCAACATTCCTTACACTCATTGCACTTGTTACTGTTTTGAATTCTCTGTTGAGTAAGGTATGACGTATCAACAGTTTCTGCATATTCCTTACAGTCAGAAAATTTTTCTTTAGAATGAGTTTTGTGATGACTGAAGAATAAATGGTAACTGAAGTTTTTCCTGCATTCTTTGCATTCAAAAATTTTCTGTCTATTATAAAATTCCTGAGTGAACAAAATATGTTGGCTAAAAATGGGCACGTGTTCATGGTTGAAAACAAATTGCCTGAAATAGCTCCCCTGTTTTCCCTGTTGTCTCTCAAACTGACTTTTGCATGCCTGAATGTCTCTGGAAATAGATTTCTCAGGACTATGGTTTTTAAATGGGTCCATGATAGCCCACTGGGATGATTCTGTCTCATAAATGTTTCTTTTTGGAGATAACTTCTTAGGCTCACACTTGGACACCAAGTCTGAAAGATAAAGAAGCACATTTTAATTGCTCGTTTTGTGTTAGAAGAGAAATGAAACATCTCTGATAGAAAGAGTGAAAATGAAAGTAGCTCAGTCATGTCCAACTCTTTGCAATACCATCGACTATACAGTCCATGGAATTCTCCAGGCCAGAATACTGGAGTGGGTAGCCTTTCCCTTCTCCAGGGGATTTTCCCGACCCCGGAATCAAACCAGGGTCTCCTGCATTGCAGGCAAATTCTTTACCAACTGAGCTATCAGGGAAGCCAGAAAAGAGAGATAATTGGAAATAATTCACATAAGAAATGAAAAGCTTGAGGGGCTCTTAAATACCGTGATGTAACAATGAAAAAGGGTAAGTTGAATAGAAAGAAATGAAAGCTCATGAGAGAAATGTGACAGAGTTCATTAACAGGTCAGTGGTTCTGATATTTTGATTCACTTGAGAAGCACCATGGGATTTTGTTGTAATTATGGATGTTTACATTCTAGATCACCTGAATCAGAATCTCTAAGGGTCTGTATGTTTTAACACTCTCCACCAGGCCAAAGGATTATGTGATATCTGCTAGTTATTCTCAAATATCTATTATTTCCCTTTTGTACATTGATTGAACCCATGGGTTTTAGTTGAGAACAGGATGCCCAATATAAACATTGCCTGTCCCAGCACTCTTTGCAGCAGAATATGCCATGCAACTGGATACTGCCTAAAGAAATGCAGTATTATACAGTACCTTCTGAGAACTTTAAGAGTCAGCTGGCCCACCCCCATATACGTTATTTTCCTGCTTCCTCAGCAAAGCCAGCTGAGGCTTTGATGTCATGTCTGTCACATGATGGTTCTGCAGAGCAGAGTTGGCACTCTACCCTGGACTTTAATCCCAGAGAAAATTAGTCCTCTCTACAGTTTAAGCTACAATTATTTTGGAGTCTTTGTCACATACAGCCAAACCTATATCCAAACTAATAGAGCCTCTCATTAAACTGAAATTTTAAAACTCCAACTCTTTATCATGACTTACATAAAGACTCTGATTAGCTTTAAAATCACATTTTGAGTCTATTTCTGTTTTATTCATTGTGTCATAATATCATTATGTTACACCTTGTAACAACTAGGATATTACACATTCTTTCTTATCTTAGAGCTTTTCAGAGGTTGTTTCAGAAAAGAAAGTCTGAGGCCAAAAGATATATAAAGCATTCAATTCTAACACAATTTATTTTTCCATTTTCCTAATGATGATCATTTGCATTGTTTCCAGTTTCTGGCTATTATGATTAGTACTGATATGAACATTCATGCACATTTCTTTTGGTAGAAATAGGACTCCTTTCTGTTAGGTGTGAAATTACCGCATCAGAGCATATGCATTTGTTCAGCTCCATTTGACATTATGCAACAGTTTTCTAATTTACAATTCCATCAAACTCTGAAAGAGTTCCTGTTCCTCATATCCTCACAACACTTGTTATTGCCAGTCTTCGTATATCTAAGCATCCTGGCAAATGTGTTGTGATAACTGCACTGTTGTTTAATTTTTAATTTCCCTAATGACAAACAAGGTTGAACACTTTGCCATATATTTATTGGACAATCGGGTATCTTCCTTAATAAATTGCCTATCCAAATATTTCATTAATTTTTATTAATTTAGGAGTGATAAAGTGCATATAAAATCCATCATTTTAACCACTTTGAAGTGTGTAACTCAGTAACTTGTAGTACACTCCCAGTGTTCTGCAACCATCAGATCTCTAATTCTAGACTATTTTCATCACGCCAAAAAGAAAGCTCACATCCACAGTCATGTTCTGTTCTCCTCTTCACCCTGATACCCTGGAAACCATCAATCTGCTTTATGTCTCTATGAATTTGTCAAGACATTTCATAAACATGTAATTATATAATATGTGACCTTTTGTGTCCTCACTTCGTACGTTCTCAGGGTTCAGTGATGTTGTAGCATATATCAGTACTTCATTTATCTTTATGACTGAGTTATATTTCACTGTAGAGAGAAACCATATTTTGTTTATCCATTCCTCAGTCGAGGGCCATTTGGGTAGTTCTAGGTTTTAGTTGTCTTTTTGACTTGTAGGGAATCCTTAATATATTCTGGATATAACCAACTACATAATCCAAGTATCTTGTCCCATTCTGAGGCTGGCCCCTTTGCTCTCTTAATACAATGTTTTGATAAACAGAAATCGGTAATTCTAAAACAAAATGATTCCAGGGTCATAAAAATATATTCATATCATCTTCCAGAAGTTTTTTTGTATTTAGATCTATAATCCACCTAGTGTGAGGCAGAAATCAAGATTCCTTTTTGCGTAGATATCAGCCCCCTACATTGAAAAGACCATCCTTTCCTGATTCTGTCTTAGACCAGGTGACTTTGTATGTTAGTCATTTTCTCTATAATCCACTTCAACAAATATTTCAACTCCCATGACTCTGTTGAAACATTCCTGGCTAAAGTCACTAACAAAATTACCAAAATCAGTGCTCAAATGCCAGTCACCACTCTATTTGACTCATTACTAGCATTTGACACAACTGATAATCTAGTTGCTCCCTTTATACCATATTCTCCTGGTTATCATCCTACATCTCCACTTATATTCAGTTCACCTTAATGCATTCTTTTCCACTTTCTAACCTCTAAATGTTGGAATGTCCCAGAAATCAGGCTCTGGTCAGCCTTCAATCTACACCCTTTCTGTTAATAACAGCCTAGCTTAAATACCAATCATATACTGCTCAGTCTTAAATTTATACCTCTACCTCTAAAAATATTTTTTAAATTGCGATAAAATACAACATAAAATTTACCATCTTATTATTTTTAAGTGTATAGTGTAGTAGTGTTAAGTATGTGTACACTGTTGTATAACCAATATCCAGAACTTTTTCACCTTGCAGAATTGAAACTCTGTACCCATTAATAACTCCCCATTCTTCCCTCTTCCAGTTTCTGGCAAGCACCAGTCTACTTTCTGTTTCTATGGATTTGACTAGATACCTTATATCACTAGAGTGCTACTACGGTATTTGCTGTTTCTTTTCTATATGTGACTGACTTATTTAACTGGCATAATATCCTCAAAGTTCATTCATGTTGATCCACAGATCCACACAGGAAGCACTGCAGATCAGTGAGAAAAGAATTACTTACTGAATCATATTAGAAAAAATAGCTATAGCTAGGAAAAAAAATTGACTTGGATCCCTACCATGCACTATAAATACATAAACTCTAAATGGATTAAGGTAAAGGAAAAACTGTAAGGCTTGTGGCGAAAAACAATATATATGTACACATAAAATGGGCTTAACTAGTGGCTCAATGGTAAGCAGTCTGCTGGCAGGTTCAATCCCAGAGTTGAGAAGATGCCCTAGAAAAGGAAATGGCAACCCACTCCAGTATTGTTGCCTGGGAAATCCCATGGACAAAGGAGCCATGGGGTCCCAAAAGAGTTGGACACAATTTAATGACTAAACAACCAAACAACAACATAAATTTCTTAAACAAGACACAAAAGATACAAGTCTAATTAGAAAAAAGATAACCTATGAGAAAAATGGGCAAAAGATCTGAATAGGTGCTTCATAGAAGAAAACCAGTGTTAATCATATGCAAGAATGCTCAAACTCATCAGGAATCAAGGAAATTCAAATTAAGATATGAAATACCATTTTGTGCTCATCAGACTAAAATCTTAAATGTCTAAGAATTTGAATTGTTGTTAAGATGTTGAAGACCCAGAATTATTACACACTGCCAGTGGTAATGTAAATTAGTACCAACATGTAGGAAAACAATTTGTTATAATACAGAATTGAAGATGTATGTATTTTATGACCTGGCAATTCCAATTCTACTAAATAATGTACTATGTGCTTCAGGAGACATGTAAGAATATTAATAGTACCACTGTATATACTAGCAAAAAATTATGAACAATTCAATTAACAACCAGAAAAATATGGAATGGAATATTATATAGCTGTGAAAATGAAATCAGGTATTTGGGAAATTTGGGAAAATTTGTAAAATTTTATTTTGTATGTGGTACAAAATAACTAAATCACAGAACACACATACTCATTATCATTTTTATAAAAGAAACAAGCAAAACACAATATATATAAGGGCATACACTAATGTGGTAAACCAGTTTTTAAATAGAATAACCATAACAGAATTCAAAATAATGATTACCTTTGGGGATGTAGCAGGGGATAGAAATCAGGGAGAAACACAGAATTGATGGTTCTACAGCTTTGGTTCTTAACTAATTCAGACAGACAAGACCCTCAGATAAAACAAAATATTCCAAATATTCCAGTCTTTCTAGAAAACATTATGACAGGACCCAGAAAACTCAGTGGTACTAGCTACTGGAGTATACACTTTGCCCACTAATCTCAATAGCCAAGTTATATGCTATCAGAAATCAGTTGTATTTGTTCCCCTCCTCGTTTATACCAGTAGATGAAATGAGTGTGAAAGCCAGGCAGAAAGATCAGGTAATGGCAATTACTTAAGAAAAAACATAAATGAAAACTGCAACAAGAAAAAGTCTGGTGGTAGGGGAAACATGAAAATGGAGTAGTCTGCACTCACACTATCTTTACGATCTTCCTCTCCTTTAAAGAAATCAAGGCAAATATCACAAAACGGGAATTCTAAGGTTCATTTTAAAAAGATAATTTAAAATCTCAGTCACATACACACCTATCCTCAGTTAATCTATGACAAGGGAGGGAAGGATATACCATGGAGAAAAGACCATATCTTCAATAAGTGGTACTCAGAAAACTGGACAGCAACACATAAAACAATGGAATTAGAATATTTCATCATACCATGTACAAAAATAAACTCAAAATGGATTAAAGACCTAAGTGTAAGACCTGAATCCATAAAACTCCTAGAAAAAAACAGGCAGAACACTCTGACATAAATCGAAGCAATACATTTTTGGATATGACTCTAAAGGCAAAACTAAGCAAATGGAACCTAATTAAACTTAGCTTTTGCACATCAAATGAAACCATCAACAAAATGAAAAGTTAACCCATTGAATGGGAGAAAATACTTGCAAGTGATATGACCAATAAGGTAATATCCAAGATACATATCCAAAACATGCAGCTTATATAACTCAATACCAAAAAAACAAACAACTTGATTAAAAATGTGCAGAAGATATGAAAAAAATTTTTTCCAGAGAAGCAATACAGATAGTCAACAGGCACAAGAAAAATGCTCAACATCTGTAATTATAAGAGAAATGAAAATCAAAATCATAATGAGGTATCACCTTATACCTGTCAGAACTGCTATCATCAAAAAGTCTACAGGAAACTTGCTGGTGGGGATGTGGAGAAAAGGGAACCCTTGTACACTGTTGGTGAGAATGTAAATTACTGCAGCCACTAGGGGAAACAGTGTGGAGGTTCCTTAGAAAACTGAACACAGAACCAGCATATGACCCAGCAATTCCACTGCTGGGCATGTATCTAAAAAAAAAAACCAAACACACACATGCACACACACTAATTCCAAAAGCTACATGCCTCCCAGTGTTCATAGCAGCATTATTCACAACAGCCAAGATATGGAAGCAACCCAAGTATCGGGTAAAGAAGATCTAATAAGCAATGAAATATTCCTTAGCCATAAAGAAGAATTTACTGTTGTAAGTCACCTATTCCTCAATAAAAGATAATAAAATAAAATATTAAAATAGGTACTAGTTATACAAAGTAAATAGAATGAAAAATATAATAACCATTATAAGAGACACCCTGAATGGTCTCAAGAGTAGAGTGGAGATGACAGAGACACTAGATTCAGTGAAATTAAAAACTGTATTAACCTGAACAACAAAGATAAACAGACTTTTTTTAAAAAGGGCCTCAGTTCCTGTGCGACAATAGCAAAAGATCCAACATTCATTTCATCCAAGCCCCAGGAGGATAGGAGAAAGACTGTGGGACTGAAAAAGTATTCAAAGAAATAATGGTTGAAAACTTCCCAAATTTCATACAAGATAGAAATCTATAGATTCAAGAAACTGAGAAAATTCCTAAATAGATAAATAGAAATCAAACTAAAACACATATTTCTGATAACTTACAAAAAAAAAATATTTTAAAATAGTGAGAAACACCAATTCAAGAAACTGGATTTGTCATCTAAAACGAGCAACAGGAAATGGCACAATACTTTTTAAGTGCTGAAAGAAAAGAACTGTCAACCTCAAGTTCTACACACAGTGAAACGATATTTGAGGAATGAAGTAGAAATAAAGGCATTCTCAGACAAAGGAAAAGTAAGAAAGTGTGTTATTGCAAGTAGCCCTTAGCTGAAAATAGCTCTCCAAATACAAAGAAAATAATAATAGAAGAAGGCGAGACCTTCAGAAAAGAAAGACAAGAATGGGAAAAAATAAAAGTAAATATAATAGATTATCCCACTCCACAAGTTTCTTTAGATTATTTTATCGTTGAAACAAAAATTGTAACAGTATCTTACATAGTGATCAATCTATGTAGAAGACATACTTTAAACAATCAGAAAAAAAAAAAAGGAAAGAATGAAGGACCTAAATGGATGTAATCTTTCTACACTTCACTTGAAATGGTTAAATTTCAATGTCAGCAAGCTAAATAAATAAACAAACATGTATGTGTGTGAACAAACACTGAAATTAAAAAAAAAAGAAGTATATTAAAAAAACCCACTATAAATCAAAATAGAACTCTAAAAATGTTTGAGTAACTCATAGGTTGTTGTTGTTTAGTCGCTAAGTTGTGTTCAAGTCTTTTGCGACCCCATGGACTGTAGCCCACGAGTCTCCTCTGTCCATGGGATTTCCCAGGCAATTTTGAAGTGGTTGTCATTTCCTTCTCCAGGGATCTTCCTGACCCAGGGATCTAACCAGCATCTCATGTGTCTCTTGCACTGGCAAGAGACATGTAAATAATCAAAAGAAAATAGAAATGCTACATTAGTATCAGATAAAGTAGATTTCAGAGTAAAGAAATTAATAAGCATTACTAACAGAGCTTCTAAACACATGAAGGAAAAACTGACAGAGAAAGTTATACACTAATCACAATTATAGCTGGGGACTCAAATATCCTAATCTCAGCAACTGATAAAACTACTGGACAGAGAATCAGCAAGAATATGGAAGAAACAAACTAGACCATCAACAAATATGATGTAATCATCATTCATGGCACATGTTACTCAACAACAGCAGAATACACAATATTTTCAAACATACATTGAACATTCCCCAGGACAGACCATATTCTGGGTCATGAAGCAAATCTCGAATCATATCATATAGAATATGTTCTATGATATATAGTAAAGAATTTAACCTGACCTGAAGAAAGGTTTTTTTGTCTTCATCTCCAGGGAGGTGACCTCTACAAAAAGTGTCTTTTGTTTACCTGAGGGCCAAAGCCACCAGACAAACCTAATGATAAAATTTATGATGGCAGGTTTCAGCCATGAGGTATCAACTTTTCTTCAAAAAGACTGAAGACTAAAGGTATCAGCTTTACCTCCTAAGAAGTGAGACACTAAGGGTCAGCCATATGGGTAGACAACAAGGAACTCTGATAAAAATTCTGGACACTAAGGCTCAGGTGAGTTTCTCTATTTGGCAGTATGCCCAAACGCATACTGTTAGACACAGCTGATGGGAAAAGTTAGCACTGTTCATGACTCCACTGGGAGAGGACAATGGGAAGTTCCACACTTGGAACTACGGCTCTAGGCTCTGCCCTGTGTACTTCTTCCTTTGGCTAATTTTAATCTGTCTCCTGCTATAACAAACTAACTGTGAGGATGATAGCTTTCAGTGAGTTCTACGAATCCTTTTAGTGACTTATCAAATGTAAGAGTGGTCTTGGAAACCCTTGAAAGTGCAACTTTTTTAAAAAAGCCTTTTGGCTGCACCACACGGCATGTGGGATCCTAGTTCCCCAACCAGGGATTGAACCCACCCGCTCTGCATTGGAACGCAGATTCTTAACCATTGGACCACCAGGGAGTCCCTTGAAAGTGGAACTCATGTCAGAAGTGAGGGAAGACTCTTGTAGATAGCCTCATCTAACTTTCACATGAGACCAGAATAAAATCAAACCATAAAAGAAAGAAAAGAAAATCTCCAAATACCTCCAAATAATGTTTCTAAATAATCCAAGAGTGAAATAAAAAATCTCAAAGAAAAAAAATTTTGAAGGATTATAAAGACATGTATGTCCTTTATATACATGGATATATTATATATATATATACATTTGTATATATAAAATCCATCATAAGGATAATAAGAATATCACATATAACTTATACTCATGACTTTGACAACTTAGAAGAAAGGAAGCAATTCTTTGAAAATCACAAACTACCAAAACTACCAAAGATGAAACAGGAAATCTGAGTAGTCCTATTAAAGTAAAAGAAAGAAAGTGAAAGTCGCTCAGCTGGGTCTGACTCTTTGCCACCCATGGACTATATAGTCCATGGAGTTCTCCACGCCAGAATACTAGAGTAGGTAAGCCATTCCCTTCTCCGGAGGATCTTCCCAACCCAGGGAATGAACCCAAGTCTCCCACATTGCAGGTGGATTCTTTACCAGCTGAGCCACCAGGGAAGTCCTATAACTATTATATTAATACAAATGGAATTTATAGTTTAAAAGATGCTAAAAAAATATATCCAGATCCAAATGGTTTCACTGGAGAATTTTACTAAACATTTACAGAATGTTTTACACAATTTCTTCCAGAAAAAGATGAAAGGGAAATACTTGTCAACTTACTTTATGAAGCCACTATTATTCTTACACCAAAATCAGACAAAGGCAGCACACATACTTGCACACACAAAAAAACTACAGGCCAATATCTCCCGTCAACTTAGATGAAACCTTCAATTAAATTTTGCCAATCAAAACCAAAAGTAAATAAAAAGAATAATGTATCATGATCAAGTGGAATACTCAAGGTAAGGTTGATTCAATATTTCAAGATAAAATTTTTTTAAAAGAAATCACCACACCTATGCAAAAGCAAAGGCCTCACCAGGTATAAAAAATTAGTAAAAATAACATCTTAAATGAAAGGAAAACACTTAGGAGATTATATATTACTTTTTCCATGCTCACCCTCTGTATTAGTTTCTTAGAGCTGATGTAACAAAATACCACAAACTAGGTGGCTTAAAATAACGGAAACAACTCTTCTCATAGCTCTGGAGTACTGTGAGTTACAGACATCATCAAAGACCTCTGACATGTGGAATGAACCTGGTCTTGTGGAATGAACCTGCCTTCATGACCTTATACTTTCCTAAGGTCTTACTCCTTCCTTTCCAATCATTCCTCTACGATCTCTGTCTCCTCAATGTAGTCATTTTCTTTAATTTTCACAATTTCTAATTAATTTAATTTTTCCTAAATATTCCATTAGAATATATATTCATATGTTCTTGATCCACTACTAGATTGAAAATGTCTTTATAACATTTATTTATTTTTTAAAGCTAAATTATTTTTAAAATATTTATCTATTTATTTATTTGGCTGTGCCAGGTCTTAGTTGCAGCAGGTGAGATCTTTTAGTTGCAGCATGTGGGATCTAGTCCCCCCACCCCTCTCTGACCAGGTATTGAAGTTTGTCCCCCTGCACTGGGAATGCGGAGTCCCAGTCACTGAACTACCAGGGAAGACCCATCCTTACAACGTTTAAAAATTGTATTTTCATCTCCTAGTAGAGGAACTTGCATGAATTGTTTTTAAATTAATACTCTATTGATTACATCTATTGACGGACAGAAGTTTTTTAACTTTGACATTTGTCTTTTTTGACTACCTGTCCTTTGGTGTCATATTTTAGAAACTACTGCCAAATCCAAAGTTATGAAACTTTTCCCCCTATATTTTCTTCTAGGTGTTTTATAGTTTTGGGTCTTAGATTTACTTGTTTGACCTATTTTGAGTTAATTTTTGTATATAGTGTAAAGTAGGGATACAATTTTATTCCTTTGCATGTGGGGTATCCAGTTTCCCCAAAACTATTTGTTAAGAGTACAGTCTTTTCCCTCATAGAATGGTTTTGGCACTCTTATCTAAAATCATTTTGTCATATATCTGAGGGTTTACTTCTAGATTCTCTATTCTACTTCATTCATTTATATACCTATCTCTATGCCAGTACAACAATGTTTGATTACTATATACTGTAATAAGTTTTTAAACCAGATTTTCCCTAATTAGTCTGTCTAAAATAACTTTACCAGCCCAACAATCTGACCAGTTGGCCTACTCCTTGCAAAACTTCCTGCTCACTCACCTCGGCACCGTTCTCCTGTCACCTCCCTCATAGCCATCCAGGGCTCCTTCCCTTGCTCCAGTGACGTGATCACAGCTGGCTTAGAAATAGAAAGTCCTGGTTATAAAAAGAAATGGAGATGAGGTTGAAATTAAAGTATTCAAATACTGTGTTTCAGAATTTATTTTTAAAAGCCTATAGGACAAGAAGATACTTGATAAGGTCTAGAGAAGAAAGAAGAGTCCAATTCTCATATACAGATAAACTCAGGATCATAAGAAATAACGTTTAAGGTAAAATGTTATTTAAATTATATAAGCTTTCTCTCCTTATATTCCTTTGAGAAAAAAAGGAGTTTGTGAAATACTTATTCTCAGATAATTTTCCATGTTAAATGTAAAGTTCTTAGAATGTAATTTCCAAATGAAAATTGTTTAAAAGAGAGTACAAACATTACAGTAAATGGAATAGTGTTCCTTTGAACTGTAAATGTAAGTGATATATTTTGATTCAGTCCATTACACTAATTCAGAAGGTTAATGAGCTTTGCACCCAGGACCCATGTCTTTAGCTTTATCTGCGCTAGAGCATTTGCATGTTTGGTACACTGCAAGTGAAACAAAAGACAAAGCCTGGTTTCTTTGACCATGTGATGCTTTAATGGTGTAGAATTTTAATTCTGCTCCTTAATTTTTAAGGAAGAAAGTCAATTATAAGAAATGCCGGAGAAAAGTATTAGGATAGAGAAAATGAAGGTGCAACTCCATCTAACTGTGCTCATTTCCACACAAAGTGAAAATTCATCCTGTTATTTGAAAGGCAGCCCTAAAATTCATAGTACAGAAAGCAGAAACTCCAAGAAACAGATTATGAATTATTAGAGACAGATAACTTTACCCAGTGAAACCAGGTTGCTATAGTTCTCCAACATCACATCTTTGTACAAATTCCTCTGTGCGGGGTTCAGGCATTCCCATTCTTCCTGAGAGACATCTATAGCCACATCTTTGAACATCACCAATCCCTAAAATGACAAATCACAGTACTATTTTTGAAATTATAAGAAAACACTTTTCAAAAGGAAAAAGCAGTGCTAAAGAAGTCAGTGTGGGAAAGGAATGATACAGTGAGTATACAGGCTGGAAGCTTGTGTGGATCGAAAATGAATTTAGTGAGACTAAAGGAGAGTGCCCACACATTCTTAAACAATTCAGTTTCTGCACACACATCCTCTTGCATAGGGTGGAAAACTGTTAATCACTCATCTAGAGATTAAGAAAATAAGAGAGGTTTCCAACTAAGTTAAATAGTTGAAAGTCTTTAAATTTTTCCAGAATATCTTATGACAATCTCCATCTTCAGAAAAAGGACCTGAAGATTTTTCTTCCCCACTATGACTAAGCATTTTTTTAATGCAAATTCTTTAGTTAACATCCAGGGCAGACTATATTTTCCAAAGATGGACAGAGTATATCTCCCACCTCATTTGGTCTTTTTCGACATGATCTTGATACAACAGCCCACTCACCAGCAGACCAATAGAAGCTTTTGAGACCATGTCAGGAACTGCTTCCATCCACCAGCATGCAGACACCAGATCTGGGACCCCCAGCCTCACAACGACCCACTCCAGAAACTAGTTCTGCGCCCCCCCAACCATGCCAGTGGGCCAACATTAGTTCTGAGATCCTCTGAGGCCCCATTGCCAGCAGTCTCATCATCCAGCTCTGCCAACCAGTGCCCATCAGCCTCTGCATAAGACAGGGCCATGAATTTCCCTGATAGTCCAGTCCAGTGGCTAAGACTCCACGCTCTCAGCGCAGGGGCCGTGCTTTCAACCCCTGGTCAGGGAACTGGATCCTGCGTGCCACAACTAAGACCCACCACATCCAAATAAATAAATAGATAAAGATATAGATATTCTCAAGGGCTTGTTAGACAACCAGACCAGAAGCCAGCCACACCTACCAGACTGCTCACAGTAGTCAGCCTACCACAACAGAAGTACCTACACAGTTCAAATACAGGGCACACCTAGAGCATATAGCTCTAGTGACCAGAGTGGGGAGCACTGCTGGAACACAGAGGATACCTCCTACAAGACCATTTCTCTGAGGCTGGAAAAGGTAACCAACCTATCAGAAAAAAGAAATTAAAAACAGTAAACTGAGGTGACAGAAATATCCTCCAAGTGAAGGGACAAGATAAAACCCCAGAAGAAGAACTAAGTGAAGCAGAGATAAGCGGTCTACCCTATACAGAGTTCAAGGTCTGATTGTCATATACGGCCCCCATGACATTCTTTTTTCTTAACTTATTTATACCCCTTCTGAAATACAAAACCATTCTCAGGTTGAAGGCCATACAACAAAAGGCTGTGGGCTGGATTTGTCCAGTACGCCACAGTTTGCTAACCCCTGTCTAGATACTTGAAGGCGGCAATTGTCAGACTGGGTAAAAGTAGAATCAAACTATGTGCTGTTATATGAGATACATATAAAATAGGTTAAAATAAAAGGATGGAGGGACTTCCCTGGGAACCCAGTGGTAAAGAATCTGCCTTGCAGTTCAGGGGATGTGGGTTTGATCCCTGGCCGGGGAACTAAGATCCAACATGCCACTGAGCAACTAAGCCCCCTTTGTGGCAAACACTGAGTCCTTATACCACAACAAGTGAGTCTGTGCACCACATCGAAAGATCCCACAAGGTGCAACAAAGATCCTGTGTGCTGAAACTAAGACCCAACACAGCTAAATAAATAATTTTTTAATAGGGATGAAAAATATATATGCTATTAAAAAAACAGTAAAAAAAAAAAAAAAAAAAAGCTAAAGTATTTATGTTAAAGAGAACAAAATCCGAGACAAGAATACTGTATTACCAATAGGAACATCTCATGATCAAGGGGTCTATGCGTCAAGAGGATATAACATGCACCTAATAATACAGCTTCAAATTACTATAAATCAAAAATTAACAGAACTGTAACAGACAGATCCACAATTGTATCTAGAAGTTTCAACAATCTTCTCTGTCAGTAACTGACAGACCAAGTAACAACAACAACAAAAAAAATCAGTAAAGATATAGAAAAGTTGATCACCGCTACAGACAAAACTGATAAACACTCTACCAAAAGACAGTATAATACTCCTTTTTTAAAACTGCACATGGAACCTTCACCAAATTATCCACAATTCAGGCCATAAGACAAATCTCAATAAACTTAAAAGGACAGAAATGACAAGAGTACATCTCTTGACCACCACAGAATTAAAAATGAACTATCAGAAAGATTTTAAAAAGTCCCCCAATATTTGGAAGTTAAAGAGCACTCTTCTAAACAACTTATAGATGGAAAAAGAGAATTTTAAGCTAGAAAAATAAGATAAAATTAAAGATAGGAAAATAAGATAAAAATAACTAGAAAAATAAGACAAAATTAAATCTAGAATATACAGAGTGATATAATGTATATAAGTAATATACATCACTTACCCATTCACTGGCAAGTTATATGATATTCAGTTAGGTAACAATATCAGGGTAAAGAATGCAAATATGCATATGACCTATAAAGGAAAAAAAAGGACTACTTCAATGAGGAACAAAACACCAACTTACGTGGGCCATGGCTTTTTTTTTTCTTAGAATTCAGAGTATTTATTAGTCCTCTTCTTGTTTCCACTTTAGAAGAAATTCACAGTGCAAAGAAAGTGTTGCTGAATAAGAGGGTTCCAAAAATAAATTAATAAATGAGATGATCTTGTCTCTGAGCTCCCAATGTGCTAATTTAGAACATTTCTCTCATTTTATGTCTCCTATTCCCAGATCCCAAACACACATACATAAAAGATCTTGTAGAGCCTAAGTGACTCCCTCTTAAAAAGAGGAGCTGCCATCTTGTGATAGAAGACATCACTCAAGTTCCCCCACCCCCAGGTCACCACCCTAGACACGACTGCCAATCAGGGGTTAGCACTGCCAATCAGGGGTTAGCGCGCGAAAATCCCCTCACCTCCCCTCCCGTCCTGGCCCATCACAGGACGCTGAAACACATTACCCCATCCGAGCCCTCCTGCCCTTTGTCTCTTTCTCTTAAAAACCTTGTACCATGCGGCTCGGGGCCGCCGCCCTCACTCCGCTGCGTCGGTGTGTGTATGTGCAGTCCGGACCCGGGTCTGTAATAAACTCCCTCTTGCGCTTGCATCGGTGAATGGCCTCCTGGTGGTTTGTGGAGATTGGGAACACAACAATCTCAGAGAAGCTGGACAAATCCTAGCCTTACTCAAAGCAAGGAGGGAATCCAGCTATCGATTCAAGAAGGACTGTGCCCAGGCCCTTAGCAGGAGGACCATTTCTCTGCAGCTGGGGTCCTGGCTATAAAGTAAGAGGAAAGAGAAAGCAATGATACAAGGATACAGATCCTAGGAAAGGATAGAAACTAAAATTGGCCCCTAGGCGGACAACACTCACTCCACTGATAACTCACTTTTATGTTAAGCAACAGAGTCTGGGCACTGGAGGTGGGAGTGCCCTGACAAAGGCAGCGTATAACATGCTTCAGTGAGACTCCAGTTAATATAGGCATCGTAAAGGCTTGTATTTACAGGAACAGATCTCTCAGGGAGATCTTCAACACACCCCCTCCGTCCCGATGTTAAATCTAAAACTGCAGAAATGAAGCTCTATCCCAGACACAACCAAACTCCCACCCGGTCACAGAATTAAAAGCCCCATTGGGCTTCCCTGGTGGCTCAGTTGGTCAACAATCTGCCTGCAGTGCGGGAGACCCCGGTTGGATCCCTGGGTCAGGAAGATCCTCTGGAGAAGGGCACGACAACCAGTCCAGTATTCTTGCCTGGAGAACTCCGTGGGCAGAGGAGACTGGCAAGCTACAGTCCATAAGGTTACAGACAGAGTCGGACACTACTGAGCGACTAACACTGGGTTCCATCTCACTAGATAACAACAGCACCGTCTTCTGAAGGGAGATCTCAAGGCCCTCACAGTGTCACCTACCTCACATCGGAGCCAATGGGTCCCACATCTTGCACCTGTCATGGCCTCATCACCGCACACGCACCCGCCTCGTTACGGCCACAAACGCTCACACGCGCTTTTTACACGCAGGCTCCACACGCCCAGTGTGAGCCAGAGGGTAGGGGCTTCCTCACCGCGAGTGCCCGCCGTGCCCAGACTCCGGTTACCACTAGGAGGGCGACGACTGCGAGGAAGACTTCGAGGGGAACCAGAGATGAACCAAAGATGAAAGTTCTTTTCAAAAGTCACCCAGGGACTGTGGGAAATGTAGTTCAAGGCCGCAAAAGCCCGGATGTGGAGAAGGCGCGCGCCGAGGCCGCGGCGGTGAAGACAGGCCGCTGAGACCCTTGGGAGGCAGCGCTCGCACGGGAGTGCGCAGGCGCAGACGGTCGCCCCCGCCCGCCCCCTTTCGAAGGTGAGGCTAGTAGGTCCAGCGGGCGCTGGGCGGGTGTGTGATGTTGGGACCTGGTGGGGATTGCCTAGGAGGGAGGTGAGCACCTGGGCTGGGAGCGCCGAGGAAAGAAGAGAGAACCTGGACTAAGAGAAGGCCGGGAAGGAAAGGGAGAATCCGGGCCCTAGAGAAAGCGAGAGCCTAGGCAGGGGAAGAAACTGGGAGCAAGTGCTGGGAACGCCGAGGTAGAACAGGGAGCCTGAGGCGGCTGTGAGCTCGGCCTGGTACACACAGGCGTTCTGATTGTGTAGATTTTTGTGCCTGTTCTTGTGTGTGTGTGTGGACATGTGTTACTCTGTGCGACGTTATGGAACCTATTGTTTATGAAAGTCAGAGGGTCTCTGTGTGGTCTAATTTTAAAACTAGGTGCGAGTCTGTGTTTGAGGCTGTGCAACTTTGGAGTAGCAATAGTAAGGGGTTTGTGAGGAAAATTTTGCTGCTTTGCGTAGATGTAATGGGCTCTGTGAGTTTATCCATGACGTGTGGCTGTGGGATTGGGATTGTGTAGTGGGTGATACAACGGTGAATATGTCACATTTTAAAGTATTTGTGCACACAAGT
This sequence comes from Antilocapra americana, assembly GCA_007570785.1. NCBI lineage: Eukaryota > Metazoa > Chordata > Mammalia > Artiodactyla > Antilocapridae > Antilocapra > Antilocapra americana. Next base: position 4,192,288 of record ML660220.1, read on the forward strand.
AAGTGCACAATTCACGGTGACTGTGAATGGCTGGTTCATTGTGTGACTGAGATGGAACACTTGAGAAAGTAGATTCAAGACTAGTAAGTACTAGGTATTATTTAGATTGTCAGAATATTGACCATTTTATATGCCTGTAAAGTTTGACTCTGGCAAATAGGCAAGTAAAAAAAAATACATACTTTTAAATTGGAGAGGAGGAGGTAAAATTAAAATAATTTTCAGGTGGTACAATCTTGTATTAGGAAACCCCATATTGACTAATGACCAGTATGTTGACATAAGTAGAACACTGTTGGGAGCACACAAAAAACTTTCTCCCATACCTGCTGCTCTCAAAGTTTGTATTTGGGTGAATTCCTGGACAATAAAGGTGCAATAATTTCTTCAGTTGTTGCGAAGATGCTGAACATTTAAACAACGATATCAGCCTCATTTAGCTGAATAGAACATTCACTGTAGAAATCAGTACTTCAAACTTGTTTTAAAAGCAAAAACGCTCCCTCCTGCTGGAAGTATGCTGTGTGAAAGAAAATGTGATCAGTTTCTTGTCTAATCCCTCTATTTGTCTCCTCTTTATTCCTTCTAGGTTGATAGTCTTCAGCTGGAATGGATTGGGAGCTGAAAATCATAAGAGAAATTTTCAAGAGAAATCACAAGTCAAGGACAAAAACAGGCTAACATGACTGGTACCATTATAATATAGTGTAAGTCATATCTTACTTTGGCATGGCCAACTCAATGGACGTGTGTGAGTGAATTCTGGGAAATAGTGAAGGACAGGGAAGCCTGGTGTGCTGCAGTTCATGGGGTTACAAAGAGTTGGAACCAACTCAGTGATTGGACAACAACAAATACCTTACCTTCGGAGAGACCCCACTGGGAACTTCCAGATACAGTTCCCTTTTTATGGGCACAACCATTTCTCCAGATACCTCTCTTGGCATGCAGTGACCCACCTACTTGTAGGTCTTGTTCTCGCCTGTCAGTCCTCTTGGACAGGATCTAAGCCAACCTAGGCATGCTCCATCATCCATGGGTTCCCCATCTGGAGCTCAGATGAGCATTAGCCCCCTTAGTCACCACCACTCCACTCCCCCATATCCTAGAAGCATGTACATTTCTCCCCCAAATTCTCTCACTACTTTGATTTATAGTAGTATTAGGGTCTAAGGAGCCCCTTGTTTGCTATAAGGGAGGAAGAAGCATCTATTTTTCTTCTCCTTAGAAAACCGTTCTAAAAATAATTTGCTCTGTTAAAGAGACATTCCCTTTTCTTAGCCTCTTCTAGCCTCTTGAAGGAGCCTCTTCCTTCTTGGAGTTAAATTAATGGTAGCAAAACTTGACAGTCAGCTGCTCTTTAAGACTTTATTTTAGAATGAGGGACAATTAAAAGCTTGTTTGCTCAAATCTTTGGGACATTTGCTGAGACTGAGGTAGGAAAATTTCTTAGTTACCATCCAGTTAGAAATAATGACAACAGAAAACTCAGAGGTTTTCTGGAAAAGACATTAACAAATCAATAGACTCTGTGTGTGTGTGTGTGTGTGTGTGTGTGTGTGTGTGTATCAGAAAACTATGAGAAGTGGCTATCAAAATACAAGATACAAAGGTTGTATGGTTTGTAAAAAAAATTTGATGTTCCTGATAGACTCAAAAATTAAAAATTTAAGAACCAGAAGATACATGATAAGTGTCAAAACTGACATTTCTTGAAGTTTCTGTAAAATTTCAGTAAAACTTTTAAACTTTCCACAGTTGTTAGGAGATAATGAACAAGACAGAAGTGGTTAAGGAAAAGTAACGGAGGCGGGGAGTGGGCCTACCTGATACTAAAATATGTTTTAAAACTGTAAATAACTGCAGAGTAGTCCTGGCAGTTAAATGAAAAGATCAGTAGAACTAAATATGAAGCCCAGATATACTCAAATATGCAAAGGAAATAATGTATATGATAAAAGCTATAAAAATTATTTTAGGTATTTACAGGATTAATTTCCTTCCTTTAAAAAAGATCTAATATCAATCCAGAAAGTAATTATTAGAAAAGTGAAAAAATTTTGAGACCTTTCACAGGGAACTAAAGATAGACTGCGGTAATGTCTACAGGGGCTGGTGGTGGCTGTAGACTAGAGAGTTGGTGGCCTGACTTGACCTGGCTTGTCTTTTGTTTTTTTGTAAAGATGAGGTTTTTTTAAAACTTTAGAAGCTATCCTCTCTCATAATGAGAAAAATAAGAACTAGAATCACAATGTATAAGCATCAAGAACTTTATATCAGTGGTACCCAGGGTATGGAGTGACAGGTACTTTCATGTATTGTTGGTTATGATGTAGGTTGAGCCTTAATGGAGAAGAGCTTGGATGTAGTTAGTAGGTAGCTTAGGAAAGAAAAGTGGTGGTAGAGAGGAGAGTGGCTTGCCCAGAATCTAACTTTTTGCCCCAAGATCCTGTATCTCTGGCTTTGGGAATGAAATAATATTGTCTAGCTCATTATCCCCCTGTATTTGTGTGAACAGAGTGGACAAGCACCAAAGCAAAGGAAATAGAGTCGATTTTAATTGAGTCGTAAGTCATGAGAGCTGAAAGACATATGTGTCGTGTGGCTTCTTTTCATGTTGGTTTTGCCTTCTTAGAAACCACCCCTTTTCTAAAGAGGAGCCCAAAGGAAGACTGGTCATCTCTTGTAAATCTCAAAACCATGGCTCAGGTGAGATGATGGTTCTTCTCTCTTTTCTGAAATAGTTTTGTTTGTTTGTTTAAAGACTGTTTGAGCATTTGCTTTTCTTGTACTAAAATCCTCCTGTTTGCCTTCCCCTTCAGGAAAGCGGTACCCACTTATTCTATTGGTCAGATAAGCTTTTACCTTCCACAAGTGCTCCTTCTACTTTTAACCAGTGTTCATATATTAAGTGGGTGGAATCATTCAACATCTTTTCTCAGTCTTCTCTCAGAAACAGTGCTAAAACAAAAATGCATTTCCTCAAATTAAATGAGAATATAGTCCTGCATGGAAGAGGGCATGGCAACCCACTCCAGTATTCTTGCCTGGAGGATCCCCGTGGACAGAGGAGCCTGGCATTCTACAGTCCATAGGGTCTCAAACAATAGGATGTGACTAAGCAACTAAGCACAGCACAGCACATAATACAGCATGCACCTGTCTTGCAAAGAAAAGAACAGTCAAGATGAAGATAGAATCGACAGATTGCTATTAGCTAAGTGTTAAGAAGTCCTGTCGTGAGGTTTTGAGACGAGAGCTATGCTTGGCAGATTGTACAGAAACCAAGAATCCTATATTTCTCCCCTCTGATCCTTGAATTTAAACTGTTAATGTGTATTTTAATATCTTCCTCTCCCTTAATGGATTGTCTTAAACATTCTTCTAATGTGCTTTGGGGTTAATACTAGGCAGACTGTAAGATAAGAGTTAACTGTTCAATGTCATGGCACAAAGTTTTTGTTTGGGCGTCTGTGGTGGCTCAGCTGGTAAAGAATCTGCCTGCAAGGTAGGAGACCTGGGTTCAATCCCTGGGTTGGGAAGATCCCCTGGAAAAGGGAATGGCTACCCACTCCACTAGACACTGGTGATGGTTACATAATATTATGATTGTACTTAATGGCAATGAATTATATACTGAAATATGGTTAAAATGATAAAATTTTACATGATGTATATTTCACCACACACACACACACATAGTTAAACAGAAAAGTATAAGAAACACAAACATCCATAAGTGAGCATTGGGGCGAACACTTGGAGGATTGGAAAAGGAGCAAAGGCATTAAACCATCACCAGTATCTATTTCCAGAGCTTTTTCACATTCCAAACAGAAAGGAAGGGAAAGTTGCTCAGTGGTGTCTTTGTGACCCCATGGACTGTAATCTGTGGAGTTCTCCAGACCAGAATACTGGAGTGGGTAACCAAAATGTTTTATTGTTTTCAGTGTACCAGTCTTGCAAATGTTTGTTGTATTAATACTGAGGTGTTTTTTATGTTGTTGTAAATACTATTCATCTTTATTTCAAATTCCCATTGTTTATTGCTAAAATGCATTTGATTGGTATATGAAAATGCAATTTGATTTTTGTTTATTAACCTACCTTTTTTCTAAACTTATTATAGTAATTTTTTGGTAGATTCTTTAGGATTTTCTACACACATAGTTATGTCAGATGTGTAATATTACTGCTGTCCATCTTGCTTTCCAATCTATATTCCTTTTATTTCTGTCTGGTTTTACTACATTGTCTCGAACTTTCAGTGCAGTGTTGATATAAGTAATGAGAACTGATATTTTTGCCTTATTCCTGACTAAGGGGAAAGGAATGTAGTCTTTGATTAAGTGTAGCATTGGTGATTAGTTTTACATAAATGCTCTTTATCAGATTTATCAGGTTGAAGAAATTCTAGTTTAGTGATCATTTTTATCACAAATGAATGTTGAATTTTGTCAAAAGTTTTATGCTTCTGTTGTTTTTTCTGTATTATATGGTTTTCCCCCTTTTAAAATTAACATGATGAGTTATATTGATTGATTTTGAAGTGCTAAACCAGCTTATCCCTAGGATAAACCCCACTCGGTCATGATAATTCATATATTCATTTTTCACATATTGCTTGGTGAATTTACTAACACACTGTTAAGGATTGTTTTCTCTGTGGTTCATAAATAATTTGGCCTATAGTTTTTCTTATAATGTTGTCTAGTTTTAGTATGAAGGTAATGCTGACTTAGAGAATGAGTTGAGAAGTATTCTCTCCTTTTATCTTCTGAAAGAATTTGTATAGAATTGTTATTATTTCTTCCTTAACTGTTTGTTAGAATTCACCAGTGAATCTGTCTGAGCCTCAAGATTTCTTTGTGGGAAGATTTTTTACTAGCAGTTCAATTTCCTAAATAGAATTGTGGCTATTAATGCTATTCAGGCTTCCCTTGTGGCTCAGACAATAAAGAAGCTGCCAGCAATGCAGGAGACCTGAGTTCAGTCCCTGAGTTGGGACGATCCACTGGAGAAGGGAATGGCAACTCACTTCAATATTCTTGGCTGGAGAATTCCATGGACAGAGGAGCCTGGTATACTATAGTCCATGGTGTTGCAGAGTTGAACATGACTGAACGACTAACACTTTCACTTTCATGCTATCAGTTTTTTTCTCATCAGTGAGCTTTTATAATTTATGTCTTTTAAGCAACTTGTCAATTTAATCCAAGTTATAAAATGTATCAGCACAAAACTGTTCAAAAATCTACTCTTTTTATCCTTTTGATATTTGTGTAATCTGTAATGGTGCCGCTCTTTCATTCTGTTGTTGATTATTTGTGACTTTTAGTTTTTTCCTTGGGCAGTTGACTAGAGATTTATCAATTTCGCTGATTTTTTTCAAAGTAGCAACTTTTGATTTCATTGATTTCTTGTTTTTCTGTTTCCTATTTCTTCATTTCTGCTCTTACACTTTGTATTTCCTTTCCTTTTCATTACTTTGGATTTAATTACCTCTTCTTTTGTACATGGAAGGTTTTATCATTGATATTGGACTTTTTTCCCTGTAGGACATTTAATGCTATAAATTTCCCTCTAACAAATTTAGACATGTTGTATTTTCATTTTTATTCATTTGAAAATATTTTCTAATTTATCTCATGTTTTCCTTTTTGACTCATTTGTTTAGCGGAAGTGTGTTTAATTTTTAAATATTTGGGGATTTTCCAAATAGCTTTCTCTTATTGATTTCCAGTTTAATTTTGTTACAGTCAGGAAACATGCTGTATATGAGTTCATTCTTAAATTTATAGACTTCTTTTGTACCACAGATTATAGTACCATCTGATGAATATTCTGTATGTACTTGTAGAGGATGTATATTCCAGTGTTGTTGGATGGTGTATTCTGTAAATAATCAAGTCAAATTGCTTGATTATGATGGTAAAGTCTTCTATATCCTTATTGATTTTCAGTCTGTTATACCAATGAGAAAAGGAAGTAAAAATCATAAGTTACAAGTGTGGCTGTGAAAGTGAAAGTCACTCAGTCATGTCCAACTCTTTGTGACCCCGTGGCCTATAGCCCTCCAGGCTCCTCTGTCCATGGAATTCTCCAGGCCAGAATACTGGAGTGGTTAGTCATTCCCTTCTCCAGGGGATCTTCCCAACCCAGAGAGGGAACCCGGGTCTCCCGCATTGCAGGTAAATTCTTTACCATCTGAGCCACCAGGGAAGCCCAAAACTATTAATGGAAGGGCTGACTGAGCTTTTTAAATGTATGGGATAGGATGACACTGCTGATCACTCTTGGCATTGCTAAAGCAGGACAACCAGACATCAAGTGCTCCTGACAGGACAGTGGTTGTGGTGGTCTAGTCGCTATGTCACGTCTGACTCTTGCGACCCCATGGACTGTAGCCTGCCAGGCTCCTCTGCCCATGGCAATTCTTCAGGCAAGAATACTGCAGTGGGTTGTCATTTCCTTCTTCAGGGGATCTTCCTGACCCAGGAATTGATCTCACGCAACTGAGCCACATGTAGGATTCATGTGGCTATAATTGTATCTATTTTAACTTTCAGTTCAATCAGTTTTTACTTAATATATTTTGAAGTTTTGTTTTTAGATGAATTTATATTTAGGATTGTTCTTTTTATGAATTAATCTCCTCTGTGATTATAAAATGCCTTACTTGGGTCTTCCCTGATGACCTAATGGCTTCCATGCTTCCTCTGTAGGGGGCATGGGTTCATTCCCTGGTGGGGGACCTAAGATCTCATATGCCACACAGTGCAGCCAGAAAATAAATAAATAAGTTAAAATAAAGTGCCTTTCTTAATCCCTGATAATATTCTTTGTTCTAAAATCTGTTCTGTTTGATACTATTATAACCGTTCTGGCATTCTTATGATTAGTATTTATTTTTAATTTTAATTTTTGGGGAATATCTTAAATGCTTTTAAACCTGGAACATCTCCCACCTTTTCCTTATTTTTTTCAGCTGATTTACAATATTACATACGTTTCAGGTATACAACATAGTGATACACAGTTTTTAAAGGTTAAACTCCATTTATAGTTGTTACAAGTGTTGGCTGTATTGCATGTGCTATGCAGTATATCCTGGTAGCTTATTTATTTTATGCCTAGTAGTTTATGCCTCTTAATCTCCTACCCCTATCTTACTCCTTCCTCCTTCCCTTTCCCCACTGGTATCCACTAGTTATCTCTGTCTGTAAGTCTTGTTTCTATTTTGTTATATACATTTGTTTTATTTTTTAGATTCCACACATTCATGATGACATACACTATTTGTATTTCTCTGACTTGCTTCACTAAATATAATACTCTCCAAGTCTATCCGTGTTGTTGCAAATGGCAAAATTTCGTTGTTTTTTACGGCTGAGTAATATTCCTGTGTGTTGGAGGGGGGCGGCTATTCACTGTGTCTTCTTTATCCATTCATCTGTTGATGGGCACCTATGTGGCTTTCACATCTTGGCTGTTATAGATAATGCTCTGAACATTGGGGTTGTGTGTGTGTCTTTCTGAATTAGTGTTTTTACATTTTACCCAGGAGTGAAATTGCTGGGTCATGTGACAGTTCTAGTTTTAGTTTTTTGAGAACTTCCAACTGTTTTTCACAGTGGCTGCACCAGTTTACATTCCCACCAGCAGAGTATAAGGGTTCCCTTTTCTCCACATCCTTGCCAGTGTTTGTTAGTCTGTGATCTTTCTGAGGATAGCCATTCTGACAGGTGTGAGATGGTATCTCATTATGGTTTTGATTTGCATTTCTCTGTTGTTAGTAATGTTGAGTATCTTCATATGCCTGTTGGCCATCTCTGTGTTTTCTTTGGAAAAATGTCTGTTCAGTCTTCTGCCCATTATTTCATTGGGTTATTTGGGGTTTTATTTTAATATTGAGTTTGTATGAGCTGCTTATATATTAATAGTTTGGATGTATGTGTGCTGAGTCAGACACCGCCAGGCTCCTCTGTTCTTGGAATTTTCTAGGCAAGAATACTAGAGCAGGTTGCCACTTCCTTCTCTAGAGGATCTTCCTGACCCAGGGGTTGAAGTTGCATCTCCTGTGTCTCCTGCATTGGCAGGTGGATTCTTTACCACTGTGCCACCTGGGAAGCCTGTAATTTGGTCATTTGCAGAAACTCTTTCCCATTCTGTAGGTTGCCCTTTCATTATGTTGATAGTGAGCCGATGTATTCTGAGATCAGTATTCAGCTGTAGATTGGAGTGTGTCGCTCTACATATGTCTGGAGTGGCCTCTGTCTCTGTCTGTCTCTCTCTCTGCTGCTCCCTCCTTTTCAGTATTTTGCTTAGCAGTTCTAGCCATCTTGAACTCTTCAAACTCCCATCTCTGTTTTCTTCAACTCAGAAAGACTGCTGGGCTCTGTGTTTTCCCTCCCTGTGCTGTGACCTTGAAATTGCATATAGGCTGTAAGCTGGGCGGTCAAAGCTTACTTTATTCCTTTCTTTCAGAGCTCACCATGCTCTGCTGTCAGTCAGCCAGTGCTTAAAAACATATGTTTAATCTATTTTTTACAATTTTTAAATTGTTTACAGCAGAAGAGAATTTCCTGTATCAGTTAATTTCCATAGAAGTTGAATTGTTTTGTTGGACAGTTAACTAGGCTGAAATCAAACTTTAAACTTCAGACTCTCTGATTGGTGGCAGTTTGACCAGAGGTCTCAAATTCTCACCCATGAATGCCTAACTGAGGTGTCAGCTACAGGTATGGGTAAAGTTTGTTGTGTCCTTTGGCTCCCCCCAGCTCCTGCCTGTGGCTTTCATTTCTGCAGGATTTCCCCACTTCTTTTCCAATTGCTGTTGTTATCCTAAATTATATCTTTTGTTTCTTCAAGCCAGTAGGACCATGGATTTCCACCTGAATTTTATTTGCCATACCTGATGTCTACTTGGGACCTGCCTTTAGGCTGAAAGTAGTGTGAATTGGCAGTTCTCCTGTGATTCTTCTCCTAAGTATGAAACCTTCCCTCCAGTTTCTGTTTGTTTGGGTCACTTTTAAGTGCCTTCAGGTAGTTATTTTTTATAGTCAGCATTCCATATTCATGGGGCATCCCATCCCATCCATTCACAGATTCAACCAACCACAGATTGAAAATGTTAAAAAAAAAAAAAAAAAAAATCCCAGAATGTTCCAAAATGCAAAACTTGAAATTGCTGGACAGTGGCAACTATTCACATAACATCATAACATTTACATTGTATTAGATATGGTAAGTAGAGATGATTTAAAGTATATGGAACAATATAAAATAGATTATATATAAATATATAAGTCCCTTACATAAATACAAGTTTATGTAAGGGACTTGAGTTTCTTGAGATTTTGGTATTTGCAGGGGGTCCTAAAACCAATCTCCCATGGAAACTGAGGCGTTGATTATATCTTTCTGGAGTTTAGAGTTGTTATCTACACTAAGTGTGAAATAAGAGCTACTCTTTCATTTTTGAAGGAGAAGCCCAAACCTACCTTTTTTTTAAAATCAAAAATTTTTAAGGTAAAATCTACATAGAACAAAAAGCAACTCATTTTAAGTGTTGATCAAGTTTAGGAACTTTGAGAAAGGTATAAAGATTATTCGGTTACCACAACAATCAAGATTACAAAATTTCCATTACTCCATAAAGTTCCTTCATGCCCTCCCTACAACCAGTTGCTCTACTGCTGCCGTTGGCCTTTATTAATGTGTTATTAATCATACCTGCTTTTGTCGCTGTAAATTAGTTTTGCCTCCTCTAGACTTTCATATAAGTGGTGTAGTAGAATATGTGTTTTAAAGAGGATTAGCCTGTTTAATTCAATGTAATTTTCTTTTGAAATTCATGTTGTATGTATCAGAACATTCCTTATATTGCTGACTACTGTTCCATTATATGAATATACCACAATTTTTTAGTTATATCCTCACTTTTTGATAGACTTTTTTTTTTTCACTTTTTGACTGTTACAGTATTATGCTCAGATGTGGACTATATTTTCATTTCTTTTTAATGAAACCTGCCTAGATTTGAAATCAGTAAATTATGTGAAAAATATATGTTTAAGTTTATAAAAAAAACCCTGCCAAACTGTTAAGCAAAGTGGTTGTGCCATTTTACTTTCCCACTAGCAGTGTATGATAGTTATTATATTATAGCTGCATATCTTCACCAACATTTGGTATGGTCACTCTTTAATTTTAGTGAATTCTAGCAGGTGTGTATTGACATTTCATTCTTTTGAAATTTTTTGTTTCCCTAACACAATTTAAATTGGTGGGTATTTTTTATTTTGCATATTTGTCATTGATATATAGCTACTGGATTTGTTTAGATTTTTTGCCAGTTGATTTGGTTGTCTTCTTATTCCTGTATTATGAGAGTTCTTTATATGTTCTCAATACAAGTCTTTTGTAAGATCAAAATACTGGGAATATCTTTCCCAGTCTATGACTTGATTTTTAATTTTCTTAGTGGTGTCTTTCAAAGCTGAAGTTTTTAATTTTGACAAAATCCAGTTTACCAGGTTTTACATTTTTATGATTGGTGCTTTTTGTGCTCTACCTCAGAAGTCTTGCATACTCCAGCATTATGCATATTTTATTCTTTGTTTAATATGTAAGTATTATGGTTTTAGATTTTCATTTTAAAGGAGTGATCCATGTCAATTTCATTCTGTAAGGTAGGAGTTAAAGTTCCCTTTTTCTGTTTTCAATGGATATCCAGTTTTTCCAGAGTCTTTTGTGAAAAGAGATCCTTTTTCTACTGAATTATATTGGAGCTTTTGTTGACAGTCAGTTATGTGTGTAGGTGTTTTTTAGGTAGTCTGTTTAATTGATTTGTGTATTTATACTTTCACCAAGATAACAGTTTTAGATAGGGTATTTAGTCCTGTTATCAGGTAATGTGAACTTACCAAATTGTTTTAGGTATAATAGGTATTTTACATTTTCCTATAAATTTTCAAATCAACTCATCAGTCTCTATAAAACAACCTAATGGATTGTGATTAGGTTTTCAAAGATTTGTAAGTTGGTTGGAGATAATTGTTAGGTTAACAGTAGTAAGTCTTCTGAACCATGGACCTAGTGTGTTTCCATATTTGCTTAGGTCTTTTAAAATTTCTCTCAGCAATGTTTTCTTAATTTTATTTTTTAACTTCATTCTTGTTTGTTGTTAATATATAAAATAGAATTTTTTTTTATATTTTGAGATAAATATGCTGTGACTGTGGTAAATTCATTTATTATTTCCTGTACTTTCTGCATATTTGGTTATGTCTATGAATGCAGTTTGCCTTCTCCCCTTCCAGTCTGTTTGCCTTGTGTTTTTTGTTCTTTATGCATTGTCTGCAGTGTTCAGTAGAACTAGAGAGAGCAGCTATCCTTGTCTTGCTCCTGATCTTAGGGGAAAAGCAACCTTTAACCATGAAGTATGATATTATGTATAAATCTTTTGTAGTTGCATTTCATTAAGTTGAGGAGTTCTATTTCTAATGTTGAGATTTTTTAATACAAGTATAACAGATGTTCAATTTTGCCTAATGCTTTTTTTCATTTAAAATGACCATAGGCTTTTCCTACTATATTCTGATATAATGAGGATTATATTATTGATTGTCAGGTATTATACCAACCTTGCATTCCAGGGATAAGCACCACTTGTTCATGTGTTATGCTTTTTATATTATCCCTTTATACAATTCACTCATATTTTGGGGTTTTTAATTGGTATTCATCAGGGTTATTAGTCTATAATTATACCTTTTTCTAGTTTTGGTAACTGTATAAGACTCACCTCCAAAAGGAAAAGGAAAGTATTCCTCAGTCCTTTATTTTTAAAAAAAAGTTAGTGTAGTATTATCATTAACTCTTAAATGTTTCACAGGACTTACCTTGAAGTCTTATGGATGTAGAAAAGTCTTTGTGGGAACTTCTTGAATTGCAGACTCAGTATCTTTAATAGTTTAGAGTTTTCAGATTTTTTTTTCCTTTAGTATCATGTTTTTAAGTGAAAATATTCGTCCATTTCATCTACCCTGTCTAATTTGTTGCCTTTAGTTTGTTTATGCTGTAATCTCTTTGTTCTATTTAAAATCTGCAGGATCTGATAGTGGCCATATGTGGCATCCCTCTTTACTTCTTAAATGTCTGCCTAGTGTTTTACCTTTGTGCGAGTGGGGGCAAGGAGGGGTTGCTGTGCTTGGCACTGTTGCAGGTCTTTATTGCTGTGTGAGGGCTTCTCTATTAATAGTTGTGACACACCAACTTAGTTGCCCCATGGCATGCAGGATCTTAGTTCCCTGACCAGGGATGGAACCCACGTTCCCTGCATTGGAAGGCAGATTCTTAACCACTGGACCACCAGGGAAGTCCCTAGAGGTTTTACATTTTAATCATACTTTCAAGTATCTGGCGTTTGGTTTCATTGATTTTTTTTTTCCCTGTTGCTTATTTATTTCTTATTTTACTGATTTTTCCTTTTTTCCAAACTGTTTCCTTTACTTGCTTTGGGTTTAGCATATTCTTTTTTAAAGCTACTTAAGATAAAAGTTTAAATTATTGATATTAAATTTTTCTTGTTTGCTAATATAAGCAAGAATTTAAACTTACAAGTTTTTCTCTTAGCCTATTCTTCAAAATTGTATTTAGCCTAATATATTTTATGGAATTTTTCTTTTTTATCTTTCTTTGACCCTAAATTGATTACTTGGAAGTGTATTGTTTAATTTCCAAACATTTGGGGCTTGTCTAGATATGTTATCTTTATTGATACCTAATTTAGTTCATGTGTGGTCAGAAAACATACTTCATGAAATTTGTCTTTAATCTGTTGAGGTTTACTTATGCTCTATCTTGGTGCATAGTCCATTTACTCTTGAAAAAAATGTGTTGTGAAAAATGTTGAAAGTGGTGGTTTATAAATATCAAATGAGTTATTGTTGTTGTTCAGTCACTAAGTCTATCTGACTTTTTATGACCCCATGAACTGCAGACACCCCAGGCTTCCCAGTCCTTCACTGTCTTCTCGAGTTTGCTCAAACTCATGTCTGTTAAGTCAGTGATGCCATCCAGCCATCTCATCCTCTGTAACCCCCTTCTCCTCTTGCTCTCAATCTTTACCAGCATCAGGTGTCAATATTCTTTAGAGATTCTGAATGGCTGCAGATTTTCCCCCCTTTGGTCTAGTTCTCTCAGTTAGTGATCAACATTAACATCAGTTTTGGACTTTTCTGAAATCTCACTTTTCTTTCGTCAATTTTTGCCTCATGTGTTTTGAAGTTGTTATTTAAGTATATATACAGTTTTAATTGTTACATCTTCCTGATGTATTTACTCTTTTATCATCAGGAAATGTTCTTCTTTGTCTGTTGTGGTAATACTCCTCAACTCAGCTCAAAATCTGTTCTGTCTGCTTTTACTATGGCCACATCAGCTTTCCCATGTTTAATGTTTTTATGTCTTTCTCCATCCTTTTATTTGAAACGTATTTGTGTCTGTGGTATTTAAAGCTTGTCTCTTGATGACAGAATATATTTTGAAAGTGAAGTGAAAGTGAAGTCGCTCAGTTGTGTCCAACTCTTTGTGACCCCATGGACTGTAGCCTACCAGGATTCTCTATCCATGGGATGGATTTTCCAGGCAAGATTACTGGAGTGGCTTGCCATTTCCTTCTCCAGGGGATTCTCCTGACTCAGGGATCAAATCCAGGTCTCCCGCATTGTAGACAGTCGCTCTACTGTCTGAGCCACCAGGAATATATTTTGAGTCCTGCTTTTTTACACATTTTTGACAGTCTCAGTCTTGGGACTTCCCTGGCAAGTGGTTAAGACTCCATGCTTCCAATGCAGGGGGCAGGTGTTCAATCCCTGGTTAGGGAACTAAGATCCCACAAACCACATGACACAGCCAACATCATCACCATCATCATCTCGGTATTTTTGTTGGAGTGTTTAGTCCTAAAATTGGAGTCAGGGCTGCTATTTTGCTCTTTGTTTTCTGATTACCTGACCTGTTTTATTTTAAATCTTTTAAGTATACTTTATATTTTAGTGCAGTTTTACATTCAAATTAAGTAGAAAGTACAGTGAGTTTCCATTTATTCCCTACCCTGACAAATGCATAGACTTCCCTAATATTAGTATCTTGAACCAGAGTGGTATGTTAAAATCAGCGAGCCTACACTGATACATCATTGTCATCCAAAGTTCATAGTTTTATATTAGGGTTCATTCTTGGTGCTGTTTGTTCTATACATTTTGACAAATACATGTGATATGTATCTGCCATTATAATGTTATACAGACTAATTTCACTGCTTTAAAAATCCTCTGTGTTCTGCCTACTCATCCCTCCCTCTCCTCTATAATCTGTAATAGTGGCAACCACTGATCTTTTTATGTTTTCTGTAGTTTTGACTTTTCCAGAATGTGACATAGTCAAAATCTTACATTCTGTAGGCTTTTCAGATTGGGCTTCTTAACACATTTAAGATTCCTCCTAACCTGTTTTTGTGCATCTGTTCCTACAATCTGTTTTACTTTGTGTCAGTCAATACTGACACAATAATGAATTTCATTATTCATTTTCATTTCTCTGTTGCGTCTGTAGTTATATCAGCTTGCATTATTTTTTGTGGTTGCTTTAGGGATTATAGTATGCAGCTTCTATAGTACTGTATCTTTAATTTATCATGATTTATTAGAGATAATGCTGAATTGCTTAAAGTAAAATATATCAACTTGCAGCATTGTATTTTCATTTACTGACTTCCCATGGTTTGCTTTTTGGTTCTCCATGTGTGTGATATTTCTGTTTGTAATTAATGGTGTTAGAATGCTTGCTTTAAACCAAGGATATACAGCCATTAGGCTAAATCCAGTCTGCTCCCTGTTTTTGTACAGATTTTGAGTTAAGAATAGTTCTTATAGTTTAAATGTTTGAAAAAATACAAAATCAAAATATTTCTGACCTATTTAAGTTTTTGAAA
Source organism: Antilocapra americana (assembly GCA_007570785.1). Classification (NCBI taxonomy): domain Eukaryota; kingdom Metazoa; phylum Chordata; class Mammalia; order Artiodactyla; family Antilocapridae; genus Antilocapra; species Antilocapra americana. The sequence goes on from ML660220.1 coordinate 4,207,289, forward strand.
TTTAAATCTCAGTGTCCAAACACAAAGTTTTATTGAAACACAACATTGCTCATTCATTTCATAAATTCTCCATCTTTGTTTCATACTAAAACAACAGAAAAAATGTTCACCAATTGCTGCTAAAAACTTTTTAAAAAAATGGAAGGAAATGAATATTTATAGTCTTTTATATAGAACTTTTCTCTAATTCTTCATTCTTTCCTAAAGACCTTGGTCATCATCTGGTGTCATTTTTACCTTCAGCCTGAAGACCTTTTTGTTATACCATTTTTGGGGGTACAGTTTTGCTAGTGATGAATTCTTTCAGAGTTTATCTGCTCATATAGCTTTATGTCACCTTTATTTTTAATAGGTAATGTTGCTGAGTACAGAATTCTTGGTTGATGTTCTCTTACGCTTTTAGCAGTTTGATTAGGATTTTCTGAGTGTAGTTTTATCTTGTTTTTATTCTTTTAGGGTTCATTAAGCTTTTTTAATGTGTAAGTCAAGTTTTTGCTTATTCTGAATATGTTATGCCATTATTTCTTTAAAATTTTTTCAGATCTTTTTTCTTTTTTGCTCTTTGTTTGGGACTCCAACTATATCTATCTTGCATTACTCTGAAATTGACTGAAAAATCTCTGTGATCTGTTATTCATTTTTTTCATTTTCATTTCCTTTCCAATCAGATTGCTTAATTTCTGTTGATCAATATAGTCATACTTTATTTTATTATGCTTTTTTAAATTTCACTTTGCAGATATTTCATTTTTACAAGTTGAAGTTTTTAGCAATCCTGAGTTTAGCAAGTCTGTAGGTGCCATTTTTTCAACAGTATTTAGTATTTGCTCATGTCTTTCGAGATGGCTATTCCTAACTATCTCACTTTATTGTTATTGTATTTGTTATCATCTGTAGTCAAGTGATCTTTGATGTTATTATTGCAAAAAGATTACAACTCACGGAAAGTTCTAGTGATGATCAACACATTTTATCTAAGTATTTTTTAATTCAGGCAGGCATATACATTGTTTTTTAGACATAATGCCATTGCACACTTAATAGACTACAATATAATGTACATGTAACTTTTATTTATATGCAGTGCATAATCAAAGAATTCTTGTGACTGGCTTTTTATTGCAATAATTATTGCAGTGGTCTAGAACTGAAGCTGCCATGTCTCCAAGGTATGTCTGCATTTACAAGGTTAACGTTTGTTCCTTTTCCTATGCTATTAAGCCTATATAATGAAAATTTCATTTCATTTATTATACTTGGTAGGTCTAGAATTTTCGGTTCATGTGTTTTTATCAGTTTATGTTTCAAGATTCCATGCCAGATTTTTCATTACTTCTTTGCACACATTTAGAACAGCTATTTTGAAGCCCCCTTTTCTTTTCTTTTTTTTGGCAAAATCCAACATCTAGGCCCACTAGGAATTAGTTTCCATGAATTATCTTTTTCTGAATATGGGTTATATTCCCCCTCTTATTTTTCTGTTTTATTTACATATCTGGTGATTTTTTCTAGAAACCAGGATGTCTTGAATAATATGTTATAGTAATCCAAATTCTGTATGTCTTGTTTTTTGAGGATTTTCGTTTGTTTTTCTTCTAGCAGACATTTAACTTGCTTGGAATCAAGCTTCAAACTCTACCCTCCCTGCCCTCTTACCTCCACCCAAAGTGTGAAGAAGCTGATAGTTAGGTCTCTTCAGCTTCCTCCTGCTGCTTTTTTCACTCTGGTCCCATGATGGGTGATGTTCATGTACTTTTAGCTCTCAAAGAATTGGTATATATTAATGTTTAGATTTGAGGGCTTACTTTCTGTGGTTCTCTTTCTTCCAGTGTTTCACCCTTTCATACTTCCTGCTGCTTTGTTAGCCCCAGCTTTCTGACATCTCAGTCCAATAAGGCTCTAGTGTTCTTGTGCTTAACTTATAAGCAGGTTGTGTAATGCTGTTAATCAAAAATGCAGAAATCTCCGAATCTCACTTGGTACACATCTGGTTTTCAAAACTCTTTTCTTGTGTCTGTTTGCTTTTTCCTAAGGCTCTTTTGATTTCTCTTAACAATTGCTTAGTTTAACTATCAAACTAGAGTTATGGCAAAGCTTATACTCAGATTTAGAGTCTCATCCTTCCTGTAGTTTTCTCACTTCTAGATAAATACCGCTAAATCTTCAGCTCATCTACCAGTCCTCAGTTCTTGTCCTCTGTCACCTTTAAGGAAGTAAACTGGTTTTCTGTCTGCGGAGCTGTGGACTTTGGGGTTGATACCTTCATGCAAAATAGCCACAGACTTAAGAATTCTTACTCGTTTAAGAATAAACTCTCCTCCAATTTTTGCTTACTTTGGTGTCTTTCCAGTGCCTTCTATTACTTATTTATTACATATTGTGTATAGATTTTAAAATTATCATCTGAGGGATTGTATTCTTGACCAGTTCACTCTATTATTGCTGGATATGTCACATTCATACATTTTTTTAAATTTATTTTTAATCAAAGGATGATTGCTTTATACTAGTGTGTTGGTTTATACTATACATCAACATGAATCAGCCATATCAGCCATAGGTATACATATGTCCTCTCCCTCTTGAACCTCCCTCCCACCTCACACCCATTCCACCCCTCCAGGTTGTCACAGAACCCCGGTTGGAGTTCCCTGAGTCATACAACAAATTCTCATTGGCTATCTATTTTACATATGGTAGTATAGGTGTTATCGTGCTACTCTCTCCATTCACACCCATGCATTTTAAAATCATATTCTTCCTGCATAACACATTAATCTTAAAGGAGAAAAAAATTTACCTCATTGGTGAAGACTGAAAAGTTGTTCTGTCCTTGTAATACACTGTAACATACTTCTGTTGTAGTACCCTCAACACTAGTCTTGTAGATTTGGGTTGACACATGCTTTCTTAAAAGCATATGTTGCATGCTTTGCAGCTGTAACTTCTTGTGAGCAGAAACTGTGTTTTATATATCTTGGCACCCCAGTAAACTAATGCAATTTGGGATTACAAAGTGACTTCACAATACATTTTTAGAATGAGTTATGAGGTAAATTTGATGGCAAGTACTTCTACTTTGATTTTTTGTTGTTGTTGCTTCCCTTATGATCTAAATCACAAAACAAGAAAAATGGTAGGCTTTCTTTACAAGTTTCATATGACTGCCAGAAAGGAGCAGGATCAAAACTAGTCCCCAGGGACTTCTCTGGTGGTCCAGTGGTTAAGACTCTGTGCTTCCACTGCAGGGAGCACCGGTTCAATCCCTGGGTGGGGAGCTGAGATCCCACATACCGTATAGTACAGCCAAAGATAAAATAAGTTATAAAATAAAGATCTATTTCTGGTCAGTTTTCTGATCACAGTTCCAAACCATTACAGGGATCACTGTCATTTAAAGATGTGACTGTGGACTTCAGTCAGGAGGAGTGGCAGCGCTTGGATCCTGCTCAGAAGACACTCTACACGGATGTAATGTTGGAAAACTATTGCCATCTAATTTCTGTGGGTAAGAAAAATTCTTTGAAACTTCCAGTAACATGCATTTCCTTTCAGAGTGCCTAAAATATATGTGATCTTGGATTTCAGAGATAAGAGGTGATGGATTCTCTTTGGTTGACACAAAGGATAATTGTGTCTTCCCTTGCCTAGTACAAGGTGTTAAGTTTACTCTTACACAAAGGAGTACCTTACTTTGCAGAACGGAAATTCAACTTATTGATGTTTCAAATGTATTAACATCTAAGCAACTTAATCCAAATCTTCCCTTAATCAGGGTGTCACATGACCAAGCCTGATGTGATCCTCAAATTGGAACGAGGAGAAGAACCATGGACATCATTTAAAGGTCATACGTGTTTAGGTGAGTTTCTGACTCTCAGGCAAATGAAATCTAGTGAAAAATAAATTTAAAGTGATCATGTGGTGGGCGACACCTTTGAAATGTTTTGGTAGTGTCCCTTTAAAGGATCCTAGCCTTTGAAATGACCACTGTGCCTGCAAAAATCTTAAATCACACTTTCAAATATCACTTACCCCATATAGTAGACTTCCCTAATTTGCTTGCCACTCTTAATTGCCTAATTAATTGCCTGTTGCCACTCTTAATCAAAATGTACTGTACGCCTTCCTTCTTTTAGATCTTTTCATTGATTTCTGTCCTTTTCTAGCTTTCTCAGTCCCTTATCTTCTAGCCATTGTATAGGTTTCTTTTAGGCATTCTTATCTATCTTTAAGAAAGAAAAAATTCTTGGTTAATATTTCTCGGGTGCTTTCTGTTTTCTTTATCTCCCTATCTTTGGTGTCATTTCAGATTTGTTTGCTATGCTAACTCTGAGTTCCCCTTCTCACCACAAGTCTAGCTGTTCATTTTAAAATTCCCTTGCCTTGGCCCGGACAGATAATTCCATAGTTAGCTATTTTCTTCCAGTAAGCATTCATGGTTCATTGTATATGGATGATCATCTTACCTGAAACTGTCCCTTGCTTTGGGTAAAGCATTGATTTGTTCTTACCCTGATTCTTTAAGTGATTATTTCCAGCTTGGTCTGTTCTCTTTACACTCTGGCCACATTGCCTGGAACAGTGCCTCATACATAATAGTCACACACAAAAGAAATTTTTTTAACGTATTTCTTTAGACTCTTAGTCTTTTTTCTCTAATTTGTCATTAGAAATCTACCTTTTAATTATAGTAGTATCATCCATTCTGAGAACTTGAACTCTTTATGTAGATACCTCTAGCACTGACAGACTTGGCACATTTCTTTCTCCCACCTTCACTCTAGTCCTTCATAAGTTCTGCACTCAGATGTCTTACCTATTCCAACTTTCCTAGCTCTTAAATTCTTTCCCATTAACTACTTCCAGATTATTTTGTTCCTGCCGTGATACCAGCTTGATTGTCTCTGTCATAATCTTTCATGAACCTCTTCATGAAAGATTTTTTTGTGTTTATAAGTCTGTGAAATATATTTTCATCCTCCTATATTTTCATTTTTCGCTGTAGTTTTCTCACTTCTACCTAAATATCATACAGATTGACAGCTACTGTATTTCATGTCTTGAAATGGTAATTACCATTTGGCTTTGCTATAATTTTTATCCTAATTTTTTCAACTTATATTGTTACTTTCCTGACAAAATACTTGTTCCCTACTTCTTTTTGTTAATTATATGAAATTGAAATTCTCCTTTATACAAGGACTACCATAGTAAGCCGTCATCTGGTCTCTTCAGCTTTTTCTCTTTTGTGGAAACTCTTGCTAACTTCCACTTGATCTAGTCTCCTAAATGTCCTCTATACATGTAAGGTTTATCATGTCTATACTTTTCACTGTGTTCACCCTTCCATATAACATGTATCTTTGAAGTCATGATTTCTTATCCTTGCTCTTCCTTGACTACTCCCCAGCATATCCACCTCTCCTTTTTCTTCATTCCTATGTTGCTTATAACTGTTACGCATATAACTCTTGAATATTATATAATGTGATACTTGACTGTACATGGTTTACACTTAAGGATTCATTCTTTCAAAGATAATATCCTTTGTACTTTCTTTGCTGTAGTATACATGTTAAGTAGTCAGTTGCTTTTTTTCTGTTTATAGAACTGTATAGGGGAGATCTCTTTGTCCTCCATTCAGAAAGCATGCACTGATAAATCCTTTCAGAAGTACTTGCTCAGGTCATGGATCTGTACATCTGATTGAAGTGGTAGATCCTAACAAACACTACCTATTTTGATCTGCATTGTTAATGTAAACTCAGAAGAGTACAAAGAAAATAACCAATAAAGAATTATGAGAGAGGATTATTGTCAAAGTTTGCATTTTAATGAAATATTTATGACACAGTGTAAGCTTGTAAAAAGATTTGTTAGAATTATCTTTATAAACTATAATTGTTTTCAGGTTATAAAGAAACAGTCCTTAAATTGATGGTGGGACATATGTGAAGGGTTTTGATATCATGGAGTGGTAGCATTTTCTTGAAGTTTCTCTAAATATGATTAAAAATAAGACTAGGAAAAAAGTCAGCTGATTAAAAGAATGTAAGTAAAGCATGTGATTAGGAATAAGTGAGGTATATATACAGCAATAAATATGAGGTTTTACTTGTTATGGGTGAGATTTTTCAGATATGTGGACAACCCTGAAAACTTGTTTAGATATAAAAAGTGAGTTTAGGTGATGTTAAGTTTTGTTTACAGGAGAAATTCCTTGTATATGAGTACTGGGGGCAATGGACTCAGGAAGGAACAGATTTTTGAGCCTAGATTTAACATTGTTTCACTAGATATGGATGATTTCAAATATAGTTATTAACCTTAACCTTTATTTCTCTTATAAATTTATGAGTGATCTCGAACCAGAGGGAGCAATCTTCCTGGTCCACATATGGAAAACAGGAGTTAAGAATGTTACTGTATTGGAGAAAGACTTGATTCTTTCTTTAAACCTCAAAAATTAAGTTAGCAGTTGAAAAGAATAGTTGTAATGAATTGTCATGAATGTTTTGTTATTGAACAATTTTGAAAGAAAATAATAACAATAATCTGAATACACCAATGAACAAAACACTAGTTTGTTTCAAAGTTCCTGTTGGGGGACTTGACTCTGGTCTTCCACTGTAGAGGGTATGAGTTCAGTCTCTGGTCAGGGAACTTAGATCCTGCATGCTGCACAATGTGGCCAGAAACCCATTTGTTTTTAATAAATAATAAAGTTCCTGTTGGGATTGTTTTCTTTGTACTTACCTCACAAGAAAAAGTGATTCCCAGTTATATGGAGGATTAGTGTAGACTAGAGGATGTTTTTCCTAAACGGTAGGAAAATAATTAATGCTTGGAAAGATTTATCAATGGCTGTGTGTAAGGGGGGTGGTGGGACAACTGGAAGTATTTTAACTCACAATCTAGGGATGAACATTTAAAAGCTCTAATCTGTGTCCTCCAAACACCTACCTCTAAAATTTTCCCTAAACTAGCTTTTCCACTAATTTGTCTTGTTCATCCTTCTTAAATCTTAATGCCATAGGTTCACTTCATTGCCTCTGAATCCACCTATCCAAGCATGAATTCCTCTTCCACTATTCTTTTGTCTCTTCTCCTTACTGATTCTTGTCTTTGTTTCACTGTCTGTTTGAAGTTCTGGTACAAAGTGTAAATGCTACTAGCATTCATTACTTATTTTTCATCTTTTTCAACACTGAGACAGAGTTTTTAATTTAGGTTCCATGTCTTTTCCCATGCAAGGAATAGTTTGTCCTTGGTCTTTTTTTGCCTCATATACATGTACAATTCCTTTTCATAGAAAATGTGAAGATTTACAAGTTGTTATTAATTATATTCTTTTCTAGAAGAAAACTGGAAAGCTGAAGACTTTTTATTGAAATTCAAGGAACAGCAAGATAAGTATTCTAGATCAGTTATATTAATCAACCACAAAAAGCTGGTTAATGAGAACGGTAGTGCATGTGAAAAGACATTTACTTTAAGTAAAAACCCTATTAATTCAAAAAGGCTACCTCCTGAACATGACACTCATGAAAAGATTTTTAAAAATGTTTCAGAATTAATCATCAGTAATCTAAGTCCTACAAGAAGGAGATTTAGTGAGTGTAATGGGTATGGGAAATCACTCCTCAATACTAAACCAGAGACCGCTCACTCTGGAGTCAAATCTCATAATCATTGTGGTAGGACCATCAGTCATAATGAAATGATCACGCAATATCATAAGATGGAAACTCCAGCACAGTCATTTGAATATAATGACTGTGAGAAAGCCTTTCCTAAAAGAGGAGGCCCAATTACACATAGTAGAACTTATAGAAGGGGAAACACATCTGATTATAATAAAAGAAGAAGAACAACCAATATTGAAAAAAAGCATACATGCACTGAATGTGGGAAGTCCTTTTGCAGGAAATCAGTGTTGATTCTGCATCAGGGAATTCACACAGAAGAAAAACCCTATCAATGTCATCAGTGTGGAAATTCATTTAGGAGGAAATCCTATCTCATTGATCATCAGAGAACTCACACAGGAGAGAAACCCTTTGTTTGTAATGAATGTGGTAAGTCTTTCCGCCTTAAGACAGCCCTCACTGATCATCAGCGAACACATACAGGGGAGAAATCTTATGAATGTCCACAATGTAGGAATGCCTTTAGATTGAAATCACACCTCATTCGTCATCAGAGAACTCACACAGGAGAGAAACCATATGAGTGTAGTGACTGTGGGAAGTCTTTCCGCCAGAAGACAACACTCTCCCTACATCAGAGAATTCATACAGGAGAAAAACCCTATATTTGTAAAGAATGTGGAAAGTCCTTTCATCAGAAGGCAAACCTAACGGTACATCAAAGAACTCATACAGGGGAAAAACCCTATATTTGTAATGAATGTGGGAAATCCTTCTCCCAGAAGACAACCCTTGCTCTTCATGAGAAGACTCATAATGAAGAGAAACCTTATATTTGTAATGAATGTGGAAAATCCTTCCGCCAGAAGACAACCCTTGTGGCACATCAGAGAACACATACAGGGGAAAAATCCTATGAATGTCCTCACTGTGGGAAGGCTTTTAGAATGAAGTCATACCTTATTGATCATCACAGAACTCACACAGGAGAGAAACCATATGAATGTAATGAGTGTGGAAAATCCTTCAGTCAAAAGACAAATCTGAATTTACATCAGAGAATCCATACAGGAGAGAAACCTTATATTTGTAATGAATGTGGGAAGTCTTTTCGCCAGAAAGCAACCCTCACTGTACATCAGAAAATACATACAGGGCAGAAATCCTATGAATGCCCTCAGTGTGGGAAAGCCTTTAGCAGGAAATCATATCTCATTCATCATCAAAGAACTCATACAGGAGAGAAACCATACAAGTGTAATGAATGTGGGAAGTGCTTCCGCCAGAAGACAAATCTCATTGTACATCAGAGAACTCACACAGGGGAGAAACCTTATATTTGTAATGAATGTGGTAAGTCCTTCAGTTATAAGAGAAATCTTATTGTCCATCAGAGAACTCACAAGGGAGAAAACATGGAAATGCAGTAATAAATAATGTGATTTCTTTGTGAAGCCTTTCTAAGTTATTGTAAAACTTTGTTTTTTTAAAAGCATGCTTAAACATTTCTATGAGGTAATTTTAATCACAAATGTAATAATAATTATTAATTTAATGTATTGTACCACATAAATATTTATCTATGTTTACTAGCATATGAAATGGGTGTGATCATTGATATTGAACTTTTTTATCAGCAGTGAAGCTAATTTTTTAAGTTTTTGAGTTCTCCTGGCTCAGTTTATTTTTTTAAGTGCTTATATAGTACATGCAGAGGCAAGATACAAAATGGTTATAAGCATCAGCCTCCATAAGAGGAAGAAAATATGAAATAAACTTCTTATTGCACTCTTCAGAATAAAATGTAGTTGTTACTACCCCCAAAGTTTACCATTTCCCTGGTTTTTAACATGAAATAGTTTTCTTACATCTTCAAACTATATATGTATTTTATTATACATTATAAATTCTTTTGTGTTGTTTCAACGTTTTAAAGATTCATACATTATTGCATGTGGCAGTAATGTATTCATTTACATTCTGTATACTATTCCATTTTAAGAATATACTGCTATTTATCGATCCTCTTGATGGGTATTTGTATTTTTTTATAATTTTGTGTTGTAATAAAAAATGTGGCTGTAAATATTCTTGTATATGTCTGTGTGTGTGTGTGTGTGTGTGTGTGTGTGTATGCTTGTATTTCTGTTGATTTTATGCAAAGACTGACATTACTCAATCCCAGGGTATGTATAAAGGGTTTTCAGTTATTATTGATACTGCCAGAGATCTCTCAAACTTTTCTCAACATGGGATGATTCACTTTGGAGAATATTATGATATGCACAGTATATGTAATTCACAGTATACTTTGAATTGCATTTTAGTGCTGCATGTTATATTTAGAAATCTTACCACCATATATGTCTTTTTAGCCTCCCCTCTTTGTATTATGATTATTTATTATATCTACATACATGGCAAGCCTCACGAGACAGTGTTATACTCCTTGCTTTTTAGCACAGTAAACGTTTAAATTATAAAAAGGAAAAATACAATTTTATTATTTACTCAGCAATTTGCCATTTCTATAGCTCTTATTTTTGAAGTTTTCCTTTGGTATCATTTTCCTTTCATCTCAAGAGTTTTGTTTAGCATTTCTTTTAGAGCAAGCCTGCTGGTAGCAAATCCTCTTTGTCTTTCTTTACCTAATATCTTTTATTCTTCATTCTTGGTTATTTTCACTGGATAAAGATTAGGGTTGACATTTCTTTCCTTAAAGCATTTAAAAGATGTTGTTCCATTACCCTTGGGCCTTCATACTTTGAATGAGAATTCTGTTATTCAAGGCATTGTTCTCCTCTATGTAAAATGCATCTGTATTCTCTGGAAGCTTTTGATATTTTTTTTCTTTGATTTTCAGCAGTTTGGTTATGATGTATCTCAGCAATGGGTTCTTATAGTTTATCCTTTTTGTGATATGCTACAGTTCTTGAATCTGTAAGTTTAAGGTCTTTTGCTAAACTTGGTAGGTTTTCAACCATTAATTCCTTATAAATATTTTTTTCTTCCTGGCACTTTCTTTTTTCCTTTCACAATCCCAGGGACACAAATGTTAAACCTTTTGGTATTGTCCCTCAGATCTTAGAGGCTCTAATAAGTTTTGTTTTATTCTGAATCTTTCTCTATTAGATAATTTTTTATTGATCCATGTTCAAGTTCACTAAATCTTTTCTGTTTTCTCCATTTTGTCACTGAACCAATCAAATAGGTTTTAATTTTCATCTTATTTTTTAGTTCTAAATTTCCTTTTATACATCTGAAAATTATATAATAAAAATTTTTAATTAAAGTTCCTTAAAACCAAATTCCTTTTGGCTCTTTTTTACAGCTTCTGTGTCTCTGCTTAGATTCACCTTTACTTGTTGAAACATGGTTTTAATAGCTGTTTAAAAGTCTTTGGTAATTCTAATGTGGATCATCTCAGTGATGATGTCTTTTCCTTTTTTTCTTTTCCATTGTGAGTTGTTAAAATTGTCCTATTCCATTGTATGCAGAATACATTTTTATTGTTTCCTAGACATTTTGAATAATTTGATTCTTTGAATCTAATTTAAATTCTGTGGGGGGCATAATTTTGGTTTGTTTATCTTAGTAGGTTGAATTCAGATTCAGTTGAACTCAGATTCAGTATGTAAGTTCTAAAGTACTTTCTGTGCCCTGGGCTTCCAATGTTGGTTCAGTTTTCAAAGCATTTGCAGTGCCATTGTGCTTTATCTTTCAAGTGCTTCATCCAGGACCCACTCTAAGACTTGGTTTATGGTCCACTTTCTGGTTCAATTCTCAAGGCCTTTGGTGTGCTGCCTAGTGTCAGATCTACACATGTGCACCCTCAAGTTCATATACTTTCAGTTCAGTTCAGTTCAGTCACTCAGTTGTGTCTGACTCTCTGTGACCCCATGAATCGCAGCACACCAGGCCTTCCTGTCCATCATCAATTCCTGGAGTCCACCCAAACCCATGTTCATTGAGTCGGTGATGCTAACCAGCCTTCTCATCCTCTGTCATCCCCTTCTCCTCCTGCCCCCAATCCTTCCCAGCATTAGGGTCTTTTTCAATGAGTCAGCTGTTCACATGAGGTGGCCAAAGTATTGGAGTTTTAGCTTCAACATCAGTCCTTCCAGTGAACACCCAGTCCTTTAGGATGGACTGGTTGGATCTCCTTGCAGTCCAAGGGACTCTGAAGAGTCTTCTCCAACACCACAATTCAAAAGCATCAATTCTTCGGCGCTGAGCTTTCTTCACCATCCACCTCAGGGATCTCTAACTTGAGTTGCTTCCTCTCCCTTGTTTCCCCAGAACTTTTTAGTTTCCAGAGGACGCTTCCTGGCTCTAGTTACAGCAACAGGGCTTTATTTAGTCTTCTCATTCTGCTGTGTCCTTGCCACAACTTGGTCTTCCTCCAGCACCAACCAGTGAGAGAATAAAGAGGAAAAAAGCAATGGGATTTTCTCCATCTTTTTCAGTACAGACTTCCACTAGTAAGATAGGATTCCTTTTCCTTGATATTTAACTACTTGCTGGCAGCTACTGGTATCATAGATTTCTTCCACTTCTCTGGCCCACAAAAATTCCTTCTGTCGCTCTTCCAACTAGAGATACCTTCTCATGGAGGTATCTCTATCCAAGTTTGGCTCGGAATCTTGGGATTCAGGTTGTTTCAGTCCAAAGTTCTGCCTTTCAAGTCATGATTTCCTCCATGTTTGGTTTTGTTTTGCTAACATTTTCCTTAGAATATTTGCATTCATATTCACAAATTAAGCTCATTTAGATTGTTGGAAGCTGTCTTCATCCAGTGTTTAGACTTCTAGGATATAAAATTCTTCTAGAGATTATCCTTAGAGTTTCTAAATGATGATTTAAATATTGTTTTTAGAGAGAACTTCAACCAAATTTTTACTTTTCTGCTATGTGTATTGGACTATGCAGATTTCTACCTCATCTTGAATGAATTTTAATTCATTTAATTCATGTACACCTATGGCTGATTCATGTTGATATATGGCAAAAACCATGGAGGTAATTAGCCTCCAATTAAAATAAATTAAAAAAGAACAAAAAAAGAAAATATTTTCTTTAGTATTATTTTTAAAATTTGTATAAATATATATATTACCTTATTAATACTGTCATATTTCTTGTCTTTACATAGGTCACATTTATAAGTCTAATTTAGATGGGTGTTTTTTCCACACAAATTTAATAGGTTTTATTTCTTCTTTCATTGATTTCTAATTTTAACCATATAAACAGTTTCATTCTGCAGTATTTAGGTTAATTTGTTCTTTTTCTAGTTTCTTGGGTTTTGATTACGTCATCCGTGTCCACTTTGTGACAGACACTGTTTCAGAACAATGATATCTTGATTTCCCGAATTTTGTTAAAGAGTGTTAGTGTTCTTGTAAGATGGCTTTCCTAGGACAGGTCAAGTGTGGAAAAAGAAACCACATAATTAACCAAAATTATGACCTGAGGCTTCCCTGGTGGCTCAGCAGTAAAGAGTCCACCTGCCAATGAAGGAGATGTGGGTTTGCTCCCTAGGTCAGGGAGATTCACTGGAAAAGGAAATGGCAACCTACAACCTGCTCCAGTATTCTTGCCTAAGAAATCCCATGGACAGAGGAGCCTGGTGGGCTATAGTCCATGGGATCACAAAGAGTCAGACATGACAGCAACTAAACAACAACAGCAAGATGACTTTGGTCACCTCTTAAAGGTTTTGATATGTAGCTACTCATTATCACTCATCTGAGTGGTATCTTATTTTCATTCTGGTTTTCTCTGTGAATCAAACAAAATATAAATTTCCAAGTGGAGGTTAGAATCACTCCATAAGTTACTCTCTAATTGTAAGAATTTAAAAAAGGCCCTCTAAAATGGAGAGAGTTGACAGTCACCACCTTAACCATATGTTCAAATTTAGCCTCATGATTTCAATCTGTACCTTGATATATGAAAATACTAAATACATCATTTAGAAAATATTCTGCTAAATTGTTTGATTCAAACTTAATCTTTTCTCTACACTTAACACATTACTGACCAGGAAGTTGTACAGAAACCAAGGCCTATGGCCAGTGATTTGTTATGTAAAGAATATTGAATCACTCTGGTCCATAATGTTTGGGTAACAAAAGATGTATTGATATGTCTCCGGTCAATAATGTGTTAATTTCCAATATAGATGGCAGAATAAATTATATGACAACATTAGGAAACAAGCACAACAATCCAAAATATGGACCATCCTGCAAGGCGACAATGGACTCTAAGAAGAAAACTCATGAAGAAAAATAAAAGTGAAGAACTAGACTAAAAGAGATATATCACTAAATGAAATTTCTGAGCCTAGAGTTTACTTTAGATTAAAAACAAAAGTAGGGACTTCCCTGGTACTCCAGTGGCTATGACTCTGTGCTTCCAATGCAGGGATCGTGAGTTTGGTCCACACAGCTTCCATATGCCACAGAATACAACCAAAAAATAAATAACAAAATAATAAAATAATTTTTTAGAAAAAGAAAGTAAACTATTGAAGTCAGTCTTGGGATAACTGGGAAAATCTGAACATGTGTTACATGATATATTTTAGAAGATGTGGTTATAGTAGGGTTATGTTGAAAATTACTTATAGGAAGATGAGGCAGATATGACAAACTTAGCTTTTAACTATGTAGAGGGTAGGTTGGTAAATACATGTCCATTGTACTTTTTAAACTTTCCTGTATGTTTGAAAATTTTTATAATGGCAACTTGGAAGGTGTACTAATGGACAGTTTTCTCTTAGTTATCCTTTTGATCATTTCTAATAAATTCTGGGTTGTGAGTGGAGAGTGTAAATTATAGGGTATCTCTTATTAGGAGTTTATTAATAGCAAACTGCTTCATACCCTTTTCTACTTCAGCAATTAGCTATATTCTCAATATATATTTACAGCCACTAGTTCCAGAGTATTTTTTCCAGCATTAGTTTCCTAATGCAGCTCATCAAGAATGAAGTTGTCTCACATGTTCTCTGTATTTTATAGGACTTTATTCAAAGTCAGTACTCTTGCCTGGAAAACCCCATGGACGGAGGAGCCTGGTAGGCCGCAGTCCATGGGGTCGCACAGAGTCGGACACGACTGAGTGACTTGACTTTCACTTTTCACTTTCATGCGTTGGAGAAGGAAATGGCAACCCACTCCAGTGTTCTGGCCTAGAGAATCCCAGGGATGGGGGAGCCTGGTGGGCTGTCATCTATGGGGTCACACAGAGTCAGACACGACTGAAGTGACTTAGCAGCAGCAGCCAGGGTGGTTCAGCCTGCAGAAGTGCGCATGCACAGCCAGGTGTAGCCTGTTGAGCGATGATACCATAGCTGGAGAGAGGCCTGCAAAAGCCAAGGAGGAAACTAGGAATGTCAAGCCTGTGTGTGCTGAGTACCCGACTTTCGTTCCAGGTAGGAATGCTGACGTCAACCCTGGATGTGACCTGGATGAGGTCTATGGTCCAGAGTCGGGAGTAGGAGGTGTTTTTATCCCTGGGGAAACCCTAGGGCCTGCAACTGGACCTACCACACAAATGGTGTGGTGTGGTATGTTTGTGTTTAGGTGTGTAGGGGTGGCTTCTTGTGCCTGACCTGATGTGTCTGACCTCAAGCTACTTCTGTGCAATGATTGTGGCGGTGGATGGAGTCATGCTGCCCTGAATTGTTTACTCTGGTATGTCTCGTTTTTTGGATTAGGTGTGAGTTGTGTTTGCAACTGGAGGAGTAGGTTTGCAACAGCTGTATGTGACTGGAGAAGTTATAGGAAGTGGTTTGTGGGTATTTTCTGACTATGGAATTATTTATATGAGGTAGAGAATGATATGGTGCCTTAGGCTTGTGGTTTTGTTGGCTGAATGAGCTAGTAGGTAACTGAATATGTCTGTTATAGACGTGTTGGTATTTATATGATGGTTATGGAAGGCTTGTGGTTCTCTTGTGTATCTGTTGCATGGTAACAGACTATTGAGCAACTCATGAACTGTACGTGGCTATGACTAGCTGGATATCTGATTTGTTGTTGTTTAGTTGCTAAGTCATGTCTGACCAGGGTTTGAACCCATGTCTCCTGCTTGGAAGGCAGATTATTTACCACTGAGCCACCTGGGAAGCCCGGGAATTTGATACTGGCTTTTTTGGGGCCTACAGAATTGTGATTGGCAATTAGGCAAGTAAAATAATAGCAGATGTAAGAATTGAAAAGGAGGTGGTAAGACTACTGTAATTTCCAAATGATAGCATTGTATACCCAGAAACTCCATATCAACTATTAACAAATACAGTAAATTGAATAAGATGCCACACATTGCTTGCAAACAGAAGATTTTATTAACTACCACTGTGAACACGTCTGTGTGTTCTCTTTCTGCTCCTGGATGAAATCTTGGGGGTTCCTAGGTGGCACTAGTGGTAAAGAATCTGCCTGCCAACGCAGGATACTCAGGAGACACCGGTTCGATCCCTGGGTTGGGGAAGATCCCCTATAGTAGGAAATGGCAACCCACTCCACTATTCTTGCCTGGAAAATTCCATAAACAGAGGAGCCTGGAGGGCTACAGTCCATGGGGTCACAAAGAGTCGGACACAACTGAGTATGGATGAAATCTTGGCAGGTTGAATAACTTCTTCAGTCACTGTAAGATAATAAATCTGAGATCACTCTCAGTAAGTATAATCATTTTTGTTAATTAAAATATTCCCTGGAAGAAGTCACTACTTCATAGTTCTTCTAAATCAAAAACTTTCCACCTTCTGCAACTTGGAAAGGATAAAAATTAGTTTCTTCTCTGATATACCAGTCTGTGACTCCTTTACTTTATCCCTCTCTGTAGGTGGTCTCTAGCTCATCTGGAATTGAACCAGGGGAAGAGAAAAATAAGGAGCAAGAAAAATCTCATTTGATTGGTATTGCAGTAATCTAACTAAAGTTATATCTTGCCTGGTGGCATTCAAAGTTAACTTTTAAAAATCTCTTTGTTTTCCAATAGTTTAATGAGAAATTTCAAACATACAGCCAACTTGAGGGAGTCTTACACTGAACATATGCTCACTGACACTAGCTTTGTCATTTATCTGTCCATTTCTCTATGCACCCATTAATCCATCTAATTATTATATGCACTTCACAGTGGACTGTAGACATCAGTACAGTATCTCCTAAATACTTTAGCAAGCATATTAATGAGTTCAATCTTTGTTTGCCTGTTTCAATGTACATACAGGAAAAATGCAGAAATTTTTGATTGTACTTTTTTGGTTTTGACCAATGTGTATATGTAATCCAAACCCTCGTCAAGATATAGAAGTTTACTATCTCCTGAGGAATTGCCTTCATGTCTCAGTTCAGTTCAGTTACTCAGTCATGTCCTACTCTGAGACCCCATGAACCACAGCACGCCAGGCCTCCCTGTCCATCACCAGCTCCCAGAGTCCACCCATACCTATGTTCATTGAGTCGGTGATGCCATCCAGCCATCTCATCCTCTGTTGTCCCCTTCTCCTCCTGCCTTCAATCTTTCCCAGCATCAGAGTCTTTTCCAATGAGTCAGCTCTTTGCATCAGGTAGCTAAAGTATTGGAGTTTCAGCTTCAACATCAGTCCTTCCAATGAACACCCAGTCCTTTAGGATGGACTGGTTGGATCTCCTTGCAGTCCAAGGGACTCTAAAGAGTCTTCAACACCACAGTTCAAAAGCATCAATTCTTCAGCGCTCAGGCTTCTCTATAGTCCAACTCACATCCACACATGATCACTGGAAAAACCATAACCTTGACTAGACGGACCTTTGTTGGCAAAGTAATGTCTCTGCTTTTTAATATGCTATCTAGGTTGGTCATAACTTTCCTTCCAAGGAGTAAGCGTCTTTTAATTTCATGGCTGCAGTCACCATCTGCAGTGATTTTGGAGCCCAGAAAAATAAAGTCAGCCACTGTTTCCACTGTTTCCCCATCTATTTGCCATGAAGTGATGGGACCGGATGCCATGATCTTAGTTTTCTGAATGTTGAGCTTTAAGCCAACTTTTTCACTTTCCTCTCTCACTTTCATCGAGAGGCTCTTCATGTCTCAGATGTCATCAAAACTCTCACCCAGCCATCCAGAGGCAAATATCATTTTTTTTTTGGAGGGCGATGGCTTGTTAATTTTGCCTCTAGAGTTTTATATAAATGAAATCACACAAAATATACTTGTTTGTGTAAGTGTTCTTTCAATGAGCATGTTTTTGAGATTTTATATATATATATTAAATATTGTTGGATCTATCAAAAATTCATTCCTTTTTATCACTGAGTAGTGTTTTATTGTATGACTAACCAATGGCTTCCCTGGTGGCTCAGACAGTAAAGAATCCGCCTGCAGTGCAAGAGACTTGGGTCCCATCCCTGGGTTGGAAAGATCTCCCAGAGGAGGGCGTGGCAACTTGACTCCAGTATTCTTGCCTGGAAAATCCCATGGACAGAGGAGCCTGGCGAGCTATAGTCCTTGGGGTCGCAAAGATTTGGACATGACTGAGCAACTAAGCACAGCACATAACCTATGGTTTATCAGTTCTCATAAAGATGTACACTTAGGTTGTTTTGGCTAAAAGCTTCAGTAGCATTCTTTTACAAATCTTTCTGTGATTATGGTATTCATGCATGTGTGCTAAGTTACTTCGGTCGTGTCAAACTCTTTTGAGACCCCATGGACCCCTGGCTACAGCCCACCAGGCTCCTCTGTCCATGAGATTCTCCAGGCAAGAATACTGGAGTGAATTGCCATGCTCTCCTCTGGGGGATCTTCCAGACCAAGGGATCGAACCCATGTCACTTACATCTTCTGCATTGGCAGGCAGATTCTTAACCACTTAGAGACACCTGGGAAGCCCCTGGTTTTCAACCTTTTGGGTAAAGAGCCAGGAATGGCATTGTTGAGTCATAAAATGATGTATATTTAGTTTTATAAGAAACTTTCCAGATCTTTCTCCATTTTACAGCTCCACCAACAATATCTGAGAATACTAGTTCTACAAAACTCCAACTTTAGGAGTCATTAGCCCTTTTAATTTTAACCATTCTGGTGAGTGTGTAGTGGTATTTTAGTGGTTTTAATTTGCATCTCCCTGCTAATTAATGATGTTGCATTCTTTCATAAGATTTTTGGCTGTTTGCATATTTTTATAAAATATACAAATCTTTTGACCAGTTTTAATTGGATTTTTAACAATTATTGAGTTGTAGAGTTCTTTATGTATTCTCTTTACCAGTCCTTTGTCATGTATCAATATGTTTTGTGAATATTTTCTCCTAGTCTCTTCCTTGCCTGTTTTCCTAAAGATGTCTTTTGGTGACAAGTTCTTAATTTTGATGAACTCTTTATCAGTTTTAACCTTTAATGGTTTTTGTCTTCTGTGATCTAAGAAACATTTGCCTGTCCCTAAATCACAAAACTCTTATCTTTTCCAATAATCACTCTTTGGTTTTGGCATTTATATTTAAATGTATGATCTAAATTGATTTTGGTTTTTTTGGTTTGATAGATAATCAAATATTTCTGCCAAAACATAGTTTTCCTTCTTTCTAATCTATATGCCTTTATTTCTGTTTTTGTTTTATTATAATGGCTAAGACCTCTAATATAATTGCTGAAATGACAGTGGGCATTGCTGCCTTGCTCTCAGTCTTAAGAGGAAATTATTCAATATTTTACCATTAAGCATGATGTCAACAGTCTATTTG
Source organism: Antilocapra americana (assembly GCA_007570785.1). Lineage (NCBI taxonomy): Eukaryota > Metazoa > Chordata > Mammalia > Artiodactyla > Antilocapridae > Antilocapra > Antilocapra americana. The sequence goes on from ML660220.1 coordinate 4,226,685, forward strand.
TTTTGGTGGGGGTGGTCTGATGAAACAGTTTGAAGAAGCTGTCTTCTATTCCTAGATTCCTTGTTTGGTGGGAGAAAAAAGCACTAATACAAGTGGATATTAAACCTTGTTGGATACTTTTTTTAGTATATTTATTTGGCTACTCTAGCTGTTAGTTGGTGCACTCGAGATCTTTGGTCTTCATTGCACCATGTGGGATCTTTAGCTTTAGCATGTGAACTCTTAGTTGCACCATATGGGATCTAGTTCCCTGACCACAGATTGAACCCAGGCCCCCTGCTTTGGGGGTGTGGAATCTTAGCCACTGGACCACCAGGGAAGTCCCTCTTTCATAATTTCAATGTCTTTTTTTTTTTTTTTTTGCAAACCTTCTCAAGCTGTTAAGATTAACTGATTTGGTACTCTGTCAGATCCATCCTGCTATTTTTTGACATATTATAGAAGCTAACTCAATTACTGGTAACCTACGATTTCTAAGAGGAAAATGGCAGAGAGGACTAGGAAAGGCTTAATGGAAGAGTGATAGCTGATCTTAGCCTTTGATGAATACATTTTGGTAGCTGGTAACTGAGAATTATAATGGGTGGACATTCCAAACACAGAAAAAGGCATGAGAAACATTGCTAGCATGAAAAACAGCAAGTCCTGGGAATATTAGGCAATCTGTGTTCCGTTGGCATGTAAAGTATATGCTCTAAGTTAGTGATCGATTAAACTTGAAAAGTAGAAAGTGAACAAAATATGAAAGACCTTGAATAATACAGTAAGAAGTTCAAACTGTTCAAGAACTGAAGAATGATAGACATTTATTCTTCATGCAGCAATGAGATAACCAAAATTGTCATTCATATTTTTCTGGGAGGTATAAATAGGGATTGCATGTTTATCCAAAGACCACATTCTGCATCGCTCCATGATCTTAAAAAAATTTTCTCTTTGGCAATCTCCTTACTGTATCAGACTGGCATTTCCCAATTCACTTAGCAACCCAGGCAACCATTTAACTGTTTCCACTAAATGAAGTTAGGAAGAATAAAAACTGGTTCTTGTTGGGACTTCTCAGTTGGTCCAGAGGTGAAGAATCTGCCTCACAATGCAGGGGACGTAGGTTTGATCTGTGGTCAGGGACTTAAGATCCAACTGCATGACGTGGAGCAACCAAGGCCGTGTGCTACAGAGTCTGTGTGCATGATGCCTTAAAGATCCGATGTGCTGCAACCAAGACCTGATGCAGCCAGATACATTGTTTGTTAGTGATTCTGGTTACATGTGAAACAGATGAATGTCTGCCAAGGGTAGATGACAGCCCTACTTTTCGGCTGTCAGTTCAACCACTGAAGTCAAACATCGTAACCAGCTCTCTGCTCTGTCTGCTTACATTTCATTTTGCTCTTGGAAATGCCAGTTGTGTCATGAACATTGCAAATGTGTTAAACCTCAACCCTAAAGGTTCTGCCTCCATTTTTCACCTTAATTTAGCCATGCTTCTTCTAAGGATTTCTCTTCCTCTCTAGGCCTCTAGAGATGACGTTGCTTATTTCACATGCTTCACATCCATGGAGCCCAGAGAAAGGGTGGGTACAATTTTTTATTACCTACCTACACATTTGTATCCCTCGTTTTCTTTAATTTATTTAATTGTAGGCTCATTACTTTACAATATTGTAGTGGTTTTGCCATACATTGACATGAATCAGCCATGGGTGTACATGTGTTCCCCATCCTGAACCCCCCTCCCCCCTCCCTCCCCACCCCATCCCTTTGGGTCATCCCAGTGCACCAACACTGAGCACCCCATCTCATGTATGGCTGGCAGTCTGTTTCACATATGATAATATACATGTTTCAATGCTGTTCTCTCAGATCATCCCACCCTTGCCTTCTCCCAAGAGTCCAATAGACTGTTCTATACATCTGTGTCTCTTTTGCTGTCTCGCATATAGGGTTATCGTTACTATCTTTCTAAATTCCATATATATGCATTAGTATACTGTATTGGTTTTTCTTTCTTACTTCACTCTGTATAAGTAGGCTCCAGTTTCATCTACCTCATTAGAACTGATTCAAATATATTCTTTTTAATGGCTGAATAATTTTCATATATTAGTAAAAGTCTTTCAGTATGAGAGCTACGTCATATTCTTATATCCCTTCCTGTACTTCAAACTACTGTAACCTGTTGAAAACTCATTCTGGGAATATAGTTTTGAGAAAATCTTAAGGATCTAAGCTTTTTTTTTCTTCAAGAAAAAAAAAACGAGTTTCAGCTAGACTTGCCCTAACTCATGCTGGTAGTTTTAAGGACATATGTATCTAAGCTCATTTTCATAGAAACTACTGTTTCAACCAGGTTTACTGATTTCCAGGTTGTGGGTTACATTATGCCTCCCCAAAAGATATGGTTTAATATTTATTTTTGGCTGCACTGGGTCATTATTTATGCACACAGGCTTTTCTCTAGTTGCATCAAGCAGGGGCTGTTCTCTTGTTGTGGTGCGTGGGGCTTGTTTTGTTGAGGAGCACGGGCTCAGTACTTGTGGCACATGGGCTTAGTTGTCCTGCAGCATGTGGGGTCTTCCTGAGCCAGGGAAAGAAGCTGTGTTCTCTATGTTGGCAGATGGATTCCCAACCACTGGACCACCAGGGAAGCCCCCCAAAAGATATGTTTAAGTCCTAACCCCAGTAGTTTGAATGAGACTTTATGTGGAAACAGAACAGGGTTTTTGCAGATATAAGAATCAAGCTAAGCTGAGATCACAGTGGATGAGTGTGGGCTCTACAAGAACTCGTCATAAAGAGAAGTTATGGAGACAGAGAGAGGAGACAAAGGGAATAGGATCATGTGAAAAGACTGGAGTGATGCAACTACAAGCCAAGGAATGCCTGGGGCTACAAAAGTTGTTATGAGGCAGGGAAGGATTCTTCCCTAGAACCTTCAGAGGGAGCAGGGTGCTGATCACACCTGTGGGTTTTGGACTTTCTATCCTCCATAACTGTGAGAGAAGAGCAAACTACCAGACTTGGAGGCTTATCAAAATACTTGGTGGCCCAAGTTCTGTGGTGTTTTGCTATGGCAGATCTAGGAAATAAACACACTCCTCAGTCACTGAAAACTTCAACAGCAGTTTTTGAATTTTCTCTCTAGTTCCATTATGGTTACCTGCATGGAAAACTTACCCAGTTGGCTGGTCCGCCTCTTCTGTCATATACTTTTGCAATGGTAGAGAACAGTAATGAAAGAGCATATATCATGTGTATTATAAACTTAAGTTGAAAAGGGAAAGTATATGTCTCTTTCATTTACAGAGTCAGATTTGAAAGCTTAAATTCTACCAAACTTACTACAGTAGGACTCCAACTAGGCCAAGCAGGAATTCTACAAGGAATGCAGTATGTGGACTTTTGTTTACTTTTATTACACAATACGTCTACACGTCTTGAAAGAGAAAAAATGAAGGAAAAAAACCCCCAAACCTTCCATAATCCCAGCTATTCAGGATTATCATTCTGACATTTGCTAACCATTCTCCTTCATATTTTATTCTGAACTTGTGCAAAGTGTCCTTGGATAGAAATGGTTATTTTACACCTTGTTTTGTTAGCTTCCCGATCACACTGTAGAAAATGATGTATTTTCATTGCACTGTAAAAACACGGAAGGGCAGTGGAGAAAGTGACGTGAGGGTAATGAAATGTGACATGTGCTTTCCCATCCCACTCTATTCATGTTTTTGGCACTCTCCATCCAGAGTTAGAGGACAGATTCCTACCTGAAAGTACTTCAGGTAAAAGGGTTCTCAAAAGCCTTCCAATTTACACTTAACCCTGCGAGAAGGCCAGGCCTGAATGGTTATCCATAACTGATGGGTGAGGAAATAATTCCTTGAGTAGAAAGCCAGATCTAGGCCATGACACAGTTTGGGTCGTCTCCCACTCCTTTAGGCATTCAATCATAAGGGATTTAAAAAATGATAGAAATGATTCTCTCAAATTGACTTTGCTCCTAACAGTTTTAAAATACCTGGCAAATGTGTCTGTTTCTCTCTGTAGTTCTTTATTAATATTCTCAGGCTATATTATTCAGCAAAAGACAAAACTAGAATTTTATCTTCTTAGTGAACTGAAATGTTTATCCATCTCTGGTGACTTTATCTCTAGTAATGTTTGCCTTAAAGACTATTTTGTCTGGAATTCAAATACAACAGCTCTCTTTTGGATGGTGGTCTAGTCGCTAAGTCGTGTCCGACTCTTGCGAGCCCATGGACTGTAGCCTGAAGGCTCCTCTGTCCATGGGATTCTCCAGGCAAGAATACTTGAGTGGGTTGCCATTTTCCGTGTGCCTCTTTTTCTGTCCTTATCGCTTTAGAGATTTCCCTTGCAAATAGCCTATAGCTGCTTTTTAAAAAGAATCCTATTTCATTATCCTTAATTTTAACTGAAAAGTTGAGCCTTTTACATTTACTGGATTAATGATGTTTCTTAGATTTATTTCCACTATTCATTATGTGGTTTCCTCCTCACATTCCTGCATTTGGGTTGGGTCCCTCCCCCCCTTTACTCCATTATCATTTTCTAGTTTTTCCTCTCCCCCTGCCACCCCTGCTTCCCTTTCTTAGTGGCTACCCTGGTTGTTTCAGCATGTACACTTAAAAATCAGTACATCTAGCATCTTCCTGAAATATAAGGATCTTACAGTGCTTTAACCCAATAACTGTCACAAGTTTGTCTCTTAAAATCTGAGTTAACTCCACAAAGTAGACAATATCATGGTTTTATAGTCACTATTCCTTAATAAGAACATTTATATTAAACATTCTTTTTTGTCAATGTTTAACCTTTGGTGTATTTTAGTTTGGTCTCCAGTGTCTCCTCCTGTTTTACACATCTATTTTCTAAGATTCCTGATGCAGGATTGCAAGAACTCCCTGGCTGCCTATGCTAATTAACTCTACCCAGCTAAGCAGATGTGCCCTGGAGTTCACTCTAACCATTTGCACTTAATCTCATTTTATAGAACTTTTATAGGGCTTCCCTGGTGGCTCACATGGTAAAGAATCTGCCCGTGATGCAGGACACCCGGGTTTGATCCCTGGGTTGGGAAGATCCCCTAGAGAAGGAAACAGCAACTCACTCCAATTCTTGCCTGAATTCCATAGACAGAGAAGTTTGGTGGGTTACAGTCCATAAGGTCGCAAAGAGTTGGACATGACTGAGTGACTAGCACTTTCTTACATAACTTTCATTCAATAACAGACACTCAAAATTCCCTTTCATGTGGCAGGATATCTGAATAAATGTCTCTCAAGCCTGATATTCTTCTAAGGATAGAAAAATAATCATTAGAGAAAAGCCATCCCCAGGGCATGTAGTGCAAACAGGACACATCTCAGGAATGTCTGAAATGATGGGTGACTGTTGAGGGAAAAGGAATTTTTACTGAAATATTCCAGAGCATTGAGATATGGTTTATTGGGGACCTATGAGCATGCTTCAGTTATTCAGTGTGACAGACTTTCATCTCAAATCTTGTACATTCCCTCCTCTTTCATTCTAACCAGTTTTATCTGATACTCCACTGAGAAAATACTGTTAACCAAATAGGAACTCCTTTTATTCTCCCCACCACCAAATTCTCAGATCTGCTTGCTGTGACACCTGTATTCTCTTCCCTCCTGCTCAGAGAAAGTACCACTTACTGAGTCATCTGTGCAACAGCTCCTCTTCTCCCTTCTCAAATACTTCTGTCCCAAAGTTACCTTCCAGTTTACAAATATACTATACGCAGCTTTAATAACAAACCAAAACCAAAGAACCAAACTCCGTTTACCTCACATTTGCTTCACACTAACCTCTGAGCTTCCAGTGAGACATTTAAAGGGTCTACACGTGCTGCCTCTTCCTATCTTTATCTTCACCCTTTAACTCTAGGAATGATAAACATGTTAAGCACTCTAGGAATGCTGAGTACTTAAAAAAATGTGAATTATTACTCCTTACTGCTTTATGAGATGATATACAGATAAGGCAGCTGAGGTACAATGTTACAAAACTTGCAGAAAGCTTCAAAAATAGTGGCAGTAAGTTTTCAAACCTGGTAAGAGACAAGTTCTTATCAGTCTACCTTATGCTAAACCAATCTGGTTTATGACCCTGCACAATCCACTAAAAAGGCTTTTGAAAAGGTTTACAGTTGCCTGGATACTGCCAAATTTAAAGGACACTGGCTCATTTAATTTTGTGGTAAAATCAACAGAATGATCATTTCTATCATCTACTTGGCTTCTAAGATACCACTCTAGATAGGCTTATAATACCTCATTAACAAAGGAGATCAGCTGATTTTCTTTCCTGTGTGACTTAGAGTGCACCAAGGCTCAAATCTAGCTTTCTTGCTTCCTCTAAATACATACACTTTACCTCAAGGATCTTATCCTATCACCTGTCATTTACTGTTTGAAGGCTTCTGGTGTGAAACTTGGTGAGTTGCTCAGATTCCCACTTATTGTCAAACAAGCTTTACAGATCTAACATACCTCAAATTCTTGATTCTGTTCCCTCCTAAAATCCTTCTCCAAGGCCCCTAACATCTTAATCAGTTAGCCTTACACATTAAAAGTTGGCTTGGTAGTTGATGTCTTCCTGCTATCATAAGTCTTGTCAACTCACTTCCAAATAAAAACCAGAAGTATCCATGTTAACATCTGTCTTAAACTTTTATCACCTTGCTTTAGTGGTTACTCTGCCTCTCTATCAACCCACTCTTCACAAAGCATCAAATGATCTTATCAAAATGTCAATCACACTGCCATACTTAAAGTTTTCTTTGGCAGATTTTCATGGCACTTAGGAACAAATCAAGTCTTTGACACAATGGCCTATGACTCTCACATCATATGCTCCATACCTGAATCTTCAACCACATCCTACACCGCCTCCCCCCTCGACCTCACCCAGCACACACAAAAGCACTAGTAAGACCTTAAAAGGACAGCAGTATGTTGCTTTGATATTCATTATATATCTAATGACCAGCACGTAAGAGGTAGTAAGCAAATATTTGCCAACGTCTGCAAAAGCCATCTCTCCCATCTATTACACTGAAATAATGACAAGAAGCCATAAAATACACATAACACACCAAGTTTGTCACTTGCCTCATTTTTTCTAGATATAAAATGGAGAAATAAGATGCATACTGTCTACTACCCAGTGGAGCTGTTCTGAAGATAAAATGGTTTAGACTATAAGTTCTCATGGTGTGGTCTGCGGCACAGCAGCAGCATCACCTGGGAACTGGTTGGAAATACAAATTTTAAGCCCCCATCAACCTAGATTTACTGCATCAGGAACTCTGGAAATGGGACCCAGCAATAAGCCCTCTAAGAGATTCTAGTGTACACTGAAGTTTAAATTTTTACATGAAAACATCATAAAAAATAGAGCTAAATAAATGCCAGGTTATGTTATTACTGCCTTGTATGACAAAATCATGTTTGCTGTTCACCAATAGTACACAGTAAAATTACAAAGTGGGGCTTTTTATAAAATAGCTTGTGTTGTAAAATAGCCCGTATTTTAAAACAGAACACCTTAAACATGAACTACATATGCAGTATCTAAGCAAGGAAAGCGGAGATAGTATTGCTTAAACAGACGTAACTAAGAAATACCTGAACAGTAGATGAAAGGTTGTAACTGAAAATTAGGATATTTTATTTTGTTGGGTTTTGGGAAGAGATGTTTTATGGTGCCTCACATGGTTTGGGTATAAGGGAGCTATTAATACGTATGTGGGCAATGTCGGATTAACCATAATTTATCTTATATATCTTGACTAACAATGATTCAGGTTCCCAAAAGACTATTTTAGGACGGAGTAAGATAGATGTTCAGGTCATTTGCCTCCTGACATGTTAAATAAAATAACAATTGTGATTATGACTAAAATCTTTATGGGGAATGTTCCTGTGGTTGATAAGTGGAGACACTTTTTTTTCTGGCTGCACCCAATCCCCAACAAGGGATTGAACCCACACACTTGACAGTGCTAAGTGCAGAGTATTAATCACTGGACCACTAGTGAATCCCCTGGGGGCAGTTTTTAAATGGTGTACAAACAGCTGGTACAATTCCTTAGTAAACCTAGTACATAACAACACAGTAACGCTGTGGGTTCTTTTTCTTTTTGGCCATGCAGCATGTAGGACCTTAGTTCCCCCAACCAGGGATTGAATCCCAGACCAGGGATAGAACCTGTGCCCCCTGCATTGGGAGCATTGAGTATTCCCTGCACTGCAAGGGAAGTCCTTAAGAGCTTTTAAAAAAGCAGTTTTAAGTCAACCTCAAATGCTATATTGCTGATGTTCACCATTCAAGAAAATCTTAAAACATTTATATCAAGTTACACTGTGATGAGGGAATAAAAAGTACCTTCAGGGAGGATTGGTTTACACAATAGAATCCTGCCTAGAGTGTGAACCACTTTTTTCATACCCATCCCATCCTCTCCACCTCTGTAAAAGAAAACAGTAACCTCATGGGAGAATCCCTTCACAATGTCTACCAAATCATCATGTTGTATGCTTCAAATATCTTAAAATTTTGTCAGTTATACCTCAGAAGAGCTGGAAAAAACAACAAAAAAAGGTGTGTTTGTCAAAGTAGGGGAAGAATGAAATAATCTGCAGATTAAGACTGAGATCCAGGTGTTGACATTTAACTCAAATTGTGGATGTTCTGGGATGCTGAGTGGTTTTCTCTTTTTAAAAATGAAATAATAAAAACTTTACTGTTAATGCATATGCTGTTCCCACAGAAATTTACAAGACAATAAAATGGTCATTTATCTGAAAAAGACAAATTATATGAAGTCTGTGTTTATCTTTATTTAACTAAATGTTCTTAAAACTTCCTAAGCTCGAATATGTCAGAAAATAGTGTCAGAAACATGAAGATATAAATAAATTAAAACATTTGGATTATACTGTCAGTTTTAATTTTAATAAAATAGATAATTTCCTACTACATAGAGAGCAAGTCCATCCACTCATTGATAAAATTTTAGAAATATTTCCTATAAAAAGTTTAGTAGCTGATTGGGAATGAATCCATCAGAACATGATTTCTATAGGTACAGTGTTCCCATCCTCACCCCCATTCTTACTAATTTTGAGAAAATTTAAAAATACAGAAAAGTACAAAAAATAAGACAAGATATCCATATACCACAATCCAGAATTAACTGGTATTTCAATATATTTTCTGCACTTTTTTTTTTTAAGAGAAATTGATGTTTATATATAAAACTGAAGTCTCCCTCTAACAACCCCCTCCCCCACACGCATTCCCTTCCCTTCTCCACTCTTCACAGGCAACCACTATCAAGAGTTTGGTCTGTATCCTTCCAGCCCATTTCAAAACACTTAAAAAACATACATACATATATGTATCCATTACCAATATATAGCACTGAAATTCTGTGAGGAAGTTTTAATTCAAATTTACAAAAATGTCATCGTATTATACGTCATTCTGCAACTTTATCTTTCTGCCTCAACATGACTTTTGAGATCTTTTTAATACATATAGATCTCATTTATTACACTTTACAGATATACAGTATTCCGTCATAAGTATTTTCCATTTTGTTTCTGATGGGCATTTGTTTCCAATTAATGAGTACTACAAATCATGCCACAGTAAATAGTCTGGTACATAATTTCCTGAGCATACAAACTCAGAGTAGAATTGCTAGATATCTATTATTTTTCAGTTTGCCATAAGGAACATTTCCCATTCCCAAGGTCATAACCATTTTACTATATAGCTTTCTCATACTTCTGCTTTTAACCTAATCCCCTTACCTTTGTGTATAGTTCATGTTCTATTCCCCCCCCCCTTGGAGAATAAATTACCTCCAAAGCACTTTTTAAAATAGTCCCATTAGCTTCTCAGTTCCTGATGCCTTTTCTATATTATAAATTCTAAGAAGTGCATAGGTTTTCCAGAATCTCTTCTGTTCTGCTAAATCAATATCATAGAAGTCTCTTTTTTTCTAATACTTATAGCTTTTTTTGTTTTTATTACACTGGTGAAGATCTCCAGATTCATGCAGATGGCAATCATAAAAATGTTTTCCACTCTCAATTTTAGTGGAAATGCATCTAAAGTTTTCGCATTACCTTTGCAGTATGTTTTTTACTAGGTGTAGGATTTTAATCATACAAATGTCTTTCTCTTCAAGATGAATTCTCTGGTGTCCTTTAAGTTTTTAGCTTTTGCTTTCCTCATTTGTGATGCCTTCCTTCAGAATGCTTATTTCTGATGTGTTATAAAGTGTAAATTCCTGATGAACATCTTTCATGATATCCACAGGGTTTTAATGAGTATGGATTTTCTGGTGTCTAATGTGGTGTGACTTCTGGCTGAAAGCTTTCCCGCATTCACTACACTGATAAGGCTTCTTACCTGTGTGTATTCTCAAATGTAGAGCAAGGGTTGAGAACTGAGAGAAAGCTTTCCCACACTCATTACAACCATAGGGTTTCTCACCTGTATGGCTTCTCACATGTACAGTAAGAGATGAACTTTGAGAGAAGGCTTTTCCACATACATTGCATTCATAAGGCTTATCACCTGAATGAATTCTCACATGTACAATAAGTGATGTTCTCTGAGAGAAGGCTTTTCCACATTCATTACATTCATAAGGTTTCTCTCCAGTGTGAATATTTTGATGTTTTATGAGGTACTTCTTCTGACCAAAAGCTGTTCCACATTCATTACACTTGAAGGGTTTCTCTCCGATATGAATTTTCTCATGCTCAGTAAGGTTTGATTTGCCACTGAAGGTTTTCCCACACTCCTTACATATAAAGGGCTTCTCTCCTGTGTGAGTTCTCTGGTGTCTGATGAGGTTTGACTTCTGAATGAAAGCTTTCCCACAGTCCTTACACTCAAAAGGTTTTTCTCCAGTGTGTATTTTCTGGTGGGTAAGAAGGTTTTCCTTCTGGCTGAAAGATTTTCCACATTCGTTACATTCAAAAAGCTTCTCTCCAGTATGGGTATTCTGATGTTTAATGACATACTGCTTTTGGCTGAATGCTTTTCCACATTCATTACATTCAAAAGGTTTCTCTCTGTTATGAAAATGCTCATGCTCAGTAAGAGTTGATTTGTGGCTGAAGATTTTCCCACATACCTTACAGGCAAAGGGGTTTTCCCCACTACAAATTCTCTGCTGACTGAGGTGTGACATCTGAATGGAAGCTTTCCCACATTCACAAGGTTTCTTTCCTGTATGAATTTTTTGACGAATGAAAATTTCCTTTTAGCTGAAGGTATTTCCACATTTCTTACATGTGCTGAGCTTCTCTGTGTATGACCTTTCAAATGTAGAGTAAGAGATAAGGTCCAAGAGAAAACTTAATCATAATCAGTATATTCAGAGACTTCTTTCCAACTCTAAATTTTCTAAAATATTAAGTGAAGTTTTATAACCTTCACTGACTTCTCTCCAGTATGAATTTTCTTCTGCTCAATGAGATGTTATTTAGCTAAAGGCTTTTCAATATTCTTTAGAAGCACAGGATATTCTCTCCAGCCTGACTTCAACATTGAATGAGGTGCAACATACAAATCAAAGTTTTCCCACATTCAGTAAATTCATAGGTTTTCTCTCCAGTATGAATGCTCTGATATGTGGGGTTCAAATTTTTAATGAAGGCATTTCCACACTGATTTTATACCCTTTTACAAAAAGGGTTATTATTACAAGGAGTAAGCTGTGGCAAGATTTCCACACTATTTAAATTGATGATTCTTTTCTACACAACTAAGTCTAAATTGTGTTTCAAACTCTAAGTTAAGTTGAAAAAGTTGTTGCCTTAAGAGTCTGATATCAGAGGAAGTACTTTTCCAATTTTCTTAGTCACTGCTTTTTTTCTCAGTCTGTACTTTATTGGAGCTGGAGCAACTTGTCTCCCAAGTCTTGTTGCCAATCTATCTGTTCATCATCTTCTCAAGCTTCTTCTAAATAAAATGGAGTACAAAGAATCATCATTTAAAGGAGTCAATGTATAATGTCCTTAGAACTGTGGCTGGCACATGGTAAGCACCCATAAATGTTAGCTTTATGTTATCGTTATTTATAAATTTCCCCATTATTAGTAATGAAATTTCAGATTGTGCTTTGGGGGGATGAACTAGCTCAAAGTATGAAAGAATCCTCATGATCAATGTCTTCAACTAAATTCTGAGATGGAAACCCTTGAATAGGACTCCTGGTTGAAAATTAAACATTCAAATATGTATAAACAGCTCAGAAAACTCTTGAAAAATAACCTAATTTCATAATCCAGCAAATTGAATATAACAAAAAAATGAGGGATTAATAAATAGGATAAATAGATAGCCACATAATATTGAGAAAGTCTACCAGGGATTCTGAAAAAGGGAAAGGAAAAAGCCAACTGCTTCCTTCTAAAATGCCATTCAAAGGACAAGAAAAGGGAAAATGCCACAAACTCACAAGAAAGAATGACAGACGACATCAATACACACAGGTATTAACAATTTTTTTTTAAATAACATAAAGTACATGGAAGATTTTCAACAGACAGAACAGCTGAGGAAGTTCAAATAACAAAGGCACTGAGGAAGAGGACACTGATGTGAAGCAAGCAAACCTGTGCCACAAAATATAAAGACTCAGGAAATGAAGGGAAATTTTAAGCACCTCAAAAGAAGGAATGATATTTGCTGGAAAAAAAAAAAATTGTTTAAGTTGCAGCTGGCCCCTTGCTATCAGTCATGAGGACAAAGGACCACTCCTTTCAAAAAATCAAAGTTATTCTTTGCAGGAATTTAATCACAGAAGCCCAAGTCTCAGGGACACTCAAAAATGAGATGACAGCTGCTATATTGAAAGCAATGGGATGTATATGTAATATGGTGAGACCCCAGCTCCATTCTGCCAAAAGTGTTGGAAACTTTGAGCAAGACATGAAAGGATCCTGTTCTGGACAAACTAAAAGGCCAGTGAAACTTAAAATAGGTGAAACAAAGAACCTGGCCACATCTGATCATGAGAGTTAAGACAGTATAACTCAGGAGACCCCAAGTCCATGAGGCATTCTACAATCTACTCTTTATCCACTGAAGCCTAACAGTTGACAAAAGAGCTTACCTTTTAGTGAATCACTCTTAAACATGACTGTGCAGCCAATACTCCATGCACAGTACAGGAACCCCACTAACATCAAAGATCAACATTGAAAGAAAGTAAGAAACTCTTAAGGAAATAAAGGTAAGGCACAGCAAACAACAAAAGCTGAAACCAATCGCAGACAGTTATAAGAAGATACTTTATCAGTGAAACAATAACCAGATTCTGGAAGCAAGAAACATAAAAAGGTCCCTTAGTAAGACTGGGGACAATGGGGTGGGGTGAGAGGTAAGGTAAGGGACACTGTATTACCATTCACCAACAACAGAGTCTCCATAGTGCAGAAGGACTGCACTGCTTCACTCTAGCAAACTCAGGCGTGGCCAGTGCCTTTTTTGGTCAATGACATATAAGCACAGGTGACAACTGTCATTTCCTGATAGAAGTTATAAAAATAGCTGAGTAAAGCAAGTTCTAAAAAATGAAAGGGGGAAACTGGTCTAGAGGAAATATTCAAAGAACAAAAAAATGTCCTCTCCTCTAAGTCATGACTCTCCAGATGTCTTAAAAGGTACACTTGGTACCCTGCACGATGAATAATAAAAGATAAATACCTAGACACATTACTGGGACATTTCAAAACAGCAAGGAGGCAAAAAATGCTTTCAAAAGAACATATATTGATTCAAAGAAAAGAGAATAAAATTTCCCAACAGAAAGACAGGAAGCTAGAAGACAGAATTCTGATTGAAAAAAATTTAAGCTATCACTCTAATGAGACAGTCAAGTACAGGCATTTTTCAGATACACAAATGCCCAAAATGCATCTTTTCTCCCAGGATGCCACTAAAAGATGTGTTCCACCAAAATTAGTACACAGAGATGGTAACAGATAATAGAATTCAAAAATGAGAGGATGTACAAGGGGGAAAAATGAAATAATTTCTATGTTAATGGTGATGAAAAGCTACATGGTAAGAGATGACTATCAGGTCAGAGTTCAGCCTGGTCTACACTGAAGAGGACAAGAATTCTAAGCTTATGGTCTCCAAGGGGAAAAACGGAATTTCCCAATGCATGTAACAATGTGGAAACTAGTACAGAGAGGGCTTTGAACTATTCTGAAGAAAGTCCAAGGAAATCTGTGCTTAAGTATAGGAAAATCAAGCAAAAAAAAGTGTAGTGAGTATCAAATCCATGAAAAGCAAAAACTATACATATAAAGAAATATTAATTTTATACATATATACATATACTTCTGTTGTACATGAGAGGATGACAGTTGGCTCAAGGGAAAGTACTTGGGCAAACAAGTTGTGAGCTAAACCTAGCCACTTTACTCATGAAGCACCATTTTTTACTTTATTTCATGCTGCATCATTAATTTGTTTTAAATAAATTAATAAACTATGGTTGTTAAGACTTGGGCATTGTTTGGCAGGAAATTTCTTCAGACAAAAAAGAGAATCATCTCAAGGAAAATAATTGATAATATATGTTGCCAATGATAGAATTCAAGTTTTTGAAGAAAAGTAAAAATTAGGATTTTGGAAAACCTGTTTCCTCCACCATGTGATTGAAACTTCCAAAGACTTTTCTAATGAGACTGGTAATGTTAACAAAATATGACATTTTGATATTGTATGAGTTATGTCAACATTTGTGCGTTCAGTCATGTCTGACTCTTTGCAACCCCATGGACTGTAGCCCACCAGACTCCTCTCTCCATGGAATTTTCCAGGCAAGCATATGGGAGCAAGTTGCCATTTCCTTCTAGAGGGGATCTTCTTGACCCAGGGATTGAATTGGTGGTCTCTTGTGTCTCCTGCATTGGCAAGCAGGTTCTTTACCAGCTGAGCCACCCAGGAAGGCCCCCATGTCAACCTTTTAAAGAGCTGCAGTTCAACTGGCCAGTGCATGATGGGTTTCCCTGGTGGCTCAAAGGGTAAAGAATCTGCCTGCAATGTGGGAGACCTGAGTTTGGTCCTTGGGTTGGGATGATCCCCTGGAGGAGGGCATGGCAGCCCGCTCCAGTATTCTTGCCTGTAGAATCCCCATGGACAGAGGAGCCTGGTGGGCTACAGTTCATGGGATCCACAAAGAGACACAACTGAGCAACTAAGCACACAATGTATTATGTTACAAAATCATACATGGGTAAGAAATCCACTCAAAGTTTAAGATAAATGAATATTGTGTAAGAGAACAGAAAAATCTGATATAATTTCAAATTTCACATTGTGGCTAACTTGAAAAAATTACCACTTGAAAAGTGTTAGTATAGTACCAAAGAATATTAACAATTATCCGAAAAGGCTATTAAAACACTGCTCCACAAACATGCAAAACAATGCCTCTCTTCTCACTAAACTTTTTTATTTTGGAAAATTGTTATTTAAGAACTGTAATTTAAGTTTATATGTAATAAGATTATTATTTGAGTTTTTGAAAATTAATAAATGTTTTCAAAAGTTTCTCAATTTTACATTAAATAATCATCATAAAAGTCCACACAATAAACCAAAGCCCTTTGGAGGACCTCGAGTTTTAGGACTGACTATAAATGTTACTGCTTATAGGTAATGGGTTACATTCTGTGATGAGGAAAATGTGATAATGGTGATGATTACACAACTTTGTGAATATACTACAAAACACTGAACTTGTATATCCCCAAAAGGGTACATTTTATGTTATCTGCATTACATCTCAATGGTTAAGTTCAGAGGCCCTGAGAAAAAGCCTACCAAGCGTGTTAGGTATGCAACCAATGAGTCACAATTAGGCATATTATGTTCCTTATGTCCCTTGGTTTAACCCAACCCCTTCCTATATCTTAGGCTTCTTATAATCTATAGAACCTCCTGGAAGCAGCTCTAGTACCAGGTTCCTAAAGCCTTCTCCAATCTTGTCTTTTCCTTAACTTCTATTCACAATTACATTTCACTTTTCCTAAAATAAATGTTTCATATGAAGTATTTTTAAACTCAAATTTCTACATAGCTAAGTCAATATACTAATTATAATCTGAGATGCTGGATTTCAATAATGACTTTTCTTTTTTTCTTTGGATGGCTGACAATAAAGTATTTTTTTAGATACAGGGGGCAATATCAAGGGGGAAATAAAGGAGAGGACAGTTTACCATTTAAAGATTAAAAAGACAATAACCAGATCCAACGTTTAAACCTTGAATGGATTCTGGCATTAAAGACAAAAAAGCTATACAATGTGTTTTGGAGGCAATTGGGGAAATCTAAATACTACTACATAACATTAATCATCTAAGGTATGGGGAAACAGAAACAGTGACTGACTATTTTTTTGGACACCAAAATCACTGCAGATGGTGACTGCAGCCATGAAATTAAAAGATGCTTACTCCTTGGAAGGAAAGCTGTGACCAACCCAGACAGCATATTAAAAAGCAGAGATATTACTTTGTCAACAAAGGTCTGCCTAGTCAAGGCTATGGTTTTTCCAGTAATTATGTATGGATGTCAGAGTTGGGACTATAAAGAAGACTGAGCACCGAAGAACTGATGCTTTTGAACTGTGGTGCTGGAGAAGACTCTTGAGAGGCCCTTGGACTGTGATGAGATCCAACCACTCCATCCTAAAGGAGATCAGTCCTGGGTGTTCATTGGAAGGACTGATGTTGAAGCTGAAACTCCAATACTTTGGCCACCTGATGCAGAGAGCTGACTCATTTGAAAAGACCCTGATGCTGGGAAAGACTGAAGGTGGGAGAAGGGGACAACAGAGGATGAGATAGTTGGATGGCATCACCAACTCAATGGACATGAGTTTGGGTAAACTCCGCGAGTTAGTAATGGATAGGGAGGCCTGGCATGCTGTGGTTCATGGGGTCGCAAAGAGTCAGACACAACTGAGTGACTGAACTGAACTGAAGGTATGATAATAGTATTTTGTTATGTGGGCCCCCCACATAACATTATTTTTTATAAAATGTGTACTTCATTTTTTAGGAGTTAAGTGTCATGTTGTTTCAATGCACACAATACTCATGCACTAGGAAACAGATGCATCAAACACAGCAAAATACATATTACTGAATCTACGTGGTAGGTAACAGTAGATTAATGTACTCTTCTTTCGATGTTTTTACTGTTTGAAGATATTAAGAACAGATCTAAAAAAAATCCTTCTACAATAATTCAGATTATTTAACAAGTTACTGCATGTATAATCAAAATTTCAGACAGAAAAAATAAAATATTGGCCTTCCTTTCAACAGGTCCATACGATACATTCCACACATTAAAGTAAAAAATATATAAGACGTTTACTGAGGACTTTTGAATTGCTGTGCAAAATGTGAAGTAGGATGGATAATCAGATGGAAAATCAATAAAAGAGGAATTAAGTAACAGGTTTAAATAAGCAGGAAATGAAAAGGTAGGGAATTTCGTAATCAAAGGCAAAGATTCAAATAATTTTATAGAAAAAAGGAAATATGTTCACATTTTACTCAAAGGGTTAATATGTCCTCTCCTGATTAAACTGTATCTTTTAAAAGGTTTGACTGACCATGTCAAAAGGACCACGAGAAAGGAAATGATCCAGACCTAATTTGATGTGACACCTGGACCTGAAATAATGAGCTGAAATCTCTGTCTAATACAATGAAAATGAAGTCAATTGGATAGCTGTTTATCCCGTAAATAGGTAAAATTATGGTGGGCAAGACAGAAAACCTGGAGGTGCAAAAATAAAGATTGATATTTATAGAAAACTTGGGACTTCCCTGGTGGCTCAGATGGTAAAGCATCCGCCCTACAATGTGGGAGACCTGGGTTCAATCCCTGGGTTGGGAAGATCCCTTGAAGAAGGAAATGGCAACCCACTCCAGTACTCTTGCCTGGAAAATCCCATGGATGGAGAAGCCTGGTAGGCTACAGTCCACGGGGTCGCAAAGAGTCGGACACGACTGAGTGACTTCACTTTAGTTTACTTTTACTTCTAACTTCAGAATGAATGAGTCATTTGTGAGGATTAATTTATAAATGGAAAGAGAAAAGGCAGAATGCAGAGTTCCAGAAGACATGTCCAATAAGAGGATAAAGAGAAAGGGGAGAAAAAAGCAAAAGATAGGGAAACACTTCAGACAGATAAAGCAACAAAAGCACCAATAAAGCTGAAACTGGAAAGAACTTCTAGAAGGGTGACTCAAACTTAAGTAGATCCTTTTCTCTAAAATGGTAAAATAAAGACATGTTGGGGTTTCCCTGATGGTCCAGTGGTTAGGACTCCACCCTCTCACTGCCAAGGGCCCAGGTTCAATCCCTGGCTGGGGAACTAAGGTCCCACAAGTCTCATGGGGCGGTCAAAAAAACCAAAAAGATATCTCTGCTCACTTTATGTCTGAGAAGGAGAAAGATAAAAAGAGGAAAAACTGCACTGTTGGTAAAAGTAGGAAATAGCTATAATTCTAATGTCCTACTAGGAAGAATATGAGTAGGCAGCTGTCACTGCTGTTTTTAGGAAGAGCTCTTATGCACAATACTCTCCAAACACAAAAGGCACAGTCTCAGGAGGTCACATCACCACCTCCTAGTTTCTAACAACAGAATCTAGGAATGTAGGCTGGATGCAAGAGACTTGGACACAATGACATCTCTGAGTGGTAAGAAAAGTAGGACTGAGCAAGGAAATGCAGACATCACCACTGATTAAAGCAGCTTGTCAGTATAGCAAGACTAAGTCTTCTCAACTTTCTAGGTTCCCTAAATTCCTGCCTTTCCAGCTCCCTAGACTCCTGACTATCTACCTGAATATGCACTTAGGTGACGGATCAGTAGACAGGACACAATTAACAAGCCTGTAAGAAAATCCTTGATGGGTCTCCCAAAAGTCCTGAAGTCTTCTTGTCTCAGTAAATGGTAACTCATCCTTGTCTAGTTAAGTCATCAGTGACTTCTCTTTCTCTCATATCTAACATAAAATCAGTCACTCCTTCAACTATTCCTTTAAAGCATATTAAAAATCTGACCACTTGTCACTAAGTACAACTATTACCTAGATCATTGCAGTAGCCTCCCATTAATCTTTTAGCCTTGGCCCCCTATACCTTATTTTCTTTACAGAAGCTCAAATTTAATTCTGATCTTTTCACTCCTCACCTCAAAAACCTTTGATGGCCTCTCAAATCACTCAGAATAAAGGCCAAAGTCTATGATTTGGCCTATTACCTAACCAAACCCTTTGTTATTATGCTCAACACCACTGCCCTCATCACTATTTCTTTAAGAGGAAGCTCCAGCCTCAGGGTTTTTAAGACTTTTTGTTCCTTTTGGCTGAATGCTCTTCCACCAAATACTGCATACCACACTCTCATACTCTTAAATGTTACTCTCTTAAAGAGACGTTTCCCTGACCAAATTATTTAAAATTATAACCCCCACCTGGCCTTCACTATGCCAGTTTTCCTTGCTTTAGTCTTCTTATAGGACTCACTACCATCTGATAGAATACATTTTTTTACCTATTTACTCATAGTCTGTCTTCCCCAATTAGAATGTAGGCCTCCAGAGGGAAGAATTTTTGACTGCTTGGATCACTAACATTTCCCTAGTACCTCAAATGGTGCTAAATACAACTCATGCAGGAAATACTTATTGACTATATTAATATACCATGTTGGTAGACACGTAAATTTGTTTACTTCTTTTGAGAACAATGTGCCTATTTCTATCAAATCTATAAATAAACTTAACTTTGACCCAGCATTTCTACTTAGAATAAATTAGGATGTAACTGTACCTGCACATCTCTGCAAAGCAATATAAACAAGTATATTCACTTGCATCTTCAATCACACAAGTCTGGAAACAACCTAAATGTCCATTAAGACAGGTTAAACGAATTAAGTGTTTATGGAGAAAAGAAGAAAACTATGTACACAATAGAATACATACCACCATTTAAATGAAAAGACTGAGTGCTTATATATATTTGTATTTGCCCCACAGATACATTAATATATGCTTGTTTATTCACAGACTACCTCAAGAAGAATCCATGGGAAACTCTTAAGTGACTGCAGCTTTGAAAAAGAACTACAGGACCAAGGGTCAGAAGAGATGTTTTCACTGATGGTCAAAAAGTTTTTACAAATTCATGTATTATATTAAAAAATAAACACAGACTCATCCATTCATCCATCTATACACACACACATAGCAAAAAAGCAGAACTGATTTCTACAGCAAAAACTTCTGAAAAGAGGTACATGGGGGCAGAAAGGAAGGAGGCAGGAGTTTATTGATGCATATGGGGGAGTTGGATAAGAAGACAACAGAAGTGTGATTACAGATGTAAAATATGATGCTAAAGCACTTAACGACTGAAAGAATGAGAGAAACTGGTAAGTAATAAAAAGGAACCTAAACATCAGACAATATGTAAACCTAAGATATTAAAAGACAACACACAAGGAAAGGAGCCTACACACACTGGGAGATATGAGACTGAGGTTATCACGGAAGACAGAACAATCACAGAGAGGCAGAGGGAATGAAGTGTGAAGTGTTGACACGCAGAATAAAAATAAGAAGGGCACCTGGCCCTCTAGAATCTGATTAAAGGGATAGACTACTGAAAGAAAAAATGATGACTGGAAACGTCCTTCAGATTTCTAAAGACTTACTCTAAGACTAGGGCCAGTAAGAAAGCTTTTCAGAGGTGGCAGTGCTGAGTGAACAACTGTGATGTGCCTGGTTGTGACGCACTCACCTGAATAAACTTCCTTTCCACTTCTTTCTCCACCACCCAGAGTTCGTCTTCGTGCTTCAACAGAAGATCACATCCAGCCTGATCAGTTCACAACCTGCTACTGGGGAAATGACACAGCACTAGAATGTTAATGCTGGAGCCAAAGTTCTGTCCTAGAACTCGACTGAGCCCTGGGGCCTCCCGGCTTTCTGAAGGATGAGGATGGTGTAATCTCCAGGAATGCACAAGGAAGTGACCCTGCAAAAAAGAGTAAAGTAATAATTTTTTGCCTTAAGAGATTAAAGCACATACAACTATATGAGCAAAGGTACTGTCTGGATCCAGAATTTCAAAGCCATATACTCATTAAACCATTTAAGGCTCTACATACCCAGAAATGGAGGAAGAAGGGGGGGGATTTATTTTGAGAATTTGACTTACATAGGAAAAGCTGTTCACATCTTACATGACTGGCTGCTACTGTTCTCTATTCTCTAGCACCACACTCCTATGCAAGTTCCTAAGTATGATTTTAACTGTGACCCTTACTCTTGGATGAAATTTAATATTCATTATCTAGAACAACATATGCCTATCACAACTAAGTCACATGGATAAAGTTGTTCTTGACAGTATTTAGGAACAAAAACTGAAAAAGTGTTCCTGGATTCCTAATATTTGATTGCAATATACTATAAATGAAACTATATATTAAAAATGTCCTGTAAATATGTTCACTCACACATTCAAAACAAAAAAAGTTACCAACATTAGTGGGGACAATAGAAAAAATTTGAATAGAGACTTTGAGTTAATAGTATTGATATTATATTTTCTGATTTTGATTACTGTACCATGATGATATATAAGAATGTCCTCGTTCTTAGAAAATTTATGCTGAAGTATTTACAGATAAAGGTAGCAGAATACAACTTAGTCTCAAACAGTGCAAAAAAAACCCTACACATTTCTGGAGAATTAGAGAAGGAAAATAAGGCAATTTTAAAAGTAAATGGTGAATCTGGGTAAAGTGTATATGGGACTTCTCTGTACACTGCACTCTTCTCTATAAAGGGTACATGCAACTTTTCTATAAAGCTTAAATTAAAAAAAAAAAAGCAAAATCCTAAAAAATACAAGTTACTACTTACTTATACACTCTTATCTACTATGCATGGTGAAAAAGCACAGTCACCAACTTGTACTGGGGTATGGCAGATGGAAGGCTCAGAGCCTGACTTAAATAGTAATGTACACAGAGATAAACATGAGTGTGCGTTGCCTAGAAACAACCTGCAGGAAGAAGATCAAGTTTGATCTCCTGGACATTCAGAGTGTCAGGTTTCTAAGGAACATGCAGGCAAATATATCCATTAGGCAACTGCATACATAAATGAGGAACTCAGAACAGCCTAGAATGGAAATGGGAATCTGTCAGCTGTCACACTATAACTGCTGCTGAAGACAGGTGGAATGTTATGTGATTGCTTATGGAGAACATACACAGTATGTGAATGTGTATCACATGGAACACCATGGTCAAGGAACAGAATCCTAGGAACACCAATGGTCAAGAAGACAAGGAAACATTTCACAGGAGCAAGGTGACTGCTTAGTTTCAATCTTTTAAGTACTTTTCCTTAAAACCATACAAAATATCAAGAAAAATGGGTTAATGGGAAGAGGGGAGTAAGGGGCAAGCAGCTAATCCATACATTACATCTGTAGTGAAAGTAGTAGAGACAATTTATTTTAACTCTAAATTATATATAAGTGTGGCCCCAAAACCTAAAATAGCAGACATGGTACAGGGAGCACAATAGGTGTGTGACTGTAGCAAGAAAGACTAAAATAATGGTGAGAGTTCCTTAAGGTAGCAGACCTCAGAAATAACTAGGAAAGATTCATTTTCAGAATGGGGAATTCACCCTGAGTGAGAACTGTGGTAATCAACAAGACTCATGACAAAAACAAAACAAACAAAACCCAAACTCCATGGTATCTCTCCCAAAGGAAAACCCACACAGGGGCCTAAAGAGGAAGTTGCAAAAAAGCCTAAGAACTGGGAATGCTGAGGGAGATTCTAAGGCCTTAAGGAGTTCAGAAATCCACAGCTAATATTTCCTTACAGAATGAGTCTTACTCTAATACGGAATCAATCAGTAAAACCTAGATTAAACTGAAAGAGACTGCAGGGGAAGCAGAGCAGACTTAAAAAGCACTTGGGAGTGGGTGACCCCAGATTCAGAAACCTCTAAAAGTAAATGCATCACCCTGGAAGGCAACTTCTATGAAGATTTATGGGAAACAGAGAAAGATAGGGGTTGGCCTCAACCAAGTTAGGGTCAACTTGTGAAGCCTGCTTTTAAACACTAGAAGAGGCAGAGCGTTTTGAAGCACAGAATGGTACTATGTTTCCCCTTTTCTGGTACTTGTCTAGGAAAATCTACCTTCTACAAACATAGCAAATACTTTGTGTCTATACAAGGATGCTTTAAGAAAAGCAGTGGCAATGAACGGCAGACTTTTCCAGATTAAACTCACCTGAAAATTACTGCCACAAAGACATAAAAAAAACAAAACAAAACCACAACGTAACAAAATTATTTTTTGAAAAGGGAAAAACTTTAAGCAAACAAAAGCTATAAACAGAACACAAAAGATAAATGGAGAAAGTGAGTTAAACTTTTTATTTCTACTCACACCCCCAGAGAGCAGGAGGGGTAATATTTACACATATAGGTCATCATAATCTACATCTGACCACAAAAGCCAGAATCTTATCTAATGCAAAAACATTGAAGGCATTTCTATTAAATTCTAAATAAAGATAAAGATCCTCAATGTCTCATTTTTAAATGTAATTATAAACAATAATAAGTTAAGGAGGGAATAAAATTAATTTATAGAAACCAACAAGCTTTACATATACCACAACAAAGACTCCATTCATAACAGCAATATAATAAAGGACCTAGAAATAAGTAAAAAGTGTCTAAAATCTATATGAAGAAAATTTTAAAACATTCTAAGACCCAAAAGGAAACCAGCATATGTACAACACACAACATGTACACAGACAGAAATATTCAACACAATAGTCCCTTTTCATAAAATTATTTTACAAAATTTAATGCAGTATCAATTAGCTTTTTCCTAGAACTAGACAAGCTGATTCTAAAGTTTACATAAAAAAAATAAACAAGAAGTTAAAAAACTGAAAAAGATAAGCAATAAGAGACCAACTATATTAGATATAAACAAAATCATAAAGCTCACACACTAAAAAGATAAATATGAGTACACGAATACAGACTGGAAGATGGATGAGACTATGAAGTCCAGAAACTGACCAAATACATGAGAATTTAGTATATGATCAAAATAAAGAATCTTAAAATAGTAGAGTTAAGGTCTTTTAATATTAATAAATGGTGTTGGAAGTACTGGGTAGCCTACTGGAAAAAATTATAAACCTGGACGCATACCTAAATATCATATGCTAGGATATGAAAACCCATAAAAATTATAACCTTGTAAGGATTTGAAAGTAAAGGTGAAACTTGGAGAAAGGCTTTATATGACCATAAATGAAAAGACCATTTATCATAACATCATTTTAATTAACTAATAAATCTAACATAAAAACAAAAACTTCCTGATTCCACATTATTTTAAAAAAGAAACAACCACTGAACAATATCAAAACACAAATTTAAAACGTGAAAAAAACCTGCAACTCATCTCACATAGGGCCAACCTTTCTAATGTAATTTAACAGTTCCTAGATAAGTACATGTGGCCTTTAAAAGTACTCAATCGCACACATAATAGAGATGTAAATTAAACCTACATTGAGATATCAATTTTCACTCATACTTTTGGCAAAACAAAATTCAACACTATACTCTGATGGTAAGGTTCTAGGAAGAGAAGTGTTCTTGTAGATAGCTAAAAAGAAATTAAAGTACTTAGACCTATGTGCAATCTACTTTAGAGAGAATCAAGGGGCTTCCCAGGTGGCGCTAGTGGTAAAGAATCCTCCTGCCAATGCAGGAGAACCTTCCACAGGTACAAAATGACAGATGAAAAATTACTCATTACTGCAATTAATTAGTGACAGCAAAAGATTAGGAACAACTCAAATGTCCAACAGCAGAATCAACTACAGTACACACACACAAGGCAGTTAAAAATCATATATATGATTAAGAAAGGGTACTCCAGGACATATTGTTAAGTGATGAAAAAGAGTGCATCTTTTACATAAGGATGGGGGACAGGAGGGACAAATATACACGAGTGGCCCAACAAATACAAAATCTACTTGAAAGATAAACAACAACAACAAAAATACTACATTTAATTGGGACAGAGAAGAATGTGATGGGGAGGAGAGCAGAATGAGATCTCTCTATGAGATATAGTTTTTGCTGAAACGCATTATCTACTTTTTTATATAATCAAATTCATTTCTTAAAAAGCAGTCCCTAAACTGGAAACAAATTGAAACACGTGAACTCAACTGTGCATTAACTTGATAACTAACATAATTCTTCAAAACAAGGATTTATTTCAAATGACTTTAAAACAGAGAACTTTGACTCTACATCTTTAATGTACTCAGTGGAAGGGCAAAAATAGCTACAAAGAAAATTTTCACAGGATACAGTATGTTTATGGTTACTACACTGCCAACATTGTTATTTTGAAACTGCAGAATAAAGCAAATAAGCGCACACTTGTATTAAACTGTTCCAGATTGTTTTACCATAAAATACAATTAGGAGCTAAGTACTGAGGTAAAAATCCTGAAACATTTAAACTGAATTAGAAATACTAATATGAACTCATGATTTTTAAAAATGGGTTTATTCATTCTATGAAATGGCCTTGAAACAATGTTACCTCTGCAGCAATGAGAGCATCTAGCACTCAGATCTTGGTCTCCAATACCATTCTCCAGTAAAAGGAACCAGAGCTCCTTGGGGAAAATGGCCAATTCCAAGTCTGGGAGGGAAGGTACAAGGTGGGACTGGAGTGGAAAAAGCTTTCAAAGTTAAATGGTGGCAAGTTAAAATGAAATAGGAGTTAGCAAGAAGGAAGGTCCACTGAATAAAATTGTGATGACTATCATTAAAAGAAAACTAGCTACAGCTCTAAGGGTACAAATTTAAAAGGATGATTAAAGAAGAAAAAGTCAGGATAAATTTGTTACAGTTTGAGGTGGCAATCAAATAAATGTAAAAGTAATGAAAAAACTAGAAAATCATCACTTTGCAAGCCTGAAGAAATTACTGCTGATTCAGCTAAAAGACTATTTGTTGGTTTTAAAATCATTCATTAAATGATCGATGAGGAATGAGCAAATTATGAAACTATAAAGATTACATTTTGGTCATAAAGGAGAAAATACAATCACCAGTAGTGGATCAATCATATATTTCTCTCCTGATGTTATTATGCAATTTAAAGATCACCTCTGATGTAGTCTGACCCACAATAACTCACAATTAGGTTCTCTAAAAAATATCAGCTCTGAATTAACCATGAGAAAATAACCATCATGGAAATCAAAGAATAAAATCTCAAAGGAGGCAGTGATGAGTTGCTAAAGATGAGTGTAACCTGAACAAAGAATTCTAACTTCCTCATTCCAGTTATAAAAGGAAATGTCAAAAAAAAAAAAAGCTTAAACACAGAAATTTAAAAAGAGCATCTGCATATCTGAACCTTTCAGAAACTTTTACCAGAAATCAGTAAGAATAACTGTACTATTTCTGATTAATTTTTTCTCCTTTTCTGTTTTTTTTAATTGTTATTTTATATTGGAGTACAGATGGATTATCAATGACATGTTAAAGATGAACAGCAAAGAGATTCAGTTATACCCACAGAACTAGCCATTCTTTTTCAAATTCAGTCTCCTACTGATGGGCATGAATTGTTCCTGATTTTTTCCTATGTGAAACAGTTTCTGTATCACTTCATGTAAATTCAGGTATATCTGTAGAATGAATTTCCATCTGTAAAATAACTAGGTCAAAAGAAAAGCAGTTATTATATATACTGCTGAATTGCCCTTCATAGGCCTGCTTCCTACTAATGCCAATACTATTTTAATTTCTGAGGATTTAAAATGTTATACCATCAGGAGAATCCAGTCCAGCAGTTAAGACTCTGCGCTTTCACTGCCCAGGGTGGGGGTTCAATCCACACTCCGGATGGGGAACTAACATCCTGCAAACTGAGCAGTGTGGCCAAAAAAAAAAGTAAAATGTTACTGTTGGGTTCCCACTTTCCCACACCCCAAATGCTTTTCGAGTTTTACTGGCTATTCTAGCTTGTCTGTTTTTCCATATGAAGTCCAGAATCAGCTTAATCTAGGTCCCCCCCGCCAAAAAAATTTGTGGATACTTTTATTGGGATAACATGAAAAACATTTAATTTTTGTTCCTATCTTACATTATGCCCTTCAGCAGTATTTTAAAGTTCTTTTACGGTAGTTTTGCATATTTCTTAAGCTTATTCCTCAATTTTTAAAAAAATGTTGTTGTAAATAATGGTTTTCCTCCATCATACCTTCTAACTGGCAGTTGTTTTGTCTATTTGAAGGCTACTGATTTGTTGGTATTGATTTGGTACCCAATTATCTAAAATACGAGGATAACTGTAGGAGATTCCTTAGAAAAAGTACCTTTGTTACTTCACAAAATCCATAACCTGGGAAAACGCATTTAGCAGTCAGGATACCTAACTAGTCCAGATTCATGGATAAACATTCCAGGAATTCGTTTTTTCAAAGAACGAGGATAACACTGCCGAATCTAGAACCCCAAACGCTTGACTCCCCCGTCTCGGCTTCTGCGCAATAGGACACTGCTTCTAAAAACGTAACGCTGATATTTACTCTTAAGACTTAACAGTCTTAACAGTCTTATTAAAGTACCCCAAAGATCAGGACATTGGAGACCATTTGAAGCAGCCTCCCCCTAACAAAAATATCCTTTGAAATGTTGTTTAGGAAAAAAAAAAAAAACAGTCACTTCCCTTCTACCCAATTAAAAAGAAATGCACTTTTATACCAAAGCCCATTTTAAAATTATTTGCCACTTAGCTTTTAAAGCCTTTCAATCTTCAAGTAGGATGTTCCAGAAAGATGGCACCGTTAATCATCAGCACTTTCGACAAGAGAAGTGCCGCTCGGATGTTATTCTCTCAGTGCTGGTCTCCTACATCTTTCTCTTAGAAGCAGCCATACAATCCCGTACCCACAGTTTCTCTCTCAACAATCTCAAACATCCGGTCAAATTTGCGGTCAAACTCAGGGTCACGCATCGCTCGAACCCTCCCCAGCGGCCCCCACCCCCACCCCGCATGTAGGCCAGAAGCTCTTAAACCCACTCCGCACCCTCGCACCGCACCCCAGTAGATCCGGAATCCTTCCCTTCAACCTCCCCGACCCCACCGGCCCAAGACGCCCACATCCCACCTCCTATTTTCGCGCCACGTGGACCCAGGGGCCGGACTGACCCGCGGACAAAGACCAAAATGTCCACTCGGTGCGCTGCGCCTGCGCACTCCGACGGCGAGCGAGCACTCCCAGAAGTCTTCGCGACGCGGCCCGCACCGTCACGGCGGCCGGGCCCAGGCTGGTATCTGATTACCTTCTGTCAACAGCAACGGCGCTTTCGCGGCCTTGGACTACATTTCCCTTAAGGCTTTGCTGGTTGACATTCTATGTCTCTCCGTCTCTTTCCCCCCGCCAACTTGGCGGCCTCTTCCTGTGATTATGAGGCTCTCAGAGTGAGTGATCCTGACTTGGAGGAAGATAAGTTCAGGCATGATGGAAGGTTTGGAGAGGGAACCCCTTTCTCTGAAGGCTTTCGAGGGCAGTGTCAAACGGGCCAAGCCCAGGCTGTGAGGTACGAGGACGCCATCTTGTCTGTGGCTGGACTGGCTCTGGACTACGTTTCCCAGAGTGCACAGTGGCCCTGTATTAGGACTCTCCTGACGTCGTGGCGAGATCTTTAGCTCCGCAGGGACCCGGACGCGACCAAGGGAAGGCAGAAGGTGAGGGGTCTGGGACTCTGGGGCGGGGACGGGGCGTGTCCAGAGAGCTCTGGGTTTTTGCGCGCTGGCGGCTGAGGATGCGAGATTCTGTATGTGGCTTTGTGTGTCATAGTGTGAGCAGATTGTGCGACTGTGTGTGCCTTATTGGGTGTCAGGTTGTGACTGTATAAAGATGTGGAAGTGTCTCATTGTGTGATTGTGTCCTTTTGTGTCCTGAGAGCGAATATGTGGTTGTATTTGTGTGATATTGACCATTTGTTCAGCACCAAGTGTGTAGCTGTGAGGTGCCTGTGACTCCAGTGCTCTGACAGATTGTGACCCCAGACAGTAATTATAACCTCAGCCTTCCCGTGTAACACCGGGATGGAGCATGATGTCCATTCTTCTCTGTTCACCCTTGCCTGTGCGCGAGAGTTGGGCGATGAATCTTTAAAAATGTCCTGATCCCTCACAATTGCTTTTTCTTGATTCTTCTCCAAGAGATACATTGAGAGAACTACTGTTGAATATTAAAAAGCTAGGTTCTTCGTGCATCAGTTTTTCTTTCCCTGAAACCCTTCTTGTTTTTCGAGATGTGTGCTTAAAACACATACACAAGTAATTCAGCCAAATGTGAAGATTAATTGGCTTTATTCAATTGCTGAATTTGGCAGTATCCCATCTACCAAGTAGCTACTCCAAAGGGTTGTACAAAATGAAAGTTTTTTACGGGCAGTAGGAAAGTGGGGCAAGGAAGTTATTAGCAAAAGAAAGGATTGTTTTAGGCCAGGACATCTTTTAGGGGTAGGGAATGGCATGGATCTTACCATGCAGATTACCTCACTGGAGCCCAGCAGGAAATTTCAGATTGATTGTTTAAAGAGCACATTTTATTTCAGAATGGTTTGTTGTTACGGGACACATGACTCCATTTTAGGCTTTTTTAACACGTGCTTTCCTTTTCTTCTGAAATTTCTTGCCTAACAAAGCCCCGTACCACCATTCACCCCCAAGTGAACTGGAGTCCGGTGTTTGCCACTGGAGTCAATTTACTGAGTGCCATAAAGGTAAACTGAAAGGCCCACACTTTTCATATTCCCTGCACACCTAGTGTTCATCTAAATGTTTTAAACTTTTCATTTTAAATACTAAAAAATAAAAATAAATTCTTAAAACTGTTGCAAAAATAGAATTCCCAAATACTCTTAACCCAGTTTCTCCATCAAAACCAGGAGATTAACAGATACACTAACAGATACTGATGTTGTTGTGTTACCGGGTCCAAGCTTGCCCTGCTCGCCACAGATAGGCTAATGAATCTGGAAGACAAGGTATTGAGGCAAGGAAGAGACTAATTGGGGAGCAGACTCACCGAGAAGATGGCAAGCTAGCGCCTCAAAATAACCATCTTATTGGGCTCTGGATGCCAGGTTCTTTTATAGATCAGAGAGAAAGAAGCAATGAGGAACTAAAGTCAAAAGACAGAATAGGAAGGGAGAAGCAGAGGGGAAGTAAACTGAAAGAGTCTTCAATCTAGCAAAACATCTCCAAAGGAAACTTCAGCCTTCAGAAGGGGTGTGTTAATCTCTTCTATTCACAGATGGGGAGGGACAAACTATCTGTCTGGGTGCTGAACAAAGGCACTTTTATTTACAGTCAAACAGGGGGGCAAGGTCCTCCAGGCAAGCCATTGAGTATGATTATAATAATAAAAACAAGTCAAAGAAACAGTTTCCAACAAGAAGTCAGAATTGGCTTTCTCCCTGCAACAATCCTTCAGTCAGCCAGTCCTATCCAACTCTGACCCCATGGACTGCAACATGCCAGGCCTCCCTGTCCCTCACCATCTGCCGGAGTTTGCCCAAGTTCATGTTCAGTTATACTAAGAGTTAATAACTAATCTACAGCTTTTGTTCAGATTTCATCAATGTGGCTTAACTGTCCTGTTTCTGAAGGATCCAATCCAGGATCATATGTTGCAGTTAAGTTGGTAACTCTCCTTAATCTTCCCTTTTAATTTTATTGTATTATTTTTATTATTTTAAAAAATTTTTGCTGCCCTGCATAGCACATGGGATCTTAGACTAGGGATCAAACCCCCTGTATTGGACACATGCAGTCTTAATGACTGGACTGTGCTGGTGAGAGTTGGGGAAGTCCACCTTAGTCTTCTTTGATCTGAAACAGTTACTTACTAGGGCTTCCCTGGTGGCTCAGATGGTAAAGTGTCTGCCTGCAATGTGGGAGACCTGGGTTCAATCCCTGGATTGAGAAGATCCCCTGGAGAAGGAAATGGCAACCCACTCCCGTACCCTTACCTGGAAAATCCAGTGGACAAAGGAGCCCTGTAGGCTACAGTCCAAGGGGTTGCAGAGAGTCGGACATGACTGTTCAGTTCAGTCTCTCAATGGTGTCCGACTCTTTGCGACCCCATGAATCGCAGCACACCAGGCCTCCCTGTCCATCATCAACTCCCGGAGTACACCCAAACCCATGTCCATCAAAGCAGTGATGCCATCCAGCCATCTCATCTTCTCTCGTACCTTTGTCCTCCTGCCCTCAATCTTTCCCAGCATCAGGGCTTTTTCCAGTGAGTCAGCTCTTTGCATCAGGTGGCCAAAGTATTGCAGTTTCAGCTTCAACATCAGTCCTTTCAGTGAACACTGAGAACTGATCTCCTTTAGGATGGACTTGTTGGACCTCCTTGCAGTCCAAGGGACTCCCAAGAGTCTTCTCCAACACCACAGTTCAAAAGCATCAATTTTTCGGCGCTCAGCTTTCTTTATAGTCCAACTCTCACATCCATATATGACCACTAGAAAAACCATAGCCTTGACTAGATGGACCTTTGTTGGCAAAGTAATGTCTCTGCTTTTTAAGATGCTGTCTAGGTTGGTCATAACTTTCCTTCCAAGGAGTAAGCATCTTTTGATTTCATGGCTGCAGTAACCATCTGCAGGGATTTTGGAGCCCCCCAAAATAAAGTCTGATACTGTTACCACTGTTTCCCCATCTATTTCCCATGAAGTGATGGGACCGGATGCCATGATCTTAGTTTTCTGAATGTTGAGCTTTAAGCCAACTTTTTCACTCTCCTCTTTCACTTTCATCAAGAGGCTTTTTCATTCTTCTTCACTTTCTGCCATAAGGGTGGTGTCATCTGCATATCTGAGGTTATTGATATTTGTCCCAGCAATCTTGATTCCAGCTTGTGCTTCCTCAGCCCAGCGTTTCTCATGATATACTCTGCATATAAGTTAAATAAGGTGACAATATACAGCCTTGATGTACTCCTTTTCCTATTTGGAACCAGTCTGTTGTTCCCTGTCCAGTTCTAACTGTTGCTTGCTGGGAGCCGTCAGGATGCCCCCTTGCTCGGATAAGGATAAGGTCACGAGACTAAGAAAGAAATTGCAAAGCTGACTGTCTTTATTGGGGCATCCTGGGCAAGCCCCACCCTTGGTATATTTCTTGGGAGTTCTGTCCATGCTCCGAACTTTGGCTCATCTCAGTAGGTCAGTCCCAGTTGGAAAGAATTTGTCCTGAGATAATCCCCCCAGACCAGAGGATCTGGGAAGGTGGATCGCCTTCCCCGGGGGCTAAGGAGGAATGAAAGGGACATTTAAATAGATTACTACTCCTCCTACTAATTACTGGGGAGTTTACCAAGGGTTCCCTGGGGGTCATGGCAAGGCCACCACCAGAAAGGCTCGTACTTGGGTCATCTTTCCACCTCCCACTCCCCTGACCACTCCACGGAGGAGGCTCTCTTCCTTGAAAAAATCAGGCTGGAATGGGACTTAGGAATGCTCATAACTGTGGCCAGCATAGTCGGAGATATTGATTGCTTTAGGATAATGTAGACATAGGAATTCATTATAGTAGTTATAAGGTTAATAGGGTTTTATTGCTAAAGCAATGCTGCTTGACTGTCTCTTAGTCCTCTTTCCTCTTCCTAAACTGTCTCTTAGTCCTCTTTCCTCTTCCTAAACTGTCTCTTTGTCCTCTTTCCTCTTTCCCCTAAGAACTGAAGTAGGTTAGTAGAATAAACAGTCTCAAGCTTAAGCCCTTCCCTCTAGCTTCTACATAGTTGTACCTGATAAGAGAAATGTAACTTTTCTACTTAGGTTGATGTACTTATCATGAATGAAGTATACTGAAGACATTCAAATGGTAAACGTACTATTGTTAAATCTAATTACATAAAAATCTGACTTCTGCAAAGGGAATGTTTCATGATTAGGGAATGAGCTCAATGATAAGGTTGCTATGGAAGGTAGAAAACAAAAAATTGTATAGAATGATAGGTGATGCAATGATGTAATAGGGATGTCTTTTGGCTATAAAGCTGTAAACCAACATGAATAGAGAGAGACTTCTCCATCATCCCACAGACTAACAGCAATAAAGAGAGACTGCTCCATCACCACACATTGACACAGCTCAGTTCTTCCGCCGACGCCGCTCAAGACCCCCGGACCCCGCTGGGGCTGGACCCCGGCAGTTGCTTCCTGACTTGCATACAGGTTTTTCAAGAGGCAGGTCAGGTGGTCTGGTATGCCCATCTCTTCAAGAATTTTCCACAGTTTATAGTGATCCACACAGTCAAAGGCTTTGGCATAGTCAATAAAGCAGAAATAGATGTTTTTCTGGAACTCTTGCTTTTTCGATGATCCATCAGATATTGGCAATTTGATCTCTGGTTCCCCTGCCTTTTCTAAAACCAGCTTGAACATCTGGAAGTTCATGGTTCACATACTGCTGAAGCCTGGCTTAGAGAATTTTAAGCATTACTTTACTAGCTGGGTGAGATGAGTGCAGTTGTGCAGTAGTTTGAGCATTCCTTGGCATTGCCTTTCTTTGGGATTGGAATGAAAACTGACCTTTTCCAGTCCTGTGGCCTCTGCTGAGTTTTCCGTATTTGCTGGCATATTGACTGCAGCACTTCCACAGTGTCATCTTTCAGGATTTGAAATAGTTCAACTGGAATTCTATCACCTCCACTAGCTTTGTTCGTAGTGATGCTTCCTAAGGCCCACTTGACCTCACATTCCAGGATGTCTGGCTCTAGGTGAGTGATCACGCCGTCATGATTATCTGTGTTGTGAAGATCTTTTTTGTACAGTTCTTCTGTGTATTCTTGACACCTCTTCTTAATATCTTCTGCTTCTGTTAAGTCCCTACCATTTCTGTCCTTTATGGAGCCCACCTTTTCATGAAATGTTCCCTTGGTATCTCTAGCTTTCTTGAAGAGATCTCTAGTCTTTCCCATTCTATTGTTTTCCTCTATTTCTTTGCATTGATTGCTGAGGAAGGCTTTCTTATTTCTCCTTGCTATTCGTTGGAACGCTGCATTCAAATGGGTATATCTTTCCATTTCTCCTTTGCTTTTGGATTCCCTCTTTTCACAGCTATTTGTAAGGCCTCCTTCAACAGCCATTTTGCTTTTTTGCATTTCTTTTTCTTGGGGTTAGAGTGACTTCAGTTTTCTTGGTCTTTCATGACCTTGACACTTTTGAAGAGAACTGGCAATTTATTTTGTAAATTCTGCAATATAGAATTTACAGCCTCAAATTTGAAGTTGTCTGACACTTCCTCATAATTAATTCAGAGTATGCAGTTGAGGCAAAATGAAAGTCACTCAGTCGTGAAAGTGAAAGTCATTCAGTTGTGAAAGTGAAAGTCGCTCCATTGTGTCCAACTCTTTGTGACCCCATGGACTGTACAGTCTCTGGAATTCTCCAGACCAGAATAGTGGAGTGGGTAGCTGCCATTCTCTTCTCCAGGGGATCTTCCCAACCCAGGGATCAAGCCCAGGTCTCCCGCATTGCTGGCAGATTCTTTACCAACTGAGCAACCAGGGAAGCTCTACTGGGAGACACATAAGATCAATTTGTCTCATTATTAGCAATGTTAACTCTAATTTGCCAGGTTTCTTCACTGCAAAGTCATTCTTTTTTTATTACAATTAATGTGTCTTATGGAGAATTACTTTTTAGTCTATATCAATGTTGTTTCTCATCCTACTTTCACCTACTACATCCATAGATAATTCTTGCCTGAAAATTTATTACCAGGTATTTTTCAAATACTTGGTATCTTTTTTTGTCAGATTCTGTTATTCATTCTGTATTTAATCATTATAATTTTTTTAGAAATAAATTTTCCTTCTCCCCATTTAAGTTACCAATTCTCTGGATTTAAGTACTGTAGGTTATAATTCGTTACTATCACTATTTTATTGCTGAATTATCCCAAATTTGACCATTGGGAAATCCTTTGGAATGGCTTCTGTATCCTTTCAGTGTGTCCGCTTGATGTATTTATTTATTTTTAGTATTTCCTTATTTTCCTGCACCACGAAATGTTCCAGGTTGATACTGTACTTTCCCAGCCCCATTCCTGAAATCAGCAAATTTCGGAGGGATCTCTGGCTGCTTTATGTGAAAATATACTTAGAAACCCAGATTAGATGTACTAATTGCAAATGGGATGCTCTTGCTTCTTGACTTTCTCAGATATGAAATACATGCATCTGTACTCACATATCTGTATTTGTCTTTATGTATAGTTATATAGATAATCCATGATTTCATATGATCTCTCCAGTTCAGTACCATAGCACTTCTTCTAGCCTTCTCCATTTCCTTTTCTGGAATTCCTTTCTCTGACAGTAAAAAACTTGGCTTTCATTAGCTACATATATTTATTTATTTGCTCAGTCTTAAGTAAAAAGTAGTTTAAGAATTGCTAACCTATATCCCCAAACCTCATATAGTACTTTTTGTACTTAGTCTTACAGTCCATAGTAAAAATACAGTTGTTTATTCACTAAGTCGTGTCCAGCTCTTTGCAGCCCCATGGACTATAGCCCACCAGGCTTCTCTGTCCATGGTATTTCCCAGCCAAGAATCTGGAGTGGATTGCCATTTCCTTCTCCAGGGGATCTTCCCAACTCAGGTATTGAACCTGCATCTCCTGCATTGGCAGGTAGCTTCTTTACCACTGAGCTACCAGGGAAATCTCCCAAAATACAGTACCCAACCCCAAAAATAAATAAAAGTAGTTTCCCTGTACCTTTCTATATGGTAACATTACTCATTTGTAATATACGTAGGTTCATTTGATACTGTATGTATTTCATTTGGGGTTCCCAAATACTCATCACACATCTTGGTTGATTTTAACAATTTCTTGAGTATGTGAAACTTTAACATATTTTAAAAGTCAGAATTAGATCAAAAGGTCTACTCAGTTATTCTTCCGTCATTCCTTCTCTTCTAATTCCATTCTCCCATTCATTCCACGCTGTTCCCAGTCACCCATTGTAG
Source organism: Antilocapra americana (assembly GCA_007570785.1). Classification (NCBI taxonomy): domain Eukaryota; kingdom Metazoa; phylum Chordata; class Mammalia; order Artiodactyla; family Antilocapridae; genus Antilocapra; species Antilocapra americana. The sequence goes on from ML660220.1 coordinate 4,262,967, forward strand.
GTAGCCAACCAATCTCAGTTTGTTGGGTGTTTTATGGTTTAATATACGTAACATAAAATTTGCATTTTAATTATGCTGTTCAGTAACATTAAGTGCATTTACATTGTACATATATACCGCATTAAGTTTATTGATTTATCTATCTGTGAGCGCTTAGGTTACTAACATCTTTTCACTTTTGTGAATAATGCTGCTGTGAACATGGGTTTACAATGATCTGCTCAGGTCCCTGCTTTTCCTTCTTTTGGGTATATATCCAGAAGCTGAATTGCTGGATCACATACTATGTTTATTATTTTGAGGAATCACTCTACCATTTTCTAAAAGAGCTGCACTGTTTTATTAATACATCCCACTGGCAGTGTACAAGGGTTCTAATATCTCTACATCCTTGCCAGTGCTTGTTTGTTTCTGCTTTTTCTTTTTTCTTTTTTTTAATAATACCCATCCTAATGAGTGTGAAGTGGTATCTCATTATGGTTTTGATTTTTGTGAATTGTCCATCTCTTTTTTTTGTTTAGTTTCATAGTGCTTTTTTTTGTTTGTTTTGGGATTTTTTTTTGATACCTTTGTCACATGTTTAAGAATTCTTTATGCATTAGGACTATTAGTTCCTCATCTGTGATGTATGGTGCAAGTGTTCAATATTTTTGCCTGTTCGACAGCTGTCTTTTGACTTTGCTTCCCTGGTGGCTCAGCGGTAAAGAAGCTGTCTGCAATGCAGGAAACCCGGGTTCTGTCCCTGAGTCAGGAGGATCCTCTTGAGAAGGGAATGGCAACCCACTCCAGTATTCTAGCCTGGGAAATCCCATGGACAGAAGAGCCTGGCAGGCTACAGTACATGGGGTCACAAAGAGTTGGATACTACTGAGTGACTAACACACACTTTTGACTCTGTTTGTTTGGTTTTTTTCCATTGAATGTTTTTATTTTTATATAGTCAAATTACCAGTGTTTTCCTTTATTGCTTCTAGATTTTGGAAGCCTTTCTCAATCTCAGAATTAAAGGAGAATTTACCTGGGTTATCTTCTAATAATTGTAGGGTTTCATCTTTTACATCAAGCACCCTGATCCATTTGGAGTTTAATCTTGAGATATGGATTTAATTTTATATTTTCTAAAGGGCCATACAGTTTTCTTTGCACCATTTATTAAAAATTTTCTTTGCCCCAGTGATTTCAAATGTGATCTCTATCATATACTAAATGTCCATATATACTTGGTTCTGTTTATAGGCCTTTGGTTCTCTTCCACTCGTTTGTCTGTTTATGAACTACTGCCACACTTTCTTTAATTAAAGAGGCTTTATTAAGGTACATTTTAATGTCTGGTACAGCTACTTTCCTGATGTTCATTTTTTTACTGTCAAATTGTTCCATTTCTCTTTTATACCATCTCTGCAGCAAAGGATTGCATCTACATCTCTCTTTTTTTTGATAGTTCATATGATAATTCTATTTTTATTTATTTATTTTAAATTAACTTTTATTGGAATATAGTTGCTTTACAATGTGTTAGTTTCTACTGTACAGCAAAATGAATCAGCCATACATACACGTGTATCCCCTCCCATTTGGACTTTTTATAGTGAATTCCTTTGGGTCAGGCATTAGACATTTATTAAGAATTTGCAAATATGCAAAATCCTAATCTAGAACACAGGGAGACAAAATACTTTAAAAAAGTGAGTCTCTATTTTTAAATTACAATGTAATATGAGCGATAAAATTGGTATACAAATGTCCAAAGCAAAGGATGATAAAGGGCACTAGTTTACAGTGCTATTATGCTGTGCAAATTCTTAGGAGAAAGTTATTTGTATGACCAGAGAGCAGTCATTGTCATGTCATCATATCTAAGTCAAACTGATCCCATAAGAACTCTGAGGAGGTGAATTAAGTCACCTGTATTTCCTGCAGTTTTCATTCTAATCTTCAGAAATCCAAAATATGACAAGTGTAGCAAGGCGCCTCTATAGCTGTTCAGAGAACCCTGAGGCCAATAGGGCAAGTTACAAAAACATCATAAACCCATCTAGCAAGAAGAGCTGAAATGAAGCATCACTTATACATAGGACTTGGCGTCAGTGACTTTTAGTTCTTTTCCAGCCACATAAATGTAGTTACCAAATCAAGAAGTTTGCAACTATTGGAAACTGACCAAGTAAAAATAACAAAAGGCATTCTATGAAAGAGAACTGCTTTTGAATATCCTGAGCTATTATTTCATGTTCAAAGGAAGATTCTTAAGAAAGTACTTTCTTTTTCATCTGCTACTTGTAGGTTATATTTAAAAATTAATGTGTGGTTATTGAAAAAAATACACTTAAGTAAAACTAAGAAAATTGAAGATCACAACCCAGAAATAACCAAAGTTATCTGTAAGGATAAAAATTTCCAGAGGGACTTCTACTGGCTGTCTAGTAGTTAAGATTCCATGCTTCTAATGCCTCCACTGCAAGGGGTGCAGGTTTGATCCCTGGTCGAGGAGCTAAGATCCCACATGCCTCACATGGCACAGCCAAAAAACAAAACACACAAAACTTCCCAGATGTGTTCAGTCTGGTTTTTCTATCTTGTCTACTTTGATATATACATGTATTTTACAAATGAGACCACATTATGCCTAGTTGTTATATAATCTGTTTTTATTTCACTAACCATATCTTGAATATTTTCTATGTTATGAACTACTTCATTACTACTAAATTTGTGAGTACTCAGCATTACCACTTTATAGAATCTTTCGCTTATTTAATATGCTATTGTCTGACTCAGAATCTTGACCATTGCCCAGGAATGTATATGCCTCTCAGTGTGTAGATTTGGGGTTGATATTTAGACTGGAAAATTTTGTTTATGTCCATAAAGCTCAATACATATAAAAATATGACATACAGGAAAAATTTCAAGTTATATCAGAAATTCACTTAGTAAAATATCAGAGTCATGTGAGTATTTTGACAAAGGTATAGACTGGCTTGTCAACAAAAGGAATAACTAATTGTTAATAGCCATAATAATCAGTGATCAGAAAGTGATGTTTTAAGAAATTTTCATCTTAATACAGTAGTTTCTTATTTAAATGTAGGTTTTTTTGTGTTTAATTATGTTTAGAAATTATTTGGGGGCTTTGTGTTAAAATGTGGTACATTTTATTTTTCCACATTTTAAATATTGGGAAAGATGCTCCTAGTTAGAGTTTTTACTCAGGATGATTGCTTTTTCAGGATTAGGTTACTGATGTTAAGGTGACAACACCTATATAGATCTACTCATGACCAGCAATGTCTCCCACTACCCCTACCCAGACGCTGGCAATCCAGTCCAGTATTCTTGTCTGGGAAATCCCACGGATGGAGGAGCCTGGCTGACTAGTGTCCATGGGGTGGCAAAGAGTAACAACTTGGTGACTAAACAGCAGCTACAGGGGACTGGAAAATGACATCTGCATTCCCAAAAGGGAGAGGAATACTGGATGATTGAAAAACTGGATAATGGTGAAACTTTAGTAATTAAATTAGTAATGTCTACCACACTGGCTAAGACCCATTTTTTTTTCTATGTATAGAAAGTTGCTTCTGGATATTAGGTGTGAATTCTTTTTGGAACAAGGAAGACATCCTGGGCTGTGGAGAGAGACTGACAAAAGGCCTGTGCATAGGTGAGTGAGTGCATGCATGCGTGGTCACTTCAGTCATGTCTGACTCTGCAACACTGTGGACTTTAGCCAACCAGGCTCTTCTTTGCATGGGGATTCTTCAGGCAAGAATACCGGCATCAGTTGCCGTGTCCTCCACCAGGGGATCTTCCTGACCCAGGGATTGAATCCTTCTGACTTAAGCCTCCTGCACTGGTAGGCATTTTCTTTACCACTAGCACCACCTGGGAAGTCCAGGTGAGTGAGGAGATGCAGGTAATGGGAAGCCTTTTATATGAAAGCTCACTTCCTCTGTGGGAACCAGGAGCTCTTAAGTCAGTCCCTCAGTGGCTCTAGAACTACGTAGATTAAGCTCCTTCAGTACACAGGTTCCCAAAGGCACTTACTATCACTCATATCATAGTTTACATATTTTAGGTCTTTTGGATCTCTCTTCTATATCTCTGACCTTTATCTTCAGAATTCATCTTATCTTCAGGTCTTCTACCTTTTTTATTCCTTCCCTTCACTCTTCTGTAGGCAGTCTTATTTAGTATCAGAGTTTTAAATATCAACTGAACATCAGTAACTTCCAGTTTAATATTCCTGCATTTAGACTTTCTCTGAACTCCAGGACCAAACATCTAATGGACATTTGGCATTTCCACTTGGATATATAATAATCATCTCAAGGATTGATGTAAAAGGTAAAACAAAACCTGTAATTGGTCCATCCAAACCTGCTTCTGTCATAGTCCATTGTGTTAAAAAACGGCAACTTCATGAGAATTCCTTGGTGGTTCAGGTTAAGCCTTGGGTTTTCACTGCTGTGGGCCTGGGTTCAATCCCTGGTTGGAGAACTAAAATTCTCACAAGTCACGTGGTGCAGCCAAAAAAAAGGGCAACTTTATACTTCTAGTTGGTCAAGCTAAAAACCTTAGCATCTTCTTGGCCTCTCTTTTTTTTTTAATACCTAAAGTTAGCAAATCCTGTCAACTCTTCCTACAGAGAATAGCTAGAATTTGATCAGTTCTCATCACCTCCCCTGCAACTATACCACCCTAACACAAGCCCTTCATCCCTTGCCAGGGTCACTGGTCTCCCTGCTTTGACACCCCCCCGCCACACACACACCCATCCCCCATCCCATCGTCTTGGTCCATTTTTCCATGAATGATCCTTTTATAAATATATATATATATATGTGGGATATATATATATATGTGGGATATATATATGTGGGATACAGTTCCCTGACCAGGAATTGAACCAGGCCTCCTGCATTGGGAGTCTGGAGTCTTGGCCACTGGACCACGTGAAGTGATCCTTTTAAATGATAATTAGATTATGTCATTTCTCGGCTTAAAATGTTTCAGTGGCCTCCTGTCTTACTCAAGAATAAAAACCAAAGCTCTTATTACAATGACCCATAAGCCCCATGTGATCCAACTTCCATCTTTCTCTCTGGCCTTCTTTTTCTCACTCACCCCATTCCAGCCGCTCTAGTCTCCTTCCTCTTTGTCGTCAGAGAAACCTGCTCTTGTCTTGAGGCCTTTGCATTTATTTTTCACTCTTCTAGGACTGCACTTCCCCTCGACGTGCAAGTGTACCACGTGTCATCTTCCCAGTGAAAAGCGTCCTCCGGTTGCCCTTCCTTCCCCCAACGCTCCCTGTCTCAACCATTTTATTTCCCTCCACAGAACTTTGACCTCTCTACATATAAACAGGAACATCAATGTCAGTATATCAATATTTGTTACTTTTTCCATTAGAACGTGAGATCCGTGGGAGAGAGGCTGGATTTGTTATCTTCCTTACACGTAAAACCATGCCAACTGAGGTAGGAACTCAGTAAATAGAAAAGAATTCCTGACTCCTTTTTCTCTCTCTGCATGCATATCCAATCAGATGCCAGAGCCTGTTGATTTTACTTCTCCAACATTTTGAATTCATCCCCTTCCTGTTTCCACTGTCACTCTCTTGGGTCAGACTCTTTGCTTGGGAAAGGACAATCACATGTCAGTTGATCTCTCTGACTCCAGTTTTACTCCTCTCCACTAAAATAATCTGGCCATATTGGCCCTATCACTTCCTTCTTTAAGTTCTTAAGTGGCCTTCCATTAATTTCTGGTGAAAACCAAACTTTTATATATTTGATCAGTATTCGTTGGTCACCTTTATCCTTCAATCACTGTGGCAGGTGCCATTCACAGTGATGATGAGACCTGGTACACATAGTTAATGTTGTAAGCATTATCTTCCTCTAGTGCATGCATGCTCAATTGCTTCAGTTGTGTTTAGTTCTTTGCGACACTATGGATGGTAGCCCACCAGGTTCCTCTGTCCATGGAAGTTCTCTAGGCAAGAATACTGGAGTAGGTTGCCATTTCCTACTCCAGGGGATCTTCCCGACCCAGGGATCAAACCCACGTCTTTTGCAACTCCTGCATTGTAGGCAGATTCCTGACTGCTGAGCCATCTTCCTCTAGATTCTAGAATTAATTAAATTTAAATTCAGATTAACTAAAATTAAATTAAGAACTCAGTTCCTGGGTCAGATTAGCCACATTGCAAATGCTTAGTTGCCACATGTGGCTGTTGGCTGCGTTATTGACAGAACAAGATGTGTAGATTTCCCCCATCACAAAGGTTCTATAAGACAGCACTAGTCTGAACTCTGCCCCAAACTATACAGGTTATTCCCAGTATTCTCTGCTCTTCAAACACACCATCTATGTTTGGTCCACTGTTTTTTGCGACTGCTCTTCATTCTGCTCAGGGTGCTCCTCTGTCCCTTTCCACGTGTGTGCACTCAGTCATGACCAACTCTTTGTGACTCCATGGACTGGAGCCTGCTGGGCTTGTCTGTCCATGGGATTTCCAGGAAAGAGTACTGGAGTGGGTTTCCATTTCCTTCTCCAGAAGATCTTCTCAACCCAGGGATTGAACCCATGTCTCCTGCTTGGCAGGTGGATTCTTTACTACTGAGCCACCTTCTGTCCTTTTTTTGTCTATTAAATTCTCTGATTTTTAGGCCCCAGATCACATTCTGAAATCTTCTTGACATCACCCCCAATGATTTTAGTGTTCCTTCTGACTCTCCTCACCATAGTAAGCTCCTTGCCTCTCTAATTAGAACCAGCCTCTTAAAAAAAAAAACCCTGAGTTCTGGGACTTCCCTGCAGTTCAGTCATTAAGAATTAGAGCTTCCATCCAACTGCCATATACTCTTTACTGCAGCTGTCTTGCAGAGCACTTAGAGTTACTAAGTACATATTTGTGTAATGCTAGATGAGGTTATAATAATAACAACTCTTCACACGAGATTATAAATTTTATATATGCAATGACTATATCCCCCAATGCTGAGCACATAGTACGTGATCAATAACTATTCATGAATAAATGAACAATTTTAACTTAAAAAAAAAAAAGAATCTGAAAGTAAAGATAATTAAAAAAAAGTGAATCTGAGTTTCCACTGCAGGGGTTGTAGGTTTGATCCCTGGTCAGGGAACTAAGATTCTGCATGCTGCTCAGTGCGGCCAAAAAAACAAAAAATAAACAGACCAAAAAACCCCCCTGCATTCTCCTAATTTTGAAGGAGGCTGTTCTCCACCAGCCTCAGCAGCTGCTAGCCACTTATTCTTTAGGAAAGCAGTGGAGAGGGCTTAGGTGGAAAGTAAGGATTGCCTGGCCAAGAGGCTTCTAGGAACTGAGTTCTCACTCAGGTCAGTACTCTGGATGTGCCTGTATGCTTATAAGGTGCCTGTATTACTGTCATTTCCTTGTTCCTATCTGGTTAGTCCAGCTCTGGCTGGAGGCTTTGACAGAGTCCCTCATATGGATGGCATGGCCCCTTTTTGGACTTGGAAGGAGAATGCAGAGCCAGGGACATACCCAAGAGGTTTTGCCCATTGAGCCCAGAGAAGTTGGAAGACTTTGTTTAAGGATGTCTCTTTCATAAGGTTTGGCCTGCACAGGTATGCTCTGCTCCTAGCCTGTAGGTCCCAGCCTGTAGGTACTGTCCTCACATGAAGGCTGAGTGAGTCTGTGTTGCAATCTTCCTTGCCTCAGCCACAAAGGAAGGTCTGCTTGGAACGACTGGGAGCTGTCTAGGCCCCATCGGGGGTATAGATTAGCATTAACAATAGGTGATGCTATCCCAGTCTCTGGAGCAGAGACTGTCCCAGCCAGAACTCCACCTGCTGAGATGCTTGGATTCTATGTGAATGATGGAGCACATTCGCCTTGATTCCAACTTTCAGTTTCCCTATGGTCTAGGAAAGGGCTGGGTTTTGTTAACTGATTCGTTCTTGGTATTAGTGTTGTGTGGTGGGTCAAGGAGGTGGCAAAGGAAGCCAAGCAGGGACCCTGGAAGTACAGTTATTTTAAGCTTTTTTGTTTAGGTGGTTTATGGCTAAATTAAAAAAAAGTCACTCAGTTGTGTCTGACTCTTTGTGACCCCATGAACTATATAGCTCGTCACGCTCCTTTGTCCATGGAATTTTCCAGGCAAGGGTCCTGGAGTTGGTTGCCATGTCCTTCTCCAGGGAATCTTCCCAACCCAGGGATCAAACCTGGGTCTCCTGCATTGCAGGTGGATGATTTACAGTCAGAGCTACTAGAGAAGCCTAAATAAATGCCGTGTCTGATTAAGCTCAGTTTATGAGATATGCCCCTTGTCCCCACGACTCTGTTTTTTTCAGGACTCTGCATTTGTTCAACAGAAGAATCTAAAGAAATCCAAGCAGGACAGTTAGTTCTAAAAGCCATGATCCAGGTAAGTGGAAATTTCCTCTATTCTTGAAATAATATCAACATTTGTGTTCCTTATCCTGAAATTTTCCTGTCTCGCTTGAGCCCCATTCAATAACCTACTCTCAGTTCCTCCATTGCAGGGAATGATTGATGATCCCCCACCCCACCCCCACTTCTGGTGGCTCTCTTCTCCAGCAGTGCTCTTACCAGAGCACCAGTGGAGCAGAAGTATAATCTCCTGAGAGAAATACGAGAGCTGCCCTTATCAGAACCATGGCTAAATAGAGCCAAAGAGAAGATAACCTTGACCTTTTCCATTAACCTAAATAGTTTCTTTTTTTCTCTTTAATTTTTAAATGTCACCCTCCCATAAAAATCATAAAACATTTTATACTATCAGACATTTTACACTATCAAAGAATATATACAAAAACATATCTATAACATGCATGTGATATAAAGAATAAAATGAATGTTGATATATTCATCACTCAGCTTAATGTACCATCTAAGCAACCCCTCCCACATCCCTTCACATATCATGTTACTGCCTTGCCAGTGTTTTTTAACTTATTTATTTATCTGTGGCTGTGCTAAATCTTTGTTATGTGAGGGCTTTTCTCTAGTTGCGGCAAGTGGGGCTGCTCTGTAGTTGTGCACAGGCTTCTCAACTGCAGTGTCTTCTCTTCCTGCAGAGCACAGGCTCTAGGGCTCAGAGCCCAGTAGTTGTGGCACAGGGGCTTAATTGCCCCACAGCATGTGGGATCTTCCTGGACCAGGGACTGAATCGGTGTCCCCTGCACTGCGAGGTGGATTCTTAACCACTGGACCACCAGGGAAGGCCTGCCTTGCCAGTGTTAATGACTATGTTTAATTTTGTGTTTGTTGGTACTTTGGTTCTTTTAAAAAATTTTGCCAGACATGGATTCATGCACGCGTGTGTGCTAAGTCGCTTCAGTCATGTCTGACTCTTTGCAACTCTATGGACTATAGCCTGCCAGAGTCCTCTGTCGCAGGGTCGAATCTGCATCTCTTATGTCTCCTGCATTGGCAGATGGGTTCTTTACCACTAGTGCCACCTAGGAAACCCACATGGATGCCTATTGAACAGTTTACTTTTGAGTTTTCCATTTTTAAATTTGATGTACACTTATCATACTCTATTTTTTACCAGATTTTTTTACTCAGCACAGTGTATTTTCAAGTCTTTCATGTTAAATTGTGTAGCGCTAGGTCAGCAGTTCTTAAAATGGTCCAGGAAGACTTTGAGACCCTTTCAGGAGGTCTAGGCGCCAAAATTACTGATACTAACACGTTATTTCCTTTTTTCACTCACAACTCTAATGAGTGTACAGTGGAATTTCCCAGAAGCTATATGAAATGTGTTATCCTAACAGACTGGGGCCTGGTTAGGATTCCAGGCTTTTACTACCATGGCCCAGGTTCAGTCCCTGGGCAGGAAACTAAGATCTTGCAAGTCATGTGGCATGGCCAAAAAATAAAATGAAGTTGACCAACAGGTTGAATACAGAAAGTATGAAAATCTCTTTCATTCAGCCAGTCATTAAAGAGATTTGCAAAAATATAAAACAGTACTACTAAATTCTTTTCTATTTTGACAGTTATTTTTCATCAAATGTGTTATTTATGTTAATATGTAACAGGCTTATTATTAGTTATTTAAATAAATTAATAATAATTTAAACACTTTCTCTCTTTTAATTTCTAATGTGGTATATTGGTAGATTTAACCAGCATTAACAGAAGCCTTCAATAACACTAAAAGCTTTATTTATTGTACATACATATAATTCACATACAATGAAATTCACCCATATAAGTGTATTGTTCAGCAGTTTTTAGTATATTTAGAGTTGTGCAACTGTCAGCACAAGCCATTTTAGAATATTTACATCACTACCAAAAACAAATTAATCCTGTTTGCATTAGCCATCACTCCCAAACTCCCCTCCTTTTCCCCTGACAACCACTAATTTACTCTCTGTCTCTATGATATTGTATATTCTGGACTTTTTGTATAAATGGAGTCATTCAATATTTGATCTTTTATGTGTGATTTTTTTTACTCTTAGTATGTTTTCAAACTTCTGTGATATAGCATGTATCAGTACTTTGTTCATTTTTATAGCAAGAAATATTCCATGGATATTGTAGACCACATTTTGTTCATCAGCTCATCAGTCTTTGGACATTTGAGTTGCTTCTACGTTTTGGCTATCATGAATAATGCTGCTGTAAACATCAGTATATACCAGTGTTTTTAGGTGGACGGGTTTCTCTGTACCTAGGAGTGGAACTTCTGGGTAGCTTGATAACTCTCTGACATTTTGAGGAATTGTCACAACTGTTTTCCAAAGTGGCTACCCCATTTTACATTCCTACCAGCAATTGTAAGAGGATTCTAGTTTCTCTACATCTTCACTGAAATGTGTTTTTGGAAGTTTTATTTTTTTGTTTTCTTTTGTTTTTCATAATAGCCATCCTAATGGATGTAAAGTGCCATTTTATTGTGGTTCTGATTTGCATTTGCCTGTTGAGCATCTTTTCATATGCTCTTTGGCCATTTGTATATCTTCTTGGGAGAAATCTCTTCAAATTCTTTGGCTAGTTTAAAATTAGATTGTCTTTTTTATTATTGAGTTGTATGAGTTCTTTATATATTCTGGATTCAAGTCCCTTACCTGATATACAAATTGCCACTATTTTCTCCGTTTTGTGGGTTGGATTTTCACTTTCTTTATGAAATTATTTGCAGAACAAATTTCTTAATTTTGATGAAATTTATTTTATCTTCTTGTTCTTTTGTTTATTTTTGGTGGTTGTTGCCATGCCTAAGAAACCATTGCCCGACCAAGGCTATGAAGATGTACTCCTGTGTTTTCTTCTAAAAGTTTTATGATTTTAGCTTTTACATTTATATCTATAATCTGTTTTGAGTTAATTTGCATTTAGATACTCACTTATTCCAGCACTATTTGTTAACAGAGGCTCATCTTTCCCCATTGAATTATCTTAGCGGGTTTGATACGTGGTAGTCCTTAGGGAGCTGGTAGAAGATGCCTTTCTTCAAAGAGGCTTCATACCTAGGAGTGTCTGACCGACTCAGTGGACATGCATTTGAGCAAACTCAGGGAGATGGTGAAGGACAGGGAAGCCTGGTGTGCTGCAGTCCATGGGGTCACAAAGAGTCAGTCAGGACTGAGAGACTGAACAACAACAAGAAGATGCCTTTCTTCAGAAAGGCTTTGCCCCTAGGAGTGTCTTACATTGGGCAGACTTTGATTTTTCTCCTGTTTCCCCCAACGGCATGAATTTTAACCTCATTTAAAAATGAGACAACCAGTCATTATGTGCCTCCTAATGAGATGCTACAGGAAGAACACAACCTATGACATATTTATGACCCTTAAAAAAATACAGAAGTGAGCAGCATATTAAACACTACCATGAAGATGCGATGAGCCAAATTCAGAATCTGGGGAATGCTACTGATTCAAATGTTTGTTTAATGAATAAATAGCAATAAAACTTTTTAAAGGGGCTGTTAGAGATTTGAGAAATTCAGGAAATCTGTAAACTATAGTTTCAAGGGGTGGATTTTGTTTGAATCCTGATTTCAACAAACCAACCGTCAAAAATCGTTTCTGGAAAAAAAAAGATATCTTCTGAGAAAATTGAGGCAATCTGAAACTTGATGTAGTTATTAGGAAACTGTTGTTAATTTTATTGCATGTGATAGTGATGTTCTGGTTATTCCCTGGTGAGCCAGTGGTTAAGAATCTGCCTGGTCTGGGACGATCCAACATGCCATGAAGCCACTAAGCCCCTGTGCCACAGTTACTAAACCAGCACTCTAGAGCCTACGTGCTGCAACTGCTGAAGCCCACATGCCCTAGAGCCCATGCTCTGCTACAAGAGAAGCCACCGCAATGAGAAGCCCACGCACCATGACAGAGTATCCCCCACCAACCATAACTAGAGAAAGCCCATGCTCAGCAACGAAGACCCAGCACAGCCAAAATAAATAAATAAATAAATCTTTAAAAAACTTTTAAGTCTAATCTGTTAGATACTAAAGTATTTGTGAGTGAGAGCCTATAATTTTGTATGTGGGATTTGCCTCAGAAAACACAAAGGGTAAAAAATGGAAATACGTTAAGGTCCTCTTAAATAACTGAAGCAGAGTAATGGACGCATGGGGGCCATTATACTATATTCTATACTTCTGTGGATTTTGAAAAGTTTTGTAATTTAAAAGATAAAAGTCATTTCATTTACTGGTAGTGCCGGGGTTTATTGTTTCAGGGATTGGTGACATTTAGGGACGTGGCTGTAGAGTTCTCTCAGGAAGAATGGAAGTGCCTGGAACCTGCCCAGAGGGACCTGTACAGGGAGGTGACTTTGGAAAACTTTGGCAACTTGGTCTCACTAGGTAAGGACATTGTATAATACAGGAGCAGCCAGGAAAGATGGCTGTCAGGGACTACATGAGAAGCTGTTACCCACTCTGGCTGGAGGGGGTCAAGGGGTCACCATTTTCTGCCACTGGAAAATGGTGAGAGCTCGAGCTGTGGAGAAGGGCTGGCTAGCAGCAGCTGTAGCTGTGTCCTGGGTCAAAGGAGGGCAGGAAAGGAAAAAGAAATATCCGGGACTGTCTCTTCCTGCCCACTGATGCTTTCCACCTACCAAACCCAGTGAGAAGTGATAAGATCAGGGTAATACAGTCCTTGTGTCCCAGGTGGATCAGTGGTAAAGAATGCAGGAGACATGGGTTTGATCCCTGGGTTGGGAACATCCCTTGAGGAGGAAATGGCAACCCATTCCAGTATTCTTTCATGGAAAATTCCATGGACAGAGGGGCCTGAAGGGCTACAGTCCATGGGCTTGCAAAGAGTCAGACACGACTGAGCAACTAAGCACTCACAAAAGCACACACATGCAGTACAGTCCTTACAGGTAAACTAGGGCATAGCCAGGCATAGAGCAGGGCCAGAAAGAGTGAGGACTGGGGAGGAGGAGAGAGCAAATGGAGAATGCAGTTTCTGGTTTCTTCATGGTGACTTTCTAGGAAGACTTACAAGTTGCTGGCTAAGTTCCTGCTCTGTCTCCAGGGCAATTGTAGAGTGCTTCATCGAAGTGCAAATGGATAGTGCCTCGGCACCTCCACCTTCCTATCCTGCGGACAGCCTTCACACCTCTTTGTGTAACCGCCTCTCTTCCTCAGCAACCAGAGGACTGGGTTTGAATTTGGGAACAGCATGATCATGCCCCATTTCTTTTCCTATAAACAGGACTTTCCATTTCTAAGCCCGACGTTGTCTCCTTACTGGAGCAAGGGAAAGAACCCTGGATGGTTGTGAATGATATGACAGGACCATGGTGCCCAGGTGAGTGAGGGCTGATCCAGTGGTGGGAAGTCACTGGGAATGACAGCCCTGCGGAGTGTTAACTCACCACAGTAACTCGAGTTATTGTCAGGAAACTCTCAAAACCCTGCTAAGGAAGAAGAGCCTGAGACATGAAGCCATGAAGAAGAGAGCACCCGCTTCCAAGGGAACCTCACCCTTATCCCCGTTAACTCCTTGTTCTTCTCTCGTGTTTCATCCCGTTTCAAAAAGGAATGTGCCCCTCTTTCTTTTCCAGGGGCACCTGTTTCACCTGTTCTTAGCATCATTTTTTCTGCAAATGTCTTCATTCCTTAAAAAAAAATACTTCTTTTCCTAAAACAGCTTCCTGCTTTACCTAATTCAGCAGTCCATTTATTCTCTTACCTTTTGAGAGGTTAGGATGTAGAGTGACTGAGGGAATACTCTAGAATCAGCTTTTTTTGTAAGTTCACATCCTGGCTCAGTCACTTGACTAGATCTGTGAGTTTAGGCCAGTTACTTCAATCCTCTGTGCTTCAGTTTTCTCCTCTGCAAATATGATGAAAAGTAGTGCCTTCCTCATGCAGTTATTGTGGCTTCTTTATGAGTTAGTATGTGAAAATGCCCAGAACAATGCCAGGCCATAACAGTCACTAAATAAATGTTAGCAAGTATTTGTAAATGGCACTTGCTGGATAGAATTGGAACCTTTGAATACTTGGTTATCAGTTACAACCTCCTGACTTCTTTGTATTGTTGTCATTTATTTTCCTCTGGGATCATTTCTTTTTTTTCTATCTGAAGAACACCCTTAAGATTTCCTTTTGTGTAGGTCTGCTGTTGACAAATTGTCTCAGTTTCTGACCACATGAAAATGTCTTTATTCTACCTTCTTTCTTGTAGGATATTTTCATTGAGTATGGAACTCTGTGTTGGCAAGAGTTTTCTCTCAGCCCAAAGAACTCATTCCACTGCCTTTTTTCTTCCAGTGTTATCAATAAGTTGTTCCAGTTTGGGGAAATATTCTACGTGTATTTTAAATACTAGTTTATTTTAAACTAGTGTTCTTTGGATGGTGCATTCACCTCTTTAAGCCTTTTTATTATATGGTTTAGAGTCTGTATGTCCTTTTAACTTTCTCTGTACTTGTACTGTCAAATTTGGAGAGCTGTTACAGAGAGCTGTTAATTGTATTATATATTTTGCTACTACATACAACATTTTTATTAATATAAAGGTGAAATATAGATCCTTGTTGCAAATTCTGTTTGCAGTACAGTCCATCTTTCATTTTGCCACTTAGTGTTTTTAATCTTGAATTCTAGTTTTTCTGATATTAATATAAAGTGCCCTGGTTTTGTTAGTTTAAAAATTATGGTGTATCTTTGCTTATCCTTTTTAAAAATTGCCGTTTTAAGTGTGTCATTGTAATCAAGATTAGTTTCCTTTTTTAATCAATTTTAATAGAATTTAATCCATTCTCATTTGTGATCATTCATATGTCTGTTCTTATTCCTGCTATCTTAGTTTATATTTTCTGTTCCTCATTCTTTTTGTTTTCCTCACATTTTATTGCCTTTCAAGCAGTTTAGAAGTACAATAACCTTTAACTTGACTTTTAAGAAATGTGCTTAAACCTGCATTTCTCTTCCCACCTCAAGACTGAAATAGGATTTTTTTCCGTTTAGTAAAATTTTTTTTAAAATATTTATTTGTTTATTTAATTATTTGGCTGCACAGGATCTTTAATTGCAGTACAGGAGCTCTTAACTGCAGCATGTGAGATCTCACCCAGGGGTTGAACCAGGCCCCCTGCACTGGGAGCTCAGAGTCCTAGCCACTGGACCATCAGGGAAATCCTTCTTTCTGGTAGTTTTTTTCCGAAATATTTTTATTTTGAAATCATTTTAGTTTAGACTTGTAGAAAATTTGCAAAATTATTACAAGGAATTCCCAAATACCCTCCACTCAGCTTCCCAGTGTTAAAATTTTATATAATCATAGTATAGTTATCAAAACCAGGAAATTAACATTAGTGTAGTACTATTAACTGATGTACAGATCTTATTAGAATTTCATCAGTTTTTCCCCTAATGTCCTTCTTCTATACCAGGATCCAGTGTAGGATCCCACGTTGCATTTAATTGTTGTGTCTCCTTAGCATCCTCCACGCTGTGATAATTCCTGTCTTTCATGAGCTTGATCCTTTTGATGAGTACTCTTCTGGAGAATGTCTCTCACTTGTGTTTGTCTGATATTTTCTCACAATTAGATAGTGTTAACCTTGATCAACTTGGTTAATCTTGATACAGATCTTCCATATTTCTTTCCTATAAGGTTACTACTTTTCTAACTGTGATTGGTAATTATCTTGGAGGGAGATACTTCGCAGCTATATAGATATGCTGTTTCTCCTCACTTTGCCCACTATAATTTTAGTATCCATCTTGTCTGTAACAGTTAATACAGTAGTATTGCTGTGTTGATTTTGTATCCCTTATTGCTCCTGCATTTATTAATTGGAATTCTTCTGTATGAAAGGGCTTTCCCTACCCCCTTTCCCATTCATCTGCTTATTCAGAGATTTACTTCTATTAATATATGCTATTTATTTATTTATTTCTGTAGCCTATGAGTTGTAGTCCAGAAATATCATTGTTTATTTTGTTGTTCAAATTGCTCATTGGGAAAGCTTTGGCCATTTGGGAACGTTTTCAGGTTGACTCCTAGGTTCTTTTGGCATTCCCTCTTCCTGTTTTTGACTACTTCCTTATTTTCTGGTGCTTATAACATATTCTGGGTTTATTCTGTATCCTTCTTGCCTCACTCCTGAAATCAGCCACTCCTCAAAGGAGACCTTGTTTCTTTTATTGGTGGATGGTATGGAATAGTATCTTTGAAATTCTTTTTCTGAGCAAGTAAGACCTTAAGACCTTTACCATCTTTTACTCCACTATGCCCTAGACCCGGGGTTGGCATACTACAATCTATGGGTCATGTCCAGCTCATGGCCAGTTTTTTGTACCATCCACAAGCTAACAATGGCTTATACATTTCATAAGAGTTTAAAATTATATATATATGACAGAGACTTTATGTAGTCCACAAAACCTAAAAAAATTTACTGTGTAGGCCTTTACAGAAAAAGTTTGTTGACCTCTGCCTGGATTCACCCGCCTCTAATCCTGTTTTAGTGATCTTGCTTCATATTGTCATTTTTATAATTTTTAAAATGTATAGTTTGCATTATTCTTAACAGTAATGATATAAATTAGTCATCTATACACTATGAACTATGGGCCAGATCTGTCCTGCTACCTGTCTTTATATAGCCTGTGAGCCTGTTAAATTCTGTAAATGCCTTCTAAGAGAGGCATATACATAATTAAAATCATATGCTTATGGATTTATATCAGCATTTGGCAGTACAATCTATGTGAAACATTTTCGAAAGTGAAATACATAAAATCTGATTACTGATCAGAACTAACAGATAAATATTTACCATCAATTCTGATGCTGGAGAACACTAACCTTGAACTTATTAAGTGAAATGTTACCTCCCGCAGAAGAGAATTCTATGCTTCTCATTTTTTGACATGTATTACAAAAACAAAATTATTATGCTTTGAATTTCGTCAATAAAAAATGTATAGCAATTTGTTTTTTCTCTTATTACGTAAGTGCCTATGTAACATCCTCATTTTTGTCTCTTGAACCACAAAGCCTAAAATAATTACCATCTGGCCTAAAGTTTTTCAGTCCCTGCTTCAGAGATCCAGTTGAAAGCCCATGTTTGAGAACAAAAGTATATATAATCAAAACTATATTTGCCATGCACTTAAATTAGCCTTAAATTACCAAGACATCTGTACTTCAAAGCTCAGAAACCAAGAACCAGATTTCTGGTTTTCTTTGTACTTGGCTCTATCTTACATTTCCCTGGAAGACTGGACTCCAGAGTTAAGACTGAATAGACATGATACATTGAGTTACTGAGTGTTTTCTTTCTGTGTGTATTAGTTTCCTACCCTTGTATAACACATTACCACAAACTTGGTGGCTTAAAACAACACAAATGTATTTTCTCACAGTCCTAGAGATTAGAAATCCAAAGTTTCTCTCACTGGGGTAAATTCAGGGTGTCCAAAGGGTTTATTCCTTTCTGTAGGCTCTAGGTACAGATCAGTTTTCCAGCTTCTAGAGGCCACCTGCATTTCTTGGATCATAGCCCCTTCCATTTTTTTTTTTTTAATGGCTACACCACACAGCTTTCAGGATTGACCAGGGAAACCCACACCCTTGGCAGAGAAAGTGCTGAGAGCTTTTTGAAAATGTGTTTTAATCCGAGGCCTGAAGAGAAAATCAGCCATGTAAAGAGTCCGGGACAGGATTCCTGATAGAGATCTAAGATGGAAAAGACCTAGATTTATTCTAGAGGCTCAAAGGAGGGCTGTGGTTTGTTACCTAGGGAGGAAAGGGGAGAGTACTCAATATGAAGATGCATTGTCCTTGGTGGAGATAGAGCAACAGAGTGACTACAAAGACAGGCAGGGACCTGCTTTGCCAAGAACCTGTGAACTGTGGCATTGAATTTGAAATTTATTCTAAGTGCAGTGGGAAGGCTATGAAAACGTTTAAGCAGAGATTTTCATTTTGATTAGCATTAGCATCACATGGTGGAAAGTGTTAAAAATATAGATGCCTTATTTGTATGAAATGCCTGAAAAGGCAAGGCCATAGAGAGAGAATTAGTGTTTCTCTGCCATTAGTGATTGCCAGGGGCTGGAGGGACTGGACAATGGGGAGTGGCTGCTTAATGAAATACAGGGTTTCTTTCTTTTTATTGAAATACAGTTGATTTACATGTTTTGTTAGTTTCTGCTGTACAGTAAAGTTATTCTGTTATATATATGTCTGTGTATATGTATATTCTTTTTCACATTCTTCTCCATTATGGTTTATTACAGGAAACAGAATATAGTGCTATACAGTAGGACCTTGTTCTTTATCCATCTTATATATAGTAGTTTGCATTTGCTAGTCCCAAACTCCCAACCCAACCCTGCCCCACTCCCCCTCTGTCTCAGCAACCACAAGTCTGTTCTCTGTGTCTGTGAGTCTGTGGCACAGCATTTTTATTTGGAGTGATAAGAGTGTTCTGGAACTAGGTAGTGACAGTGATTGCATGACACTGGAAATGTACTCTAAACCACTGGATTGTACCCTTTAAAATGGTTAAATGAGAAAGTTCACATTATGTGAATCTGACTTCATGTTTCGAGAAGTATGTACACATGTCTTGTGCCTACATCTGAAGATTTTTATTCAGTGTGGGGTGGTTCTTGAAGAACATTTCTTTCGTTACAAGGCTTTCTGGATGATTCTGTCCTCTGGTAGAACTGAGAACCACTGGTTTAACTTGTTTTCTTGTTCCTTTCTGGCACCATGTGAGGTCTCATCATATCTGTGCCTTTGTGTGCTTTTTAGACATTGCACAGCAATGTTTGAACAAGCAGTTCACCAATTATGGTGATTATTTTCATTTTGTCTCTCTCATCTAATGGAGAATTTTTAAATTTCTCTTAGAGGTAGAGAACAAGTTGTATTTACTTTTTTTCATTTTGCAGACTTGGAGTCAAGGTGTAAGACATTTCTGCAGAAAGACACCTTTGAAGTCGTGTCATTCAATTGGGAGCTAATGGAAAGCCTTCAGTGCTATGATTTTGAGAGCTCTAGTTTTAGAGAAGACTGGGCATACAAAGGCCAGTTTGAACAACAAGTAAATCATGAGTGCTGTTTTAAGCAAGTGAAGATCACCTGTGGAAACATGCCCACCTTTGAGTGTGGGCATACATCACTCACTCTGCATCCCAGCAGTGAGACTGGTGAGAAATCGATAGAATGTAATGAATGTGGGAAAGCATTCAGCCGTGGCTCACACCTTATTCAACATCAGAAAACTCATACTGGTGAAAAGCCCTTTGAATGTAAGGAATGTGGGAAGGCCTTCAGTCGTACTTCACACCTTGTTCAACATCAGAGAATTCATACAGGTGAGAAACCTTATGACTGCAAGGAGTGTGGGAAGGCCTTCGGTCGAACTTCAGAACTCATTCTCCATCAGAGACTTCATACAGGTGTCAAACCTTATGAATGTAAAGAATGTGGAAAGACCTTTCGACAGCATTCACAACTTATTCTGCATCATAGGACTCATACAGGTGAGAAACCCTACGTCTGTAAAGATTGTGGCAAGGCTTTTATTCGTGGCTCACAACTTACTGTTCATCGGCGAATTCATACAGGTGCTAGACCCTATCAGTGTAAAGAATGTGGGAAAGCCTTTAGACAGCATTCACAACTTACCGTACATCAGAGAATTCATACCGGGGAGAAACCCTATGAATGTAAGGAATGTGGCAAGGGCTTTATTCATAGCTCAGAAGTTACTCGACATCAAAGAATTCATTCTGGGGAGAAGCCCTATGAGTGTAAAGAATGCGGGAAGGCCTTTAGACAGCATGCACAGCTTACACGACATCAGAGAGTCCATACAGGTGACAGACCCTATGAGTGTAAGGACTGTGGAAAGGCCTTCAGTCGTAGTTCATACCTTATTCAACATCAAAGAATTCATACAGGTGACAAGCCCTACGAATGCAAAGAATGTGGGAAAGCCTTTATTCGTGTTTCACAACTGACTCATCACCAGCGCATTCATACTTGTGAGAAACCCTATCAATGTAGGGAATGTGGAATGGCCTTCATTCGTAGTTCACAACTTACTGAACATCAAAGAATTCATCCTGGTATCAAACCTTATGAATGTAGAGAATGTGGGCAGGCCTTTATTCTTGGCTCACAGCTCATCGAACACTATAGAATTCATACTGGCTAGAAAGCCTTGGTGTTAGAGACGTAGGAAGGCCTTTATGTGGAATTCATGCCTTGCTCAATAGTAAGTAATGCATAATGTAATGTAATTATTGTCAGAGAACCTTCATTTGTCACCTCCATTATAGAACATCAGGTAACTCATACCAGAAGAAAATTCAATAAATGTGGGAATTTTTTTTGCCTCATACTCAACTGTTTACTAAGGGAATCAGGGAGCTTATACTGAAAAAAATTTAATATGAATATAGAGAAGCCTCATATTACCACTCAAAATATATTAAACTATGAGAATTCCTAATAGAAAATGACCCTATTGAAGTATTTTGTGGCTGTGCCTTTTGCCATTTACCTTATTTAATTAACATCTCACTTCCACCAATTATTGACTACAACATTGCACAAATTATGCAGTGTCTGAGTTCCTCAGTTTATTTATTTTTAAGCAGTGATAATTATGTGTATCTAATGGAGTTTTTCTGAGGATTGTCAGAAATTTTACATAAGCCCATGCTCAATAAATATTAATTATTGTCATTAATAACAGTATTACTATTAAGGACATAAGTCCTAGGGTGGCTCAGATGGTAAAGAATCTGTCTGCAATGCCGGAGACCTGGGTTAGATCCCTGGGTCAGGAAGATCCCCTGGAGAAGGGCATGGCAACCCACTCCAATATTCTTGCCTGGGGAACCCCATGGACAGAGGAGCAGCCTGGTGGGCTACACTTCATGGGGTCACAAAGAGTCGGACACGACTGAGCAACTAAGCATACATATACATTACTGTTAAGGAGTTAGGAGTTCATGTAAGAGGTGGGCATTATGAATATATCAAATATGAAAAAATCTCCAAAACCACCTCTTCTGAAAAACAGTAGCAAAGTAATTATCATGAGAAGATGTTCATTTAAAGGGTTGTAAAATTTGAAGATTAGAAATGGAACAGAAGAGTAGCCAAAAGAAATCTGCCCAACTGAGGAATCTAAAACCACCTCCAAGTATCATTTCCAGAGAATCAAAACTAAAATTACAAACTAGAAGTGAATGGCAGTGAATTCTACATATCAAAGCCAGTTCGTGGGACTTCCTTGGTGATCCAGTGGTTAAGAACCTGTACTTGCACTGTAGGAGGCACAGGTTTGATCCTGCATGCTGCCTGATACAGTCAATAAATAAACAGTTCAGTGTAACCAAAGCTGTACTCCTATCAGAACCCAAGGTATAAAGGTAGATTAAAGGATCCAAGTAAATCTCCAGCATCTACTCCTTGCCAATCACATACTAAGCACATTAAGTGAATGGTCAACTAAAAGGGGAAATTATCATATCAACCCAAGTCAACAGTAGGAATGATTATTAAAAATAAAAGAAAAAGCCAATAAGATCAGAAATAACAGTAGACCTAAACTGAAAATTAACAATAGACCTTCCCTGGTGGTCCAGTGGTAAGGAATCCACCTGCCAGTGTAGGGAACATGGGTTTGATCCCTGTTCTACATGGGATTCTAGGAAGAGTCTACATGCCCCAAGGCAGCTAAGCCAGTGTGCCGCAACTACTGAGCAGCCCTGGCACCACAACTAGAGAAAGCCCATGTGCAACAATGAAGACCCAGTGCAGCCAAGAATAAAAAAATACATAAAATTGTTTAAAAAAAAAAACATTTAATAGATGACTGAAAATGCTGATGTAGGAAAAAAAGACATTTAGCAGTATGAATGAGGAGGGGGTATTTTTTAAAAATAGCTATTACGCATGACTATTTAGAAATCTAGAAAGAATGGATTTTTGTAAAAATATCAAAACTGATTTAAGAAAATATGGGATTTCTGAACAATCAGTGATTGTAGAAGAACATAAAAAGTCATCCAAGCTCTGTCTCTTTAGAGAAAACAGTTTAACCTACAAAACCTTAAAGAACAAACAATCCCTGAGAGAAGTTTGCCAATTCATCATCAAGGCTAAATAAAATTATGATTAAAGAAACTCAACAAGAATACCTCCTAAAGAAAAAATTGTAGATAATTATCATTTGTGAAGATAAACAGAATTCCAGTTAATTTGACCCAGTTTATCAGAATTAATTTTAGATGGAATCTCTGGAATTGTACCCATTTCTGGCTTAAATATTAGAATCTTGATATTGTAACTCCAGGATGTGATGCTGATGGGGAAAATAGCCTTGATCCAACTCCAGGGATATCCATGTCAGGGCCTGTGAATGAATCTGAGAATCTTAGAAAACACAGTCCCTCAGCCCTCTTGGTAGCCAGTCAGTGTCTGAGGCAGAATACCCATTGCACCCTGATGCCATCCATCTTCTCAGTCATCCTTAGTGTTCAGTCAAAATACCCGCATTTTCTTCAGGTACCACTGCCTACAAAGGGTTTAGAAAGCAGTGTGCTGCATGTCATTTTTCTTTAAGTGGTTTAATGATTAGGATGTATAGTTGGAAGGGCTCAAAGCTATGACATTAAAAATGATCTCTCATGGGACTTCCCTGGTGGGCTGGGGCTTCCCTCATAGCCCAGTTGGTAAAGAATCTGCCTGCAATGCAGGAGACCCAGGTTTGACTCCTGGGTCGGGAAGATCCCCTGGAGAAGGGATAGGCTACCCACTCCAATATTCTTGGGCTTCCCTGGTGCTCAGCTGGTAAAGAATCCGCCTGCAATGCAGGAGACCTGGGTTCGATCCCTGGGTTGGGAAGATCCTCTGGAGAAGAGAAAGGCTACCCACTCCAGTATTCTGGCATAGAGAATTCCATGGACTATACAATCCATGGGGTCACAAAGAGTCAGACATGACTGAGCGACTTTCACTTTCAGGGTTAAGACTACTTCCACTGCAGGGGGCAAAGGAACCATCCTTGTTCAGGGAACTAAGATCCTGCTTGCCAAGCGACACAGCCACAACAAAGAAAAATAACTGAATAGTTTAAACGCAGGCATGGGATAAAAATGTTCAAGTTAAATTTTGTATTCACATAAGTGAATCTTCACACATTCTTCTCACCCTGTCGCCCTTCATGTAGCAATCACTGCTATCAAGCTCATGTATATAGTTCCTGATTTCTCTTGTTTGCTTAAGTGTAAACATACACATAACACTCTTTATAAAAATGTTTTACATAAACAGTAGCAAAATTCTGTACATTTCTATGAATAGTTTTGCTTAGCCATTTACCTTAAAGATTGGACCACATCAATACATAGTGGCCTTATTCTTTTGTAACAGCTGCATAGTATTCCATGTGTTTCATAATTTCTTTAACTTCATCAATTTAGTTTTTACTAATTTTTGCTCTTCCCAACAATCCAATAATATCCTTGCACATACATTATTTTATATATGTGTAATATATCCTTAAGATGAATTTCTAAAAGTGGAAATGTTAGATCAAAATGTATACTTTTTTACAAGACCAGTGCTCTAACCCCTGAGCTATGGAGCCCTCGCGTCAAAATGTATACTTTTTTAAAGCTTTCTATACTCACAGACTTACAATGTACCCAGTGCTCCCATGACCAACTTGAATAATTACCATTTTATGGCCAGGCTTGTTTTATCTGTATTTCTATCAACTCCTCCAACTCCATGTTATTTTTGAAATAAAACCCAGACATATCATTTCAACTATAAAACTTTTAAAATGTATCTCTAAAATATATCACAATTTTACAAAAGATTTTTACACCCTAAAAAAATTGATAGTACTGCCTTAATGCTATTACATATCTGATAGGCAGTGTTCCAATTTCTGATTGTTTCATGAATCTCAGTTTTTTAAAAAGTTATCAGAATCCAAATAATGTCCAGAAATTGCAGTTGATTATTATATTTTTTCACCCTCAATCTATGCATTCTCCTTTATTCTTGTTTTGCCTCTAGCAATTTAATTTTTGAAAAAACTGTTTTGTTTGCCTAATAGTTTCTGAGACCTTGGTTTTTGCTGGCAGATCCCAGTGGTCAGTTTAACCTGCCCCTCTATCCTTGGTATTTCCTATAAGTCGGTACTTGATGTCTAGAGGCAAGGATACACTGAGGTTCAATTTTTGTTAAGATTTCTTGTAAGTGGTTAATACTGAGAGGCATAATATTTAGGTGTCTTTTTATGATGTAGCAGCCATTGATGTTCAATTGGTGAATCTATTAATAAGGACTACCAAATGATGACATATTATTTCTTTTTCCTTTTTAGCTAGAATACTTTTATAAAGAAAAATGTCCCCTAAACCGTTGAAAAACGTCCCCTAAGCCCATGTAAAGAGAGGCAAGTTTCCAAAATAAAAAGCTGGTTCTCTAGCCTACTGCCATGGTAACCAGTGAGTTTAGGGTGGTGTGTATGTGAAACATATTCAGTACATTTAAATATATATAAGCTGTACTCTCACTGATGCTCAGATTGTTCCCTGTGTGGTTTGTGGGATTCTCTTCCATTATCAAAAGGACACTTGTCTGATCACTGGCCTGGCGTCTGCCACAGTAGGATGTCCCAGGCTCATCTCATTCATTTCCCTAGTTCCCACCTTGATGTAGCCATTTTCTAAGGAGTCCTTTTTCTTTCTGGTATTTTGGTACTTTGCAAAATAGTATTTGGAAACCACAGTCACTGGTTGTGCATCATTCTCCTGTTTGGACTCTTTTTTATATAAATACACATTTTAGGCCATTTTGTACAAATCACTCAAGTGCCTTCAGGAAGATTATGCATCTATGCATCAGCCCACCTTATAAGAGATCCCAAAGTACCACATGAATTCATCTAATATTTATTGAATGTTCACCATTGGCTGGGTGAAAAATGGAAAAGTCACTTTTGTTTTCTCTTTCATTCCTTTGATTATGATGAATAGAGATGACTACTGTTCACATATTTGTTGACCACTGGTTTTGCTTTCAGCACGGTGCCTAATATATAGTAGGTACTCAATAAATATTTGTTACTTGAATAAATTAATTGTTATGTTCATATGCTTTATTCACTTAATATTGAGGTAGTCATACTTTTCTTACTTAAAAGAACTATTTTTGAGATGAATAAATGTGTACAAAATTCCTAGTACAATGCCTGAAATTCACCTAGAGTTAGTTCCCTGCCTTGTTGTTTGTGTCCATTGGCATTTGTGCCTCTGATTTGGCTTCTTTTTCTACTTTCAGATAAAGAAATTGAGGGACTTCTCTGGTGGTCCAGTGGCTAAGACTGCACACTCCCAATGCACAGGGCCCAGGTTCCCAATCCCTGGTCTGGGAACTAGATCCCACATGCTTCAACTAAGAGTTCGCATGCTGCAACTAAGACCCAGTGCAACCAAATAAATAAATATTTTAAGCTGAGAGTCAAAGAGGCAAAGTAGTTTGCCCAAGGCCTCTTAAGTGGAAAATCCTAATTTCAAGGACAAGGGCAAGACAGGATAGAGTTTCATGTGTACAGATTTGAGTGTATGACTGAAGAGGAAAAAGATCAGTGTTTTTTCAGATAATCTATAAATTTCAGTCTGAAAAGACACTGGTGGCTCAGACAGTAAAGAATCCTCCTGCAGTGCAGGAGACCTGGGTTTGATCCCTGGGTTGGGAAGATCCCTTGGAGAAGGGAACAGCTGCCCACTCCAGTACTGTGGCCTGGAGAATTCCATGGACAGTATAGTCCGTGGCGTTGCAAAGAGTCAGACACGACTGAGTAACTGTCACTTATAAACTGCAGTCAGTTCATGGCCCTAACACAGAAAGTGGAAATGCTAGGAACAAAAGGATGAAAGAACTTAACAAGTTTAAAAAAAATTTTTTTAATGTTTGTTTTATCCTTATAAAAAAGTAAAAATACCCAAATAGAATACAGAGAATATAGGAAAATGGGAGGGAAAAACATTTACCTTAAACATAAATGTTACCATTTTTGCATATTTCCTTCTAGCTTCTAAGTTTTTAAAAACTCAAACTTTGTCTTTACTATGGAAAACTTCAAACATATGCAGTAGAAAGTATAGTAGGATGAGCCCTCATATTCTCATCACCCTGCTGTATAAACCATCGGCCCAGGGACTTCCCTGGTAGCCCAGTGGTTAAGACTTTACCTTCCAGTGCAGGGAGGGGTACGGATTTGATCCTTGATTGGAGAGCTAAGATCCCACATACCTTATGGCCAAACAGAAGCAATATAGTGACAAATTCAATAACTTTTAAAAGTAGTCCACGTCAAAAAAAAAATCTAAAAACAAAAACTGTCAGCCCATGGCCAGTGTTTGTCTGTACTCACATCTACTTCCTGTTTCATGGGATTCTTTTGAAAGCTGATCTCAGATGTTATATGATGACATCTGAGAATATTTCAGTAATTATCTCTTAAAGAGACTTTTTAAAAAACTATTGGTAAGAATTTCTAATCACCACTAGTAGAAAACAATAAAATTTTCTACCAAATCCAGTTTAGCTGATTCTCACTGTGAGTGCAGAGAGTTGTTTCAAATGCGTAGGAGAATTAGGAATTTAGGAAAAGACTTTCCTAGAAACAACATTCTCTCTTTTCTTTTCAAAAAGAAAAATTATCAGGTGTGATTGTGAAATGTGAAGGGTTTTTTACTGTTTGTATTAAAAATAACTGACATGGTACAAATCTTAACCATAATTCTTAATCTTTGATGTGTTTAGAATTGCATCTGCTACTCTGCTCCTAGGAGGCAGTCAGATACCTGTTGAATGACTGAGTTAATAAAGTAGACAAGTAATAGAATATTTTATGGTGGGGAAAGGTGTAGGTGGGGAACTTGCCCTTTACAAAAAAAAAAAATTTAAAGATAAATATAAATGTGAAATTCCTCACTTAGAAATCACCATGCCTTAAACCTTGGCTGAAGAATTTCATGAGTAATTCCAAAGAATTAACCCTTCTTTTTTTCTTGGTTGTGCTATGTGGCTTGCAGGATCTTAGTTCCCTGATCAGGGATCCAACCGAGGTCCCAATAAAAGCACAAGTTTTAACCACTGGACCACTAAGGAATTCCTAAGAATTCACATATTTTAATTTTGGAAATAAAGTTTGACATTTCATCTTTGTTAGATTCATAAGCAACATTAATGATGGACCAGGTTGCTTTGCTATTCCTAGGAATCTCAGGCATCTCTAGTGGAGTATCTAAAGCCAGGTTTACATTTCTACCACCCCCACCTTACAGCTCCAAAATCCTCTTTTTCTTCCATGTTTCTAATATATCTTCTAACAATGTCCCAGTCAGCCTGGTCTCCCAAGCCATAAATAGACTATTGGCTATGAGTTCTGGTACCTTACCTTCCACATTTGAAATATTAGTTTTAGGATCAGGTCTGGACTCTAGTGAGATATGATAACCTAGCTTCTCTAAGCATCTGTTTGGGGCTCATAATAGTACCTCATGGAGTTATCATGAAAACTTCAATGTGAAAACCTAGCAGAGTTTCCAGCACAATAATAAAATCAGAAAGGAAAAGTCTAATGTTATATAACAATTCAAAGTTACTTTAATAATTGCAGGCATATCTAAATTGACCTGTTCCTAGTCATACAAATAAGCTCCTCTAATTCAGTAAATGGCCCCCCATTGCCCACCCTGATACCCAGGGACCCTCCTTGGCCTGCCTCTCCCTGGTTATTTTGAAATCTCTTTTGCTTCTACAACTGGGGCATTTCTGGAACACACACTGGTTTGATGAGTATCAGGAAGAGGTACTTTAGGGTGATAAGCCCTGCGGCCAGAATTCCTGAGTCTAAGTCCAAATACTGCTCCTTGCCAAGTGGCCTTGAACTAGCTTCATAATTTGTGTCTAGGTAGTAATTGTCATGTGAGGATACAAATAATATATGCTTAGAGCATGTCTGGAACATAGTAAAGGTTGAGTACATTTATTTTAATTCAGTTCAAGCCTATTTATTGAGCACCTACTATATGTCAGGCACTATTCTAGGCCCTGGAGATACAGCAGTGAGCAAACAAAAAGCCCCTCCTTCCTGCAGGTTGAATTCCAAATAGGGGAAGAGAGACCAACTTCATAAGTCAATTTTGTAGTATGTTAGAAGATGTTATGCATTGAGGTGAAAGAAAGGACAGGGTAAGGAGATCAGGAATGGGAGGAAGGTTGCGATACAGAGATTGCTAGTTATTGTCATCACCAAGTATTTAATAATTATTTATTTATATGTGTTAATATATATATGTTAATACGTGTTTCTTATTTATTAATTAACTCATTACTGTTTATCATTTGTTGTTGTTTAGCCGCTGAGTCCTGTCTGACTCTGCAACCCAATGGACTGTATAGACCACTAGGATCTTCTGTCTGTGGAATTCTCCAGGCAGAAATACTGGAGTGGGTTGCCATTTCCTTCTCCAGGGTATCTTCCCGACCCAGAGATCGAACCCTTATCTCCTGCACTACAGGCAGATTCTTTACCAATGAGCCACCTGGGAAACCGTTATTTATAGTTGTGCTGTGCTAAGTCACTTCAGTCATGTCCAACTCTGCGACTCTATGGACTGTAGCCACCAGGCTCCTCTGTCCATGGGATTCTCCAGGCAAGAATACTGGAGTGGGTTGCTGTGCCCTCCTCCAGGGGATCTTCCTAGGATCAAACCTATGTCTTTCCTTTCCTGTATTGGCAGGTGGATTCTTTACCACTAGCGCTGCCTGGGAAGCCCTTATTTATAGTGAAGTGCTAATTATTAAGTAGTATAATCAGTGATCACTGTTAATCATTGTTACAATTTTTATTATTGCCTTAAGTCAGCCTTCATTATCTCTTATCTTCCATCAGAAAGCTTAAAACCAAGTATAAGTATGTTCCACCAATAGTCTTCACTCACTTAAGGAATAGAGTGACCTAACTGAACCTTAGCTCTGCTTAGCTCACCAGCTCCAGCTCTTAGGCCTCCTTCTGGATCTACCTGAGTCACTTGCAGCTCATCCTCACAGCATATTGTGATTTCCTGTGACATAATGACATGAGAAAGGGACAGGGTCACTCTGTGACCAAATCTGAAATGAGAGACAGTAATGCTCTGCAACCACAAAAATGACATCAAGGTTCAGGGTCATGATTATTCTCGCTTCTAATACCCAAGGGGACGTGGGAACTTCCCTGGTGGTCCAGTAGCTAAGACTCCACACTCCCAGTGCAGGGGGTCTGGGTTCCATCCCTGGTCAGGGAACTGGATCCCACACACTGCAACTAAGAGTTTGCATGCCACAACTAAATATCCTGCATGCTGCCACTAAGACCTGGCACAGCCAAATAAATAAATATTTATTTTTAAAAAGCCTGACATGAAGAAGAAAGGTATCAGGAAAGACAGGAGATTTTCTTGGGCAGTCTTTCACCTTCATTAGATGCCCAGAGTCCTGATGCAGGAACTGGAAGGAAAGCTGCTTCAGGCCTTGGCAAGCAAACACATCCACCCTTGGGGAACGTGGATGGCCTCTAACTGAGGACAGAACCCTTGAAATCCAGAGGGCAGCCCCTGACTGAGGCTCCCTCCCGAGGATGGTCAGGGTCTTGAGACACTTTAGCTGGGGAAGGGCAGAGAAGAGGCTCCCAGACTCACCTGACTGTGCCGCACCCTCCTTCAACCTGGGGGATCAGTCCTTACCCTCTGACCTGCATACATCTTTTCTCATACCCACACAGTCCTGCAGCTCTTTCCGTTTATACCCACACCAGCGGGAAATCA
The DNA here is from genome assembly GCA_007570785.1 of Antilocapra americana. NCBI lineage: Eukaryota > Metazoa > Chordata > Mammalia > Artiodactyla > Antilocapridae > Antilocapra > Antilocapra americana. The sequence continues at coordinate 4,293,347 of ML660220.1, forward strand.
GCCCCCTCTTCCTTTCTCACCCACGATGCCTGGGGATGCAGTAACAGCCCTGTATTGCAAATGAAGAAACAGACTTGGGGTGGTTAAAGCAAAGCAAGCAACACAACCAGGATCTGAATTCATATTGGGCTTAGTAGCAAGCCCAATAAGATACCTCAGAAAGACAGAAAAAACTACAATAGGGACTTCCCTGGTGGGTCCATTGGTTAAGACTCCACCCTTCCAATACAGGGAGCGTGGGTTCCATCCCTGGTTGGGGAACCAAGCTATGATCCCACGTGCTACATGGTCCAGCCGAAAATAAATAAATAAAAATTTAAAATAAAGAAAAATCCACAATGGGAAAAATGGGACAGTGGGAAATGGGGGGGGGGGCAGGGGATGGGACAATGGGGGAAAAAAACTGAATTTATATCTAAGGAGTGAAAGTCGCTCAGTTGTGTCCTACTCTTTGCGTTCCCACGAACTATATAGCCTGCCAGGCTCGTCTGTCCAGGCAAGAATACTGGAGTGAGTAATTGTTCCCTTCTCCAGGGGATCTTCCCCATCCAGGGCTCAAATCCAGGTCTTCTCCAGCATTGCAGGCAGATTCTTTAACTAAGGAGCCATAGCCTAAACAGAAATCACAAAGATTTACTCCTGTATTTTCTTCTGAGTTTCATTGTTTTAGCTCTTTGATCCATTTTGAGTTAGTTTTGGCATATAGTATGAGGAAGAGTCCAACTTAATTCTTTTGCCTATAAATATACCATTTTTAATTACTATTTTTTCCCCCACTGTATGCTCTTGGAACTGCACTTTACTCTTACTATCATCTTATTTTTGACCACAAGGTTCAGAACTACCCCTGGGTATGAGGAGGAAGGGAAGGAGGGAAATGGTGACTACTAATATGCTTTTTGGAAATCTGCAGAAAAGTTTACCCCATCAGTCAAAGTTCTGAGTTTAATTTCATACTGGCACTTTTGCTTAGGTGAAATTACAGAGAATTTTATCTACTGCTAGAAAAACAAATGTTCTACTGAGTTTCAGCTAACAACTTTCAGTGCAGTTTTTAATAGTTTTATTTATTTACTTATTTATTTTTGGCTGTGCTGGATCTTCGTTGGTGCGCAGGCTTTTCTCAAGTGGGTGGTACTCTTTAGTTGCGGTGTGAGGGCTTCTCATTGCTGTGGCTTCTCTTAATGCAAAGCACAGGCCCTAGGGCATGAGGGCGCGGTAGCTGTAGTTTCTGGCCTCTACAGCACAGGCTCGACAGTTGTGGTGCACGGGCTTAGCTGCTCCTTGGCATGTGAAATCTTTCCGGACCAGGGATCAAACCCATGTTTCCTGCATTGGCAGACAGATTTTTTTTTACCACTGAGCTACCAGGGAAGCCCTCAAAATCCAACTGTACATGTTATCTGAACTAATATTAATTGTGTTTAGAATGAATGGTTTTATCGTTAGAAAAAAAAAAGATTAATAAAATGAAGAGATGTGTTCAAGTTTCACTGCTGGCTTGGAAGACATAAATAATGGAAATAGAAAAAAAAACATTGATTCAGCAGACTTCTTAGAGCAACATTATCAAAGGAAAAAATTACAAGACTTTAACACATGTATACGTGATCTAGAAAAACGGTACAGAAGAATTTATTTACAGGGCAACAGTAGAGAAACAGACATAGAGAATAGACTTATGGACACGGGGAGAGGGGAGGAGAGAGTGAGATATATGGAAAGAGTAACATGGAAACTTATATTACCATATGTAAAATAGATAGCCAATATGTAAAATAGATAGCCAACGGGAATTTGCTGTATGGCTCAGGAAACCCAAATAGGGGTTTGGTATCAACCTAGAGGGGTAGGATGGGGAGGGAGGTGGGAGGGAGGTTCAAAAGGGGGGGGGATATATGTATACCTATGGCTGATTCATGTTGAGGTTTGACAGAAAACTGCAAAATTCTGTAAAGCAATTACCCTTCAATAAAAAATAAATTTTAAAAAATACAAGACTTTATCATGAAGATTACTTTTTTTAATGGTTTATCAGATGTATCAAATTCAAGGAAAATGTCATGCCAGAATATATTTCTCTATAGTTATATTCTTACCAAAAAAAAAAGAATTTAATTAAAGATACATGAGGGACATCCTCAGCAGTCCACTGGTTAAGAATCCACCTTACAATGCAGGGGCACAGGTTTGATTCCTGGTCCAGGAATGAGTACACATGAAACTGAAAAATCTGTAAAGGAATTACAAGTGATGGAGCTTGTAATACTTGTAAGTATGACCAGAAAAGATAATGGAGCTATTAAACTATTGGAAGAATTGCAGGAATAATTCCTTATATGACAAACTTTGACACCCAAAGAGATCCTTCTGAATCTTATTAGATGCATTATTTTCAAATGCAGTAAGAATTGTTAAAATGAATCTCATCAAAGAGCTGAATTAATGAAATATTTTGTTGAAAAGAGCTTTTATACTGAAATGTGTTGACTGGTTGGGATCAAGGTGAAGTTTTGCATATTGTCAATCTTCTGGTTTCAACTGTTCTAGGGTCTATGTGCTTGAGGCCAGCAATTTTCAGCAAGCCTTTTGGGACTCTGGGGATGACTGGGAGACTAAAGCAAAAGCCTTTTACTTCAAAAATCAGGGACACAGGGGCTGGTATACAGTTTCAAGCTCCATATTACCCCTAAAAAATGAACATTAATTCCTTCATATAATAAAATTTTCAGTCAGTGTTCACATTTCCCCGTTTGGTCATATTATTTTTATATTTTTTCTTTGTTGAAAATATATACATACTGCTTGTTCAAATCAGGATCAATAAATATTACTAAATAACTGCTGGTTTCAGGAACAAATTATCCTTTTAGGCCTGAGGAAGGCCGAGTATATTTTTGCATTTTTGTTGTTGTATTTGAGGGGTTATTTTTGTTTTGTTTTCTACATGCATAAAATTTCCTTGGAAGGACACATAATAGCACAGAATAGTTCCCTTGGAGAGGAACGCAGTGATCAGAAGGAAGATTTTTCTTCCTATGCACACTTATGAATTTTAAACCATATTGAACGAATGATCTACTCAACAACTGGGGAGTTAAAAGTAAAAAGTTGTCTAAAGCAAGTCTTAAAACATCATCAAAAGGGATTAGAAGAATGTAGAAAGTAGAGGTAGGAGGGGCTGTTTTCCAGACCTGCCACAAGATGTCAGCACAGTGACACCAAAGCTTGGTTCTGGACTCTAGAAGGCTGCCTGGCTGCCCTCAGTCTCCTTACCCATTCAGGACAGGCTAATGCTGGTGGGTTCCTGCCCATCACTATCCTGAGCTGTGACGCTGTAGCTGAGCTAAATCCCCAGATTCCTGGCCCACAAAGACTGTGAAATAATGTTTACTGTCGTGTTAACGCTTCCACATTTTGAGGTGATTTGTTACTTGGCAGTTAGATACTAGACTTCATACCATTCCACCCGAAAGTATTCGAGTATGTATTTCTAAAACGTAGAGACTCATTAAAAAAAAAACACACACAAACACAATAGAAAGAAAGGTTCAAATTATTTACTATAATATCCAAGCAGTCTAGTTAACGACACATGAATTAAAAATATTAATGTCTGCAATCTATTGTAAAATAGATCAAAAAATTATATGGATGGATAGAGGCATAGATGGCTAGTTATGTGGTAAGGCAAATGTAGCAAAGTGTTTATTATAGAATCTAGGTGGTGAGTATATGAGTGTTTACTAGAAGATTCCTTTAACCTTTCTGTATCTTTTGAAATTTTTCATAAAATGTTGAGGGAAAAGTCAGTCATTGGGGCTTCCCTGGTGGCTCAGTGGTAAAGAATCCGCCCACCAATGCAGGAGACTAGGGTTTGATCCCTGATCCAGGAAGATCCCGCATGCCGTGGAGCAACTCACTCCGCTGGCTGTAACTGCTGAGCCTGTGCTCTGGAGCCCGGAAGCGCAGCTATGGAGCCCATGTGCTGCAGCTACTGAAGCTCAGTGCCTGGAGCCTGTGGTCCACAAGGGAGGCCACTGAAATAAGAAGCCTGCAACTAGAGAAAAGCTCGCACAGCAACAAAGACCCAGGAGAGCCAAAAATAAATACATTCTTTAAAATTATTTTTTAAAAAGTCAATCATTGTTTAAAATTCCAATTGTCTCAAAAGTGTTGCAGTTTTTTTTTTTGTTTGCCATATCAAGATTCAAATAATATCCACAGGGTGAGATTGGTAAATATATAAGTTCTGTGTTCATCAAATCACAGTATTTTGGTGCCTTTTTGTTATATCAATAAGTGTTCATGCTAACACAGGGCAACAGTTTACATCCTCCAGCTAGCTCTTGATCCTGAAGTTGAGCTCTTTAGTCTTGCAAGCTGATGAACACATTTCTAAAGGAGACCCTAGTGATGGCAGCAGCAGCTTTTTTCTTTTTAATATTTATTTTTAGTTATTTATTTGGCTCTGCCAGGTCTTAGTTGCAGTATACAGATCTTCCATGGAGCAGGCAGGTCTTGTTTTTTTAGTTGCAGCATGCAGACTTTTTTTTATTGCATGCATAAATTTTAGTTGTAGCATGTAGGATCTAGTTCCCAACCAGGGATCGAACGCAGGTCCCCTGCATTGGGAGTGAGGAGCCTTAGCCACTGGACCACCAGGGGAGTCCTAGCAGCAGTTTGTGACTAGGGCTTCCTGACCACGGTCAGTGCTACAGGCTGTGTTCTGGACTCTGTCCCTGCAGGGCCAGCTCCAGAGAACAGCCTTCTTAGGTCAGTTTTTACATGTCCTGAGTGTAAAGTCCTATAGCACTAGCCTGAAAGTGTGGCATGTGTCTAGTGCAGCTACACAGAGCCCCACCCTCAGAAGTGGGGAGTTTAATCCTCTGCAGTTGCCATCATGTAATTCCTCTTTATTTTTTATGAACTGCTGCTCATTCAACACACATTTTTGTGATTTATTTATTTATTGATAGACTGCGCTGGGTCTTCTTTATAGCCCCTGGCTTTCTCTAGTTGTGGTAAGTGAAGGCTACTCCTCATTGTGAAGCATGGGCTCTGGGTGCACGGGCTTCAGTAGTTGTGGTACATGGGCTTAGTTGCTCCGCAGCATGTGGAATCTTCCCTGACCAGGGATCGAACCCATATCGCCTGTCTTGGCAGGCAGATTCTTAACCACGAGACCACCAAGGAAGCACGCCACCTTCTAATTCTTCATGGTATCTTTGAATTTGTGTTTTGTGTTTTACTAAGTGAGGTCTGCTGGGAAAATGGAGCAGGCATCAGGAACTTAGAGCCTGCTGCTGCTGCTGAGTCGCTTCAGTCGTGTCCAACTCTGTGTGACCACAGAGATGGTGGCCCACCAGGATCCCCTGTCCCTGGGATTCTCCAGGCAAGAACACTGGAGTGGGTTGCCATTTCCTTCTCCAATGCATGAGAATGAAAAGTGAAAGTGAAGTCGCTCAGTCGTGTCCGACTCTTAGTAACCCCATGGACTGCAGCCTACCAGGCTCCTCCATCCATGGGAGTTTCCAGGCAAGGGTACTGGAGTGGGGTGCCATCGCCTTCTCCGCTTAGAGCCTGAACTGTGTGCATTCTCTGTTCCCATCACTCTCTGTCTCCCTGAGACAGGCTCTTAGCTGCCTGTTCTGCCTCCTGAGGGCCTGGGCTTAAGGAGGGTCAAGGTCCACGACACACATCCCATGGCCTCTGAGGGCAGGGCAGAGTGGCAGCTACTTCCTCCTCAGTTGACACTCCACGACATATTCAGCGGTGGCCAGCAGAGGCGAGTGTCCTGCCCACCACTGATCCCAGTTCCTGTGTCTTCTTGGAAGAGAGGCTGCATCCCCCTGTAGGGAGCAAACCTGTGGGAAGGAGATATGTCCTGTTTGACTTCTCCACCTCAGGCCAAGGCACCAGTTGGTCCAGTGGTTGGTGGGGAGAGAAGGAGACCCTGCCAGCCAGCAGCCATGTGTACAGACATACAAAGTTGCAGGGCAGGTCGCCCAGGCGACTGTGACAGCTTGGACTCACCTCAGGGTATCCCTTGCTCTAGGGAGCATGACAATGAATAGCAAATTAAAAACACCATGACAAGTTAAGAGCAATCATGGAAGAAAGAAAAATGCCTTATATCTTAGTATTTTTATTTTTTTTAAAGCAATTTATTTGGCCGTGCCAGGTCTTAGTCGCAACATGAACATGTGCGATCTAGTTCCTTGACCAGGGACCAAACCCGTGCCCCCTGCATTGGCAGCACAGAGTCGCAACCACTAGACAACCAGGCAAGTCCCAATATCTTAGTATTTTTAATAGTATTTTTTTTTCTTTCCTGCTGTTTGCTGTTTGAACAAGGGGTCCCACATTTTCATTTTGCACAGGGCCCCATACATCAGTTCACAGTCCTGCTTAGAGGGCACTTTTTCAGCCTTTCCAACCTTTCTCGTATCCCAACCCAGAGCAATTTGTTTTCTTCCCTGAATACTGATCCTACACAGCTGCAGATAACAGGGGACAGCTGGAGGAATGAGCACATGTGTGGTCTCTTCCTGGATGACCAGAAATATCTAAATGAGTAGAATCTAGGAGGAGCACTGAAGCCCTACTTGGCTAAGTCGGTGGGAGTGACCAAGTTAGAGAACATTTGGCTTATATTGTATATCCTTTGACAAATATTTATCAAATCCACCCATGTGTCAGGTGCTGGGGATGCAGTGGAATCTAAAGTCAACAGACAGAGCAACTACACTGTTTTCCAGGGTGAAGAACCGAGTGTGGAGGTGGGAGTAAGATGAAGAAGCAAAGACGGTTGCTATGCAGCGCAGTCATTTTGTGCACATGTTTAGCTTAAGCAGTCAACTACATGGGTTCACAATAAACAGAGATAATGAAAAATAATTATTTAAACAAGGAAATTATCCTGCCCTTCATTCCACTTAATAAATAAGCAGCATATGCTCCCTCCTATATGAGATATGGGCATAATCTACTTCCTTGGGTCTCGTATCTCATCTGGATGTGGTGTGAGTTGAGTGTACTTTCCGTACAACGTAGTCCCTGAACCCAAAAATGAACGTTGATATTTAGCCAAAGCCACAGCAATCTGCTACAACGTGGGAGGAAAATGGCATAATGAAAGATGGTGTCTTACCTTCCTTCAGTTGCTCTCAACATCAACCGGATAGGGAGACCCGAGGGACCCAACGGAGGAACTGCATTTGCCCTAGCCGGATACCTCCGCAGAAACAACCCAAAAATGTATTCTCTGGGACAGCTTTCCTCTCCATGTGGACCAACAGAATTCTGAGATGAGTAACAGATGGGTGCTCCAACCATTCGGCGCTGGGATGCTGGGATGGGGTTGCAGCGTCTTCTCCGCCCACCTATTGGACGAATCGGAAAGCGTCCTCCCGGACCACGATGTCCTGGGGCGCGCGGGGGCGTGGCCTGGGACTCCCCCAGAGGGGAGGGCGTCGTCTGTCCTTGGGCAGAGAGGGGAGGTGACTCCGGCCGAAGAGGACGACGCAGGATGAGGGCCCTGCGGGTGAGGGCCCCCAAGGGTCGGGTTGCGGCCCCCAACTCGGAAACTCAGAAATTCTCACCCCTATATGAGACTCTCCGCAAATTCCGGGATCTGGGGACTTGGAACGTGAGCCCCCTTCAGGGCTCGGGACTCCCTCCTAATAAGCCTGGGGACCCCTCCCCAGCTCCCAACCGAAAAGCTTTTGAGACAGCCGGGGACCCGTTAACTTGACCGAAAGCCCAGAGTTTGAACTTCTTCCCTTCATCCAGGGCTCCCTTAGCATTCCTTCCCCTCTCCCTAACTTCTTAGGCTGCCGGGAAATCCTCTAAGCACCCCGACCCAATCCTGCCCTTCCTGCGACCTGAGCTCCTCCCATTAACCCAGGGAACCGAAGAAGAAAAAAAAAAACCTCTTGGGACTGGGACCCGCAGAATTTGAGCCTTCCTTCTGGGTCCGATCCTCTAGATGGTCCGATAACCTTCAAGCCATACCCTCTAGGCACAAGTCCCATTCATCTAGGCCTTTCCTGCCAGGACACCCTCCCCTACTCGCGCTGTCAGTTCGCATCTTGCCTTTGAGACGCTCCCAAGGGACAGCAGTGTCCCCAAGTCAGAGCCTCGGAAAGTCCGACACCCTCCCCGCAACGGGACTTCCTCCGGGACGCCCCTCCAGACTCCCCCAATGTCCACCCATCCCCTCTGCACAGGTCTCCCAGGCACTGGTCCGCTCCTTTAGCTCAACCGCCCGGAACCGCTTCGAGAACCGAGTGGCTGAGAAACAGAAACTCTTCCAGGTGGGCGGAGCGAGGGCGGGGTGGGGGAGGAGCCTGGGCCGCCCGCTGGGTTCCGAAGAGTTGGGGGAGGCAGGAGTTTAAGGTCTGCGGTGCTGACAGGGCCTTTCTCATCGTGGGTCCCCAACTTCCAGGAGGACAATGGCCTCCCGGTGCACTTGAAGGGCGGTGCAACAGACAACATCCTGTATCGAGTGACGATGACTCTGTGTCTGGGGGGTGAGTGCAGGGCCAGCATCGGCCTGAACTGCGGGAGGGGGCGCCGGGGCTCGAGATGGAGAAGGGAAGGGGCGGGTTCTGACGCTGGGGTTTGGCCAGAGAATTGGATTCTGAGCTGGTGTGGGACGATATGGGAGCCTGAGCTGACAAATACGGAGGGAGCACCCCAGGGCTTGGGCTCCTGTCCCAGGAAGGTGGCTGGGCTAGTGATGCGTCTGGGGAGAAAGCCTGAAGCCTGGTCTGTACCAACGGCCAGCATTTCCCCAGCTGAAGTGCAGTTTGGGAAAGGACTCCAGCCTGCAGCATGGGCTCAGAAGCAAGATGGGGCTCAGGGAGGGAATTGGGGGCTCATTCAGTATCCCCCACACTCCCTCCCTAGGCACTCTCTACAGCCTGTACTGCCTTGGCTGGGCCTCCTTCCCTCACAAGAAGTGAAACCAAGAAGTCTGCAGGACCCGAACAGACATCAATAAATGTGCTGGTTTCCTGGGGAACCCAGCCCAGCTCCATGCTCCCTATTTGCGCCTCCTAGCCCATCCTTCCACCAGCAAGTCATCTCTGCCCTGTGGACAACCCTGGGACCCTCCTACTAGACCAGGGTTATCCCTAGGATGCCGTTGCCTCTCAGCCCTCCCAGAAGCCCCAAACAGCATCCCTGGGCTGTCCCCTCAGAGTCTGGGGACCTGCTTTGTATCCTGGGATGGCAGCCCCTCTCCCTGCAGAGGCCCAGATGTGGGGAGGAAGATCCTGAGCATAGTGTATGACACCATAGAGGTAGAGGCAAGTGAAGACAGACTCACTCAAGCACAGAAGCTGAGAGGGGCAAGCATGGCCCTGGGGGGCACAGCCAGGGGGACACTGAGACCTCCCACAGGTCAGGCTCTTGCAGCATAAGCAGAGATGGTCCAGGCTTCTAGGCTTGGTGTCCATGGGATCTGAGCGAGATCTCAGCAAGAATAAGGCTACAGCTCAATTGGGATCCAGAATGAGAAAAAAGACTGGGACTAGGAGGCACATACAGACAGGCTTCCTCTGCCTCAAACAGAGGCAGGGCCACCCCCCAACTCTCAGAACAGGAGGCAGATCTTGGAGAGGGCAGCGACTAGGGTGCATTTATTTCCTCTTGGGCCTGGCAGGCTGGGAGCAGAATACAGACAAAGGCACTGGGGCGTGTAGCCCTGTTTTGGCCTGGAGTTCAGGTGCCTGGGTGGTAACTGAATGGGTGTGCCTGGGGGTGGAGGGACTGGAGTGATCCTCCCAGAACTAAGAGAAGGGCCCTTGGGGTGTGGAAGCCACACAAATGTTGGGCCTGGCACAGGTGCAAGAGAAGGGTTATGGAGTAGACAAGATGGGTGTGCTGGGTGGGAGTGACTCGAGGGGCAAGGCGTGTTGAAGCATGTTGGGCCCTGGCTGTTGAGTGAGAATCCAGGTGCCAAGGGCTGAGAGGACCGAAAGGCCTGTGGGTCAGCAGGACCCATGAAGATGTGACTGCAGACAGAATCAGCCCTGGGGGAGACCGAAGAGTCCAAGATGACTCCTACAGCAAGGTGATGAGGGGGCAGGCCTGGGGCTCCTGTTCAGGAGTACATGGTCAGCTGCAGCCACTGGGGAAAGGAAGGGACAGACAGTGAGGAGCAGGGAACCCAGGAATACCAGCAGCCCTTCTCTGCTCTCACCCGGGGTCTTTGGGGAAAATGGGAGGGAGGGAGCCCTAGCTCCGAGCTGGTACATGCAGCTGAGGGGAGGGGCCCCTGCTATGATCCCACATCCCAGGGTGGAGATGGGGGTTCTTACCTCCTGGATGTTCACCTGGATTTGTCCAGTGCCATCTTTGTCGAGAGATTTGAAGGCACCTGGGGAAAGGAAGGGTTGGTGGGACTGGCTTTTAGGATTAAAATATACAACTATATGATAACACTAATAGCTAGTAGTCTATCTACTCTGGCAAGCACCTGTATAAAGCGCTTTCCATGTATGAATTCATTTAATCCGATTTTGGGAGATAAGTGTCATTTTAAAATAAGGCACAGAGAGGTGAAGTGATGTGCCTGTGTTACATAGAGAAAAAGGAGACTGGGATTGGAACCCAAACTGCTACTCATCTCAGTAACGGCCTCCATATCCTGACCTTCCCGCCCCACATCACCCTCTGCCCAAGCCCCAGCCCCCGACCAGCCTCTAAGCTCCACACCCTCCAGTTCCAAGCTACTGAAACAAGCTACTGGAAGGGGGCTCTGCATCCCCTGCTCCTACAGTCTGGTGTCTGCCCTGAAACTCATCGCCATGGTCCCCACTCACAGCCAAACCTGTATGTAAACAGGTGCCCACAGTCTGTGTGACTTCTCTCTCATTCACGGCTCAGTTACCACCCTCGGGGGTCCACACGTATGGTACCCTGGACACTCCACTTATAGCTGGCCCTCTTGCTGGTAAATCCCAGGCCATTTCTTGACCCTCTCATACATGACTTTTGGCATCATTGCCCAGGACTTTTTGCCCTGTTGTCCTCTCCCACCTGTTTGCCCTGGGCTCTTGGCATGCCAGGAAATCTTCCCTAAAGGAAACCTGAAACCCTGTTCTTCCCCTGCCTAGACCCTGTCCACTGTCCCCGTTGGTGTCTGAGCACCTCCAAACTTGGCATTCACAGCCCTGCATGGCCTGACCATCCCACTGCTCCTGCCCCCTCTCTCAGACAAATCTGAGTTCAAATTCTAGCTTTGTAACTTCCTAGCTAAGGGGCTGTGAGCAAGAAATTCACCTCCTTGAACCCTAGGTTCCTCCTCCACGAAATACTCTAACCAAAATCACGGAGAGCACCATCTCCTCTTTCCTTTCTAGGCCTTCACATAGGCTGTTCCCAATGCAACACTGCTTCCCACTTGCTTCCTGGGGTCACTCCTTACCCATCAGGTGTCAATTCACACATGCCCTCCCTCCTCCAGGAAGGCCTCCTTGATCACTTAAGCTGCATCAGCTGCCTAGTTAAGTTTGAAGAGCTCCCAGTCACAAATCTAAACCTGATCTACCCTGACCTTCCCCTTACAGCCCCTATCACTCTGCATAGGCTTCCCCATTCCCAGACTTAACCATCCTGAGTTGTCACTGTCTGGTAATTTGCCTCTCCTGTGGACTGTGAGCAACATAAGGGCAGGAACATGGGCTGTTTCAGTTACTGCTGTGCCCCTAACACTGCTCACCTCAGCATCAGGCTCAAAGAAGGCTTGGCCCATGGAGGTTGGACAAATCCCCACCCATGAAGAGAGCCAAGGTGTCACTTACGGAACATGGCATCCAGTCTAACCAAGCAGCTGATGAAATTGTCAAAATCCATGTTCCCTTCCTCATCTGAGTAGCGTCGGATGATCATGTTGTAGAGATGTTCATTCAGGTGGAATCCTGAGAACAATTTAGTTAACAGGTGTGGGGGCCACATAGCCCAACCCTCTCCCAGCCCCAGGATTCAGGCTCAGACCAGATCAGTGGGGGCTGCCTCACCAGTCCCACCCTCAGCCCCAACATGTTCCTGCCAGCCACACCTGCTGCCTCAAAGGCCCCTGGGAGTTCGCTGCTGCCAATGGTCCCTGAACGGTCAACATCAAACCGTTTGTATATGGCCTGTGGGGACAAGGAGATCAGGATTCAACTGAGCCCCATGGGGCGTGGCATTTCCAAGGCTTGGGGGTCTGTGTGCCAGTCGTTTCAGAGGCTGAACTCACCTGCCACTTTTTGATGTTGTTCCACAAGTACTTGAATTCTTCGAAGCCCAGTTTGCCAGTCGTGTCACTCTGGTGGGAGGGTGTTAAGAACAGCCATACCCAGAAGTGTGGACAGTGTACAGGATGATGGTAAGGGCCAAGCAGGGGAACCTGAGCTAAAACCCCAGCTCCCATCCCACCCTCCTCCTGTCACCTTGGGTGTGGCTTCATTGTTCGTTTTGCCCATAGTTACTTTAGTTTGTATTTCTAAATGATAAAGACTCCCTTATACATAATCACATGAAATCCTTATTTATAACATTCTTTGATAGTAATTCAAACTTATAAATGTTAGGACATGTAAAACACCAGGGTATCTTAGAACTCTAGGGAAATGAGGTGATAAGAGTAAATATCTGTTGCCTTTGTGATAAAAAGTGAATGATATTGGTATAAAAAGCCCTCAGCTCAGGGGCTGGCACTTGCTAAGTTCTCAGTAAATAGCAACAATGGCCAAGACTTATCACATGACTTCAGATAGTGCTAATCTTCTCAGGAACATCACTTGTCTTACTAAATCCTCAAGATAGCAGCCCCATCAATATTATATCCAGGGGACAAACAGATTCAGAGCTGAAAAAATCTACCCGGGTGAGATCATAGTAACAGTGCGTGCAGACCATTTACTCTGTGCTACCCACTGTGCTAAGCCTTTTGCATGAACCGCCAATTTGGTATCACCATTATCATTCACCCAATTTTATTGAGAGGCAAACTGAGGCACAGAGAGGTTCAATAACCTTGCTAAGAGGCTGAGCTGCATTCGTTTCACCCTAGGCAACACATGTATGTGATCACGTGACACGTATATCTGTGTCTATAAGGCTTTGTGCAGTGTGTGCCTGTGTCCATAATCGGTGAATGATGTGTGTTCCCACGCACACACCTCTACATATCTTCATGTATGTGGGTGTGCATGTGGGCAAACCTATGGCAGTTACAAGGTGGGGTTATAAAGTTATAAGGTCAGTTGAATGATTGCCTCTCTAGGTCCTAGTTTCTTCATCTGTAAAATGGAATATAATAATCATACCTGTCTAACAGGGTGGCTGTCAAGTAAATGTAAGTAAAGTGCCAGTTATGACAGCTGATATTATTATGTATTGCCACATGTCCGTAGGTGGGTATGTGTTCTAATGTACACATGTCCACATCTGTGGGTATGAAAAAAGCTACACCCTGACTGCCCCAGCCACTCTCACAGAAAATCCCTTCTTGGGAATTCCCTGGCAGTCCAGTGGTTAGGACTCCCTACTCTGTCAGGGCCCCGGTTTAATCCCTGGTTGGGGAATGAAGATCCCACAAGCCATGCAGGGTGGCCAAAGAAAATTCCCTCATCCCCGAGGCCTCCAGCAGACTACCCTCAAGGATACATCCATTACAGCCACCATGCTGCGACATGTGTCAATGCCAAAGCCATCAGTCTTCAGATCAGGATCTGTGGAATACAGGTTGAAGGTCAGAGGCCAGAGATCACAACCACTCCAGCCGCCATGCCTCCAAACCTGCCCTGTCTGCTGACCCCGGTCACTCACGTCGGGTCACCACTTTGTTGAGAATGTTCATGAGCTCTGTGGCGCTGACCTCCATGTCCTGGGGGGAGAAGTTAGAAATGGGTCAGGGGTGACTGAAAGGTGTCTGGGGGTGTGATGAAGGAGGATGGGAACTTTGGGATTGCCATGGTGGAGTGTATATGTAAAGGGCAGCCCAAGGGAAGGCGTGGAAGGGTTAAGGATGGGTCTGGGGTCCCCTATTTACTTACATCTCCAGCCAGCTGTGCAAAAAGCCTCCGGAACTGCCGGACCTCTTCACTCTCATTGGCCTCGATGTTGGAGTAATGTGTGCGAGGGGGCTGCAGAGGGAGGAGATTTCAGAGCAGGTAGGGGGAGGGGTGCCCTGGCGGGGATAGCGGTAAGTTGGGAAAGTCTCAGTGGGCTGGGTGGTAAGTGACCAATGAATGAGAGGTGGGCAGTGAATAGGGAATGGATATAGCTAAGTCCGCCAAGAGTGGGATATGACTTAGCAACTGGAAAATAACAGCTAAGTTTGAGGATGTTACAAGGGAGAAATTCAGTGAGATAAATTTCATAAGGAAAGGGATGGAGCTTCTTCAAAGGGACAAGGATGGGTGTTGGAAAAGGCCTCAGAATGAGAAAACAGGTGGCAGCTTACCGGGGGCTCTGGGTTGTACTGCGCAGCCGCCTCACTAAAGGAAAACATGGGGGGAGTTAGTGCCAGGGGGCGGGGCCTCCAACCGGCAGCCCGCCCCTCAACCCCTAGCTCGCCACCCGACCTACTTGCTCCCTCTGCCCTCATCAGTCCTTGTCCTCACCTGTCCCTGTCCTTGCCACCCTGGTTGCGCCCCCACAGTAAGAGCCCCCTTGCCAGAGCACACCTACATAACGGCAGATTCCTCAAAAGATCCTGCCCCTTCGAGGGCTCGCCACATACAAGCTTGGCCCCAGCTTCCCGGGGTCCCACCCTCCTGGGTTCCACCTGTGTAGGAACCTCCTCCATCGTCATGGCTTCTAAACGTTTGTGCCTTCTCAGTATCCCACCGCAGCTCCATTAGTTCTCACCCCTTCAAAGTATCACACTCAATGGCTAAGACCTACTAGGCCCCTACGGACCCCTACCCTCACTTCACTAGGACATTTTTAATCCAGTTCCCAGCCCAGCCTTGCCCCTTGATGGCCTTTTCCCCAATCCTATAAGGGCTAGACCTCTTTCTGAGCACACCTCATTAACCCACCTATGAGGGCCACGCCGCGCCCACAAGGCTAGCCTGGCCCCCATGAAAAGATAACCAGCCTCCCTGGCTCCGCCCCCTTAACGTTTGTCTCCAGGTTAGCGGAAGTAGGCCACGCCAGCCCCATTAACCCCCACCTCCCAAAGCCCCGCTGGTCCCATCAGACTGTGTCCCCTCAACAATCTGAGTACCCCCACATCAAGCTCTGCCCCCATGAACTCATTAATCATTAAGGTCGGCTCCCTCAAAGCGGGTCTCCTAGCCCAGGCCCGGCCCAGCCTAATTAAGGTTCCTGGTCAGTGTCCAGGTTACCCCATTCTATTGCTGGACAAGCCTCCTCCTCAGGCCACGCCCATCCTCAGGCCACGCCCATCCTCAGGCCCCGGCCTTACCTAATGGCGCTAATGACCCCGCCCAGGATGCGCATGGCAGTTCCGCCGCCGCCGCCGCCACCGCCACCGCCGCCGCCGCCGCCGCCTCCGGCCCCGCTGATGAGGCCTCCAAGCACATTCCCTAGACCCCCGCCCAGTCCACCGCCTCCTCCGCCGCCTCCGCCACCCTTCAAGAACGAGTTAACCAGGAACATGGCTGTGACTCAAGATTCCTGAGGAGGGAGAAAGGGGTCAGACGGCTCCCTCATCCCTGAGCCCGCCCCTTCCCCCACAAAAAAACATGCATTTCTAACTGCTGGACTGGAGGAAATAATATGAAGCCTCTAGGCGGAAACCTATCCTCCGGCTGGGGCTTAAGGGCCCATTCGAGATGAGGTCTGGGCTTCAGGGGGGATGGTAGTTCTTGGACGGTGGCATAGGGACAGAAAAGCAGGTTTGAAACCTCCTTCCGTTCCAAAGGTCCGCATCTGGCTTGAAGAACTCGACTGAGTCTACGCATAGGCATGAAGTACCAGACACTGGCCAGGTCAAGTGGAGTTCTCAAGGTGGGGGATCCCAAGCTAGCGCTCGAATCTGAGATCCAGAGCCCTAGAGGTTTGAGGCGGGTCAGAACCGTGGGTTAGAAATTCTCCGCCTGGAGGCCCCTTTAACAGAGTTTAGGAAATCCAGAATATGGGTTTAAGGATTTAGGTGCAACCAGCAGCGAGACTACACTCATTGCTGGGTCTGTGGGTTCGGGCCTAAGATTGTAAGTGTTGCGCCCCGGGGCCT
This sequence comes from Antilocapra americana, assembly GCA_007570785.1. Classification (NCBI taxonomy): domain Eukaryota; kingdom Metazoa; phylum Chordata; class Mammalia; order Artiodactyla; family Antilocapridae; genus Antilocapra; species Antilocapra americana. The sequence goes on from ML660220.1 coordinate 4,309,548, forward strand.
GGGATAACGGAGTTCCTGTTAGAATTGAGAGGACGGATCGTGGTCCCAGAGGCTGCACCCAGGGCTGAATTTACTGGGTACCTCTCCATCGACTCCTATTTTAGATCCTGAGAGGAAGAGTGGAAGAGTCCCTGGGGCGGGATAACTAGGGCCGGACAGATCTGGGAGCTCGAATCTGAGATCAAAGGTGTGGTGGATCCCTGAGGCTAAGATTTTAGGATCTCTTCGGGTCTGGAGGCCTCCAGGGCCGGGATTACAGAGTGCAGGGGGAGTCCGGACTGGGCGCTCACCGCCTCGCTCACGCGTCCGCCGGTCCGCTCGTCGGTGTAGCTCTGGAGCCTCCGGCTGCGTCCGGCTCCGCAGGGCGGGGTGGGTGACTCAGGCTGCCAAGGCAGGGTTAGGCTCTGCTGGGTGGCCCAGCCGGCATCCGCGCGGTCCTAGAGCCGACATTAAGACTGCGCATGCGTCTGTCGTCCCCGCCGCCTGTAATTGGGTGCGGCTTCCCTGGCTCCACCCTGCGTTTCCAGTGCCTTGCATCCCCGACACCGCCCTGAGTTGACAGATCTGAGGTCTTTCCCTACTCTATGCGGTCCCAGGTGCAAGCACCTGGGAACTAGAACTCCGAGGGGACTTGGGCAGTCATCGTGCCAAGGCCACGTAGTGTTTTTCGACCTAGTGTCGATTTTCGCCCCAAAGCCTGCTGCCATCGTCTCACTGATGTGGCTTTCGGTTTCCTAGGAAAAGGACTCCTGATACTCTTGGAACTTGTCTCCTATCCCAGCCTTGTCACGACAAACAGCGTCTGGAATTGTGTTTGGCCCACAATCTGGGGACAAGTGCCCGCATCTATGGCGGGGATCCTGCAGGCAAAGCCCTGATGATGGTCCAGCTCCGCCTACGAATCGGACCGCCTTGCACCTCCTGCATCCACACCCCTTGACCCCCTGAGTCAAGACTACTAGAATTATTTTTCCTGGACGGGTCCAAAGTGTACTTTCAGTCTTCCAGTCTCTAAAGAGGAGCCCGGATACAGGAAGAATCTTATGGCCACAGCCTGGTTTCTGAGGCTGGACGTTCCCAGGGTCAGTTGGTGGCCGAGGTGGGGAGTGCAGCTGGGAAGGAAAATGGCAAAGGAAGCCACCTTTGGAACCCTTTCGCTTGCTCTCTGCTTCCAACCTGTGAGCGCCCAGGACTTTTTCAGGGTCACTCGGAAGGAGCTGACCTAGCCCTTAGCCGCTAGCCCTTAGCCGCTACTCTGGAAGCTGATAAAAGTTGGGGTTGAATCCTGACTTCGCCCCTTAGTAACTTGGAATTCCAAAACAATGGCCTGAGCCATGATTTTCTAATCTGTAAAATGTAAACAAAGGTCTCCATGCCCCCACTCTCTAGGCTCCTAACAGAATGAAGCAGTAAACACTTAGTTTAATAGTAGCTATTATTCTCTGTATTCCTTCTTCCTGGAGCCCTCTTGGGTTCCTCAGGTAGACTCTCGCTCCTCCTTAGTTAATACAGTAAGTCCCCTACATACAAACCTTCAAGTTGCAAACTTTCAAAGATGCAAATATGTGTTTGCATGTCCAATCACATAAGTTAGTTCACCTGTCTGGTGTACGTTGGCAGGTGCATGTAGCCTCTATAAGCTGTGGTGCTTTTATGTAGTATACAGATCTGTATAGAGTGGGTTTCCCTTGTGGCTCACCTGGTAAAGAATCTGCCTGCAATGCAGGAGACCTGGGTTCAATCCTTGGGTTGGGAAGATCACCTGGAGAAGGGAAAGGCTACCCACTCCACTATTCTGGCCTGGATAATTGCATGGACTGGATAGTCCATGGGGTCACAAAGAGTCGGACACAACTGAGCGACTTTCACTCACTCACTCACTCACTGAGTAGAGTACAGTAGTATAGTATGTTTATTTCTGGCCCAGGATGTCCGGAAGCAAGCATAAAAGCAGTGGTGATGTACCTGGTACTACTGTACTTTTCAAGGTACTGTACTGTAAGATTAAAAATGTTTTCTTACAAGTTGAGAAAGCCTGTGTGCAGCAATGAAGATCCAGTGTAGCCAAAAATAAAAATAAAGCCAATGAAGCAACGGACAAACAATCTCAAAAATATACAAGCAACTCCTGCAGCTCCATTCTAGAAAAATAAACGACCCAATCAAAAAGTGGGCCAAAGAACTTAACAGACATTTCTCCAAAGAAGACATAAAAATGGCTAACAAACACATGAAAAGATGCTCAACATCACTCATTGTCAGAGAAATGCAAATCAAAACCACAATGAGGTATCACTTTACACCAGTCAGAATGGCTGCCATCCAAAAATCTACAAGCAATAAATGCTGGAGAGGATGTGGAGAAAAGGGAACTCTCTTACACTGTTAGTGGGAATGCAAACTAGTACAGCCACTATGGAAAACAGTGTGGAGGTTCCTTAAAAAACTGGAAATAGACCTGCCATATGACCCAGCAATCCCACTGCTGGGCATATACACCGAGGAAACCAGAATTGAAAGAGCCATGTGTACCCCAATGTTCATCACTGCATTGTTAACAATAGCCAGGACATGGAAGCAACCTAGATGCCCATCAACTGACGAATGGATAAGGAAGCTGTGGTACATATACACAATGGAATATTACTCAGCATTAAAAAAAAAATTCATTTGAATCAGTTCTACTCAGGTGGACGGAACTGGAGCCCATTATCCAGAGTGAAGTAAGCCAGAAAGAAAAACAACAATACAGTATACTAACACATATATATATGGAATTCAGAAAGACGGTAAGGAGAACCCAGCATGTGAGACAGCAAAAGGAACGCAGATGTATAGAACAGACTCGTGGACTCTGGAAGAGGGCAAGGGTGGGATGATATGGGAGAATGACATTGAAACATGTTAATTATCATATGTGTAATCAATCGCCAGCCCAGGATTGATACTCGGGGCTGGTGCATCGAGATTTCCCCGGGGAAGGGAGGAGGGAGGGAGGAGGGAGAGGAGTTCTGGAGGGGGAGCATATGTAAACCCATGGCGATATCATGTCATTGTATGGCAAAACTATTAAAAAAAAAGGAAAAAAATAAATAAAAATAAAATATTAAAAATAAATTTAATTTTATTTAATAGAATTAAAAAAATAAAAATTAAGAAATATTTTGTTTATTTTTTGTGTTTGTTTTGTGTTATTTGTGTGAGCAAATTATAAAATTATTACAATACAGTACTTTATGGCCATTTGTGTTAGTTGGTACCAAGGCTAACTTTGTTGGATTTATGAACAAATTGGACTTACAAGTACACTGTCAGAACAGAACTCATTCATAAGTAGGGGACTTACTATACAGATAAAAAAAGCTGCCAAGCACGTTCCCAAGTACTTTACATAATGGCAACCTACTCCAGTACTCTTGCCTGGTGGGCTGCAGTCCATAGGGTTGCAAAGAGTTGGACATGACTGAGCTACTGACACTTTACAAGTATGTCCTCATAACAGTCTTTGCATGGATGCTATATATTATCCCCATTTCACAAATAAGTAAACTGATTCTGAGGGTAAACTGCCTAGCTTGTACTCTTATTTTTTTAAATTATTTAAAATTAATTTCACTGTATCAGGATCTTTGTTGCATCAAGTGGGATCTTACGTTGTGCCCACGAACTCTCTGGTTGTGGTGTGCAGGCTCTGCAGTATGTGGGCTCGGTAGCTGCGACATGGAGGCTTAGTTGCTCCTCAGCCTGGGGGATCTTGGTTCCGTTATCAGGGATCGAATCTGCATTTCGAGGTGGATCTGAACCGCTGGACCACTGAAGTGTTAGTCACTCAGTGTGTCAGACTCTTTGTGACCCCATGGATTGTGGCACACTGACTCCTCTGTCCATGGAATTCTCTAGGCAAGGACACTGGAGTGGATTGCCATTTCCTTCTCCAGGGAACCTTCCTGACCCAGGGACTAAATCCTGCCTCCCACATTGCAGGCAGACTCTTTACCGACTGGACCACCAGGAAAATCCTTTACCTGTGCTGTTAAACACTACTGAAACTGAGCAGGACTCTGTGAGGCTCATGGACGAGGAGGCCTTTGTGTTCCCCATTACTTGTTTGCAGGAAATAGGCTTCAGCCTCCTTGACCTTCCTTGAGTTCCAAAGGGCAAGTTCAAGCAGTTGCTAATCAGGGAAGAATGAAACATACATACTTCCCATGAACAGTATGAAAAGGCAAAAAGATAGGACACTGAAAGATGAACTCCTCAGGTCAGTAGGTGCCCAATATGCTACTGGAGAAGAGTGGAGAAATAACTCCAGAAAGAATCAAGAGACAGAGCCAAGCAAAGAAAACGCCCAGTTGTGGATGTGACTGGTGATGGAAGTAAAGTCTAATGCAGTAAAGAACATATTGCACAGGAACCTGGAATGTTAGCTCCATCAATCAAGGTAAATTGGAAGTGGTCAAACAGGAGATGGCAAGAGTGAACATAGACATTTTAGGGATCAGTGAGCTAAAATGGACAGGAATGGGCAAATTTAACCCAGATGGCCATTATATCTACTACTGTGGTGGCGAATCCCTTAAAGAAATGGATTATCCCTCATAGTCAACAAAAGAGTCTGAAATGCAGTACTTGGGTGCAATCTCAAAAACGACAGAATGATCTCTGCTTGATTCCAAGGCAAACCATTCAATACCACAGTACTCCAAGTCTATGCCCCCAAGTAATGCTGAAGAAGCTGAAGTTGAATGGTTCTATGAAGACCTACAAGACCTTCTAGAACTAACACCCCCTGAAAAATGTCCTTTTCACTATAGGGGACTGGAATGCAAAAGTAGGAAGAGATACCTAGAGTAACAGGCAAATTTGGCCTTGGAGTACAAAATGAAGCAGGGCAAAGAATTTTGCCAAGAGAACGCACTGATCATAGCAAACACCCTCTTCCAACAATACATGGACATCACCAGATAGTCAATACAGAAATCAGATTGATTATATTCTTTGCAGCCAAAGATGGAGAAGCTCTATACAGTCAACAAAAACAAGACTGGGAGCTGACTGTGGCTCAGATCGTGAATTCCTTCTTGTCAAATTCAGACTGAAATTGAAGAAAGTAGGGAAAACCACTAGACCATTCAAGTATGGCCTAAATCAAATCCTTTATGACTATACAGTAGAAGTGACAAATAGATTCAAGGGATTAGATCTGATAGAGTGCCTGAAGAACTATGGACAGAGGCTCATGACATTGTACAGGAGACAGTGATCAAAACCATCGCCAAGAAAAAGAAATGCAAAAAGGCAAAATGGTTGTTCAAGGAGGCCTTACAAATAGCTGAGAAAAGAAGAGAAGCTAAAGGCAAGGGAGAAAAGGAAAGATATACCCATTTGAAAGATATACCCAGAGTTCCAAAGAATAGCAAGGAGAGATAAGAAAGCCTTCCTCAGCAATCAATGCCAAGAAATAGAGGAAAATAATACAGTGGGAAAAACGAGATCTCTTCAAAAAAATTAGAGATACCAAGGAACAGTTCATGCAAAGATGGGTACAATAAATGACAGAAATGGTATGGACCTAACAGAAGCAGAAGATATTAAGAAGAGGTGGCAAGAATACACAGAAAAATTATACAAAAAAGATCTTAATAACCCAGATAACCATGATGATGTGATCACTCACCTATAGCCAGACATCCTAGAATGAAAAGTCAAGTAGGCCTTAGAAAGCATCACTACGAACAAAGCTGGTGGAGGTGATGGAATTCCAGTTGAGCTATTTCAAATCCTAAAAGATGAGGCTGTTAAAGTGCTATACTAAATATGCCAGCAAATTTGGAAAACTCAGCAGTGGCCACAGGACTGAAAAAGGTCAGTTTCATTTCAATCCCAAAGAAAGGCAATGCCAAAGAATGTTCAAACTACTGCACAATTGCACTCATTTCTAGCAAAGTAATGCTCAAAATTCTCCACACCAGGCTTCAACAGTACATCAACCATGAACTTCCAGATGTTCAAGCTGAATTTAGGAAAGGCAGAGGAGCCAGAGAGAGACCTAATTGACAACATCTGTTGGATCATCAAAAAAGCAAGAGAGTTCCAGAAAAACATCTACTTCTGCTCTGTTGACTATGCCAAAACCTTTGACTGTGTTGATCACAACAAATTGTGGAAAATTCTTCAAGAGATGGGAATACCAGACCACATGACCTGCCTCCTGAGGAATCCTATGCAAGTCAAGAAGCAACAGTTAGAAGTGGACATGGAATAACAGACTGGTTCCAAATTCGGAAAGGAGTACGTCAAGGCTGTATATTGTCACCCTGCTTATTTAACGTATATGCAGAGTACATCATGTGAAATGCCAGGCTGGATGAAGGACAGCTGGAATCCAGGTTGCAAGGGGAAATATCAATAACCTCAGATATGCAGATGATACCACCCTTATGGCAGAAAGTGAAGAAGAACTAAAGAGCCTCTTGACAAAAGTGAAAGAAGAGAGTGAAAAAGTAGGCTTAAAACTCAATATTCAGAAAACTAAGATCGTGGCATCCATTCCCATCTCTTCATGGCAAATAGATGGGGAAACAATGGAAGTAGTGAGAAACTTCATTTTGGGGGGCTCCAAAATCACTGCAGATGGTGACTGCAGCCATGAAATTAAAAGACACTAGCTCCTTGGAAGAAAAGCTATGACCAACCTAGAAAGCATATTAAAAATCAGAAACATTACTCTGCCAACAAAAGTCTGTCTAGTCAAAGCTATGGTTTTTCCAGTAGTCATGTATAGATATGAGAGTTGGACTATAAAGAAAACTGAGCGCTGAAGAATTGATGCTTTTGAACTGTGGTGTTGGAGAAGACTCTTGAGAGTCCCTTGGACTGCAAGGAGATCCAACCAGTCCATCCTAAAGGAAATCAGTCCTGAATGTTCATTGGAAGGACTGATGCTGGAGCTGAAACTTCAATACTTTAGCCTCCTGATGGGAAGAACTGACTCATTGGAAAAGACCCTGATGTTGTGCAAAATTGAAAGCAGGGGGAGAAGGGGACGACAGAGGATGAGATGGTTGGATGGCATCACTGACTCAATGGACATGAGTTTGAGCAAGCTCCAGTGTTGGAACATTTGGCCAGGAGGCTTCCTGTGTGTTGTTTTCTGATGTCCCTTATTAATCCCTGAATATTCAGAGATGAGTGGAGAGGCAAACTTCTCCTGGGAGCTAAGGAATGCATACATTATTAAAGTAAAAGTAACTATTTTCGGCCTTCTTCCCTTTCTGTTATGGAAAGTGAGTTTTACAACCCCCTCTCTTTGAGATGGATTCTAGCCTTATGTTTCCTGGAGAAGTTGTAAGATTTTTGATCTTTATCTTTGCTGAAAAGGCTATCTTGTAAGACAGTATATATATGCCCACATTATGTTGAATAAATGCCTATACTCCATCAGAGTCTTGGTCCCCATGTCTCTCTTCATTTCTCTCTTTCTCTCTTCCTTTATATTCTTATCATCGACTCTGTACACCCAAGCCCCGGCCCATTAAAGGGCCATAACACTCCAGAAGTTGGTGATGGACAGGGAAGCCTGGTGTGCTGCAGTCCATTGGGTTGCAAAGAGTCGGACATGACTGAAGGGACTTAACATGCACGCATGCTGGATAAGAAGCCATTGTGCAATGCAAGGGACACAGGTTCAATCCCTGGTTGGGGAACTAAGATCCCACATGCCATAGAGCAGCTAAGCCCACAAGCCAGAACTAGAGTCCACGAACTGTAAAGAAAGACCCCGCATGATGCAACGAAGATCACACTAAGACCCGATGCAGCCAAAAAAATTAAACAATAGTGCCGCTTTGGGACAGGATCCTTGTTCTGCCTCAAGGGATACACATAATACCTTTGAGCTCTGCAGAACTAAAACCTCCACCCAATGGAAGATATTAGATGCTTGATGAAGCACTCTTCATTCCAGAGAAGCTCATCAGGAGACCACCAGAGGTCAGATTAAAGGAGTGCAGGCCCTGCATACTCCTTGATCCTTACCAGCAACCCTGCCCTTGATCCATTGCTCTAAAACTCCTTACCAAGTCCTCCTGAATTGGTACACAAGTTTTGAGGGCATGAGCCCTCTGTGTCTCCCTTTGCCTGGCAAAGCAATAAAGCTATTCTTTTCTACTTCACCTAAAACTCTGTCTCCAAGATTCAATTCAGCACTGGAGCACAGAGGCCAAGTTTTTGGCGTCACCACCCTAGTGCATTGACTCTTCTATAATATAATGAATAATAGCTCAAATAACAAGGTCACAACAGACAAAACCCCAGTCACAGCTATGCTTCCTGAGGGCCTGTTGGGGCTGCTACGCAGGCCTTATCTATGATGCTGGATCTAACAGGAGAGAAAATGGAGGGTGGGTCAACTTGCCTGAGTTCACAGAGAGTGGCAGGACCAGATCTGAACCTGGGCTTGGCTGATGCCCAAAGTTTGCTTGATAACTGATCTGGATTCCCTTCTGACCACACCCCTCCCTGCCAGTCTGAGTAGCTTCCTCCTCTGCCCTTTCCTGGGCTCACTTGCTGCCAGGCCTTTGTATGGGCTGTGTCTGGAACACACTTCTGCCTTGTTTGCTTGGTGTTGTAACCACTCAAGCTTTGAGTGTCAGGTTAGGAGTCACCTCTTCTAGGAAGCCCTCCCTGTCTGAGCCCGAGACTAAAACTGCAGTTTGCAGCTCCATGCTTGTAGCGTGCATTCTCATAGCACTCATTGTCAATTACAGTCATCTAGGTCTGGCTCCCTCATCTCTCAATTCTGACCAGCTCCAAATCTTAGTCTGTCTTTCTAGCCCACTCATGCTATCGTGGATCTCCCTCTTTCGTTGTTGGTGTTTTTCAGTTGCTAAGTTGTGTCCAACTCTTTGTAACCCCATGGACTGCAGCACACCAGGTTTGCCTGTCCTTCACCATCTCTCAGAGTTTGCTCAGATTTATGTCCACTGAGTTGGTGAAGTTATCTAACCATCTCATCCTCTGCTGCCCTTTTCTGTTGCCTTCAATCTTTCCCAGCATCAGGGTATTTTCCAGTGAGTCAGCTCTTCCCATCAGGTGACCAGAGTATTGGAGTTCAGCATCAGTCTTTTCAATAAATATTGAGTTGATTTCCTTTAGCTTAAATTCCACCTCCAGGAAATTTCTTGGTGGTCCATTGGTTAGAACTCTGTGTTTCACTGCCAAGGGCTAGGGATCAACCCCTGGTTAGGGAACTAGGATCTTGCAAGTCAAACAGCATGGCAAAATAAATAAATAAATTCCATCTCTAGGCTATCAGCTTATGCCCAAGTTTCTATCTTCAGCCCAGATATTTCTGTCTTTAGGCGCTTCCATTCTGTATCCTACTCACTGTCTCCACAGGGGTCTTACAGATGTGTTGAGCTTGGGACATCTTCACCTTCCTCCTCACTTTCCCCAACTAGTTTAATGTCATCTCTATCATTCCAGTGACTGAGACCAAATACCCTAGGTTGGTCCTTTATAAAAACATTTTTGTTTATTCGGCTGTGCTGGGTCTTAATTAAGGCTCGAGGCATCTTTTAGTTGTAGAATCGGGGATCTAGCTGACTTCCCGGTAGTAGCATTTAAAAGCCAGTGTGGATGCTCAAAGCTCCAATCTTCTGTTGCTCTCAGGTTGCCTAGGCAACCCTGGAAGCTTTGCAAGCACTGAGGTGCCACAGGAAGGAAGCTAACTGGATCCCTAAGCCATGGCAAGGAGCACATCTGCCAATTTCTGTGAGCAAGAAATCAGTTTTGAAGTGTTAATCCACTGTGGGCCAGAACTCATTGTCACTGCCATATAACCTAGCCTATTCTGACTGATGCACATAGAAGTAATTATGATGCCATGAGCTAACCAGAGAGATGGGATTACTTGTCCAACATCATACAGCAAGGAAGTACCAGAGTCAAGATTCAAACCCAGGAAGACTGACTTTGTAGCTTATGCTTTATTTTTTTTGTCATGCTGCCTGGCATGTGGGATCTTAGTTCCCTGATCAGGGATTGAACCTGCATTCCCTGAAGTGGAAGTGTGGAGTCTTAACCATTGGACATCTAGGGAAGGCCCATGGTTTGTGCTTTTAATCCTCACAATTTGCTGCCTCAACGATGTTAATGTTACAATGCCACCACCAATTAATAAACTCAAAATAGTCATGACTACCCTAGCTCATGCCTCCTGAGGGTTTGATGGGACCAGGCTGAAGTAACAGCATGTATATAGACAGGCGTGGCCAGGCCTCTCACAGCCCTCTGAAAATGGAGCTAATGTGAAAATAAGTGGAGGTTCACAGAGGTACAGTCATTTGCCTGAGGGGATGGCAGAGTCAGGTATGAACCCAAATGTAGTTGATGCCAAATTGTTCCACGATGACTAATACAGTTTACTGTCATTTCACCTCACCAGTGTATTAGTCAGGGTTTTCAAAGAAAGAGAACCAACAGGATATACGGAGAGAGAGAAAGAAGACGACTTATTACAGGGACTTCCTTGGTGCACCAGTGGCTATGAATCCGTGCTCCCAATGCAGGGGGCCTCGTTTCCATCCCTGATCAGGGAGCTAGATCCCTCTGCATATTACAACTCAAGATGCTTCATGCCACAACGAAGATGAAAGATCCTGGGTGCTGCAACTAAGATCCGGCACAGCCAAATAAATAATTTTTTAAAAAGAATTCAGATCTGTGTGGCCTCCTCTAAAATGTGGGTGGATTTGTAATCACTTTCATCAGTAGACAGTGGCAGAAGTGACTTCCGAGGCTGGGTCAGAAAAGGCCATGCAGTTTTTCCTTGGTTCCCCTACAACACTTGCTTTGGAGAAAGCCAGCTCTCATGTAAAACACCCACCTACACTGGGACAGCCGTTATGGAAAGAACATCGGAGGTGCTTTAGTTATAGTCCCCACTCAGCTCCCAGCCAACAGCTAGCGTCATTGCCAAGCTGCTGAGTCACTTTGGACATCCAGCCTGCTCAAACCTTGAGATGACTGTAGCCCCAGCCAACTTCTGACTCAAACACAGGAGAGATCTCAAGTCAAGCTCATCCCAAATTCCTGATCTACAAAAACAGAAAAATGGGAAAAATAAAGTGGCTGTTTTAACTTGCTGAGGCTTAGATAAACTTTAATGCAGTTATAGATAACTGGAATACAGCTCTATTAACTACTGTAACTACATTAACTGCTGTTAACAAGTTAAAAACCGAGATTAATAGCCTAAAACAGTATTATCTCACATTGTCTCTGGGTCAGGAACTCAGGAGTTCTTCCTCCTAGTGGCCTACTCCAGGCCAATGCACAAGGCTGTCAGCGAGAGGCCCCAGTCAGTTCCTTGCTGACGGAGTCCTTGCAGGACTCAAGTTTCTCAACCACAGTTTCTCACATATGGAAAGCTGGGTTCTCTTGGAGCCAGTGAACCCCGAGAGAGAGCAGGATGAAAATACAATGCCTTTTGTGACCTGATTTTAGAAGTCCCACACAATTTCTTCTGTTATGTTCTGTTCCTTAGAAGGGAGGCACTAAGTCCAGCCCTCACTCAATGGGAGGGCTTTTTTTTTTTTTTTTAACAAACTACTGAATTAAAAAAAGTTATTTATTTACTTGGCTGCCTTGGATCCTAGTTGCTTTATGGAGCATTTTTTGTTGCAGTGTGCAGACGCCAGTTGTGGTGTCTGGGCTTAGTAGTTTTAGCGCCTATTTGTTCTGTGGCATGTGGAATCCTACTTCCCCAGTTAGGGACTGAACCTGAGTCACCTGCGCTGCAAGGTGGATTATTATTATTATTTTTTTATCTTTTAGAGTTTTATTAGATTCATGGCAAAATTGAGTGGAAGGCACAGAGATTCTCACACACTCCCTGCCAGCATAGCTTTCCCCTTTATTAATATCCCCCACAAGAGAGGTGCATTCATTGATGAATCTACATTGACACATCATTATCAGTCAAAGTCCATAGTTTACATTAGGGTTCACTTTCAGTGTTATGCATTCTGCGGGTTTAGACCAACACACAAAGACATATATCCACTGTGTAAGGTGGATTCTGAACCACTGGATCACCAGGGAAGTCCCAATGGGAAAGCTCTCGAGAAACATGTCAAAAAATTTGTGGATATATTTTATCTATGTATACATTTATTTATTTGTTATTTATGTTTCTTTTTTTAAATAAAAAATACATACTCTGAACCCCAGAGAGCTGGGGTTTGATCCCTGGGTCAGGAAGATCCCCTGGAGGAGGGAATGGCAACCTTTCCAGTATCCTTGCTGGACAAGGAGCCTGGTGGGCTACAGTCCATGGGGTCGCAAAGAGTCAGACATGACTGAGTGACTAACACTTCACTTTCTCTCTTTTTTTAAATTGAAATATAGTTGATGTACACATTATGTTAGTTTCAGGTGTGTGGTAGATATATTTTAAAATCACAGCAGGGATTACAAATTTAACCTCTGATTCTAATCCTAAAAGCCGTCAGACACATCATGTAAATCAGTGAGCAGAGCCTGATGTAGAACAACAGGTCACGGTGGGAATCCTGGTGCAGAGGGGAACCTGGGCTGTGCTGCTCTGGGCTGTATTGCCCCATCTGGTCCATGCCCTCCCCTTGCTGCTCTAGGCCACAGTAGTTCCCCAGTCTCCTTTTCATAGATGCACCTGGGCTTTTGCCAACAGGAAATGTGGGCAAGAGACCAGACAGAGCTAGGAACTTTAGCAGCTTCCTGCTGCACTTATTTCTCTTTGGTTTACTGGCTCCTGTTTGGCCCCTCAGCTCCTCCATCCGCTGTGCAACCACCTCCGTGTGTTCATGTCCCTCAGTTTTCATATAGGAGTGGTTTCTGCATCCCAGTTAGGTTCTGGCAGGTACAGTAGATACAGCCCACTGGGCCTAGTAGAGACATGGTCTGTATTGTTAGGTATCCCAGTGTGGCAGAAGCCAGGGACCAGGGTTGTCACAGGGAATGTTTGGGTATTTCAAACGCTGGGGACACCTGCGTGGTGTGGCATGCCACAGATCTCCTTGAGATCTTCTCAGGGAGTCTTTGAAGTTAAAACTATTTTCATAATACTACTAAGACTTTTTCCCTTCCCACTCATTCTTTCACAAGTGAACAGAGTGGGGTTTCAGAGGTGATATGATAATATTCAGTAGTTCACATGCAGAAGCAGATGTGAGAACCCAGCTTTCTCCTCTTAAGCATGGTCGGCTTGCTGAATCTTAGCTTCCCAACCTGGGCCCTTCACTGTGAAAGCTCGGGGCCTAACCACCAGACAACCAGGTAATTCCCTAAAAAGATTTTCAAAATGTAAGAACATGTCATTCTTCCTGCTAGTTTTTTTCAAGTTATTTTTTAAATAAAAATTTTAACAATGGTAACATGTTTATTTTGTTTGTTTGTTTTAATTATTTACTTATTTGACTGTGTCACATCTTAGTTGCTGCAAGTGAGACCTTCTTTCTTTGTCGAAGCATGCGAGGAAATAGTTCTCTGATCAGGGATCGAACCTGGGCCCTCTGCATTGAGAGTGTGGAGTCTTAGCCACTGGACCACTAGGGAAGTCCCTGGATTATTATTTTTTAAATGAAAGTTTAAAAATTTTAATCTCCAAAGTGGTAAATACCTATAGATATAAGCCACCTAAACAAAAGCTGTCTGAGGTTCTCAACAATTTTTAAGAATGTGAAGTCCTGAGACACAAGTTTGAGAACCACTGGTCTAAATGTCAGCTGTCATCGCCGTATCAGTGAGTTGAGGTGAAGAGTCGCCTCCTGAGTTTAGCAACAAGGAAGGGCTTCCGCAATAAAAAGTTTAGTTTTTGTGGAGCTGGGAGAGGGTTACAGGAAGAACCACCTAGACATCTCTTTCCCGAAGTTTGGTTGTGGTTTTATAATGGATGGATCAGGCTGACAACAAAAGAATCCAGCCTTGGATCTTAATATCACAAAGACAAAGACAACCTGATAACATGTGCCTCCTGAGGCAAAAACTCAACACCCCCAGAAAGTATATTTACTGCAAAATTGAACCTGAAGCTGACCTAGGTTTTGAATCTACCAGTTGGTAGAACACACAGGGATAGAGGATAGCAGCGGGTACAATCAGCCAAATCAGACTGCAGCAAATCACACAGGGAAGCTGTTGTAGAGTGGACTTAGAGCTTTAACAGCCAAACGCAGTGGCTGAACCCTATTTGGATTCTGATTTGAACAAGCCAACAGTAAAAAGTCATTTCTGAAACAAATGGAGTCTTTGTTTCATATATAATAACATTGACCCTATATTAACTCATACTAAAAGAATTATTGCAATTTTGTTTGGTGTGAAGACCTCATAACTTTTGGAGATACATTTAGAATACAGATATACATCTGGATGATATGTTGCCTGAAACGTGCTTTAAAATAATGATGGGAGAAATAGGAGGCCAGAAAAACTGAACACGATTGGCCATATGTGGAAAATTATTGGCTTATTTGGCAAAGAATATGCCAGCTATGCAGGAGATCCGGGTTCGATCCCTGGGGTCGGGAGGATTCCCCTGGAGAAGGAAATGGCGACCCACTCCAGTATTCTGGCCTGGAGAATCCTACGGACAGAGGAGCCGGGCAGGTTACAGTCCATAGGATAGCCAAGAGTGGGACACGACTGTGCGACTACCTTTCACTTTTCGCTTTCACTTTTTTCATTGAAGCTGGGTGACAGGTAAAAGGGAGAAAACGGATATTTTTTTCCTTTAAGATGGGTGCGCCTTGACCCAGCTTGAGAGCTGACCAGGAACCCGGAGAGTGACTGGCTGAGATGCAGGAAGGCGAGCGGGAGGCAAGACGCGCCGGCCACGAAGAGGTCACCTCTGTTCTTTCGGTGCAGCCAGAAGTCAGCTCTGGCGCCCCCGCCAGGACACCGGCTCGTAGTCTCGGATTAAACCGCGGCGGGTTCGGCAGGCCTCCCGCGTCTGCGCGGCCCAGTCCTCCGCTGGGAGCCAAATCCTTTCTCCCCAGAATTCCCCGCGCCGCAGGAAGGGAGCAGGACAGTCGCTCCCGGACTTGCCCGAGGTTAGACCGAGGGTGTCGCTTGGTTTTCTGGGAAACTCAGTTCGTGTGGCCGACTGCGAGACACCGCCCAGCGAAAGCGAGCCTGCGCATGCCACAGTGCTCCGCGCGCACTGCTGCCCCCACGCGGCGACTGGGAGGTCATTGCCCGCATCTGGGACCCTGCAGAGGCTCGGGCTGCTGAGGCTTCGGGGACTTTGGGGAGGCCAGTGGCAGCCTGGAAAACCCTTTAGGAGAGTGTGGCCCCAGACTTGGCCCAGAAAAGATGGGATGGGAAGAAGAAAACGAAGAAACTGGAGCCAGGACCCGCTATGAGGATTACATGAAGCCAGCGTTGTAACTGTTGACCGTATACAGGCATTTTTATTCCTGTGGCTTATACAGCATTTACCTGCGTGTCTGGCTCTGAATTTAAGTGCTTTAGATATGTTAACTCATTTAATGCTGATAAAATCGTTTGCGGTGGGTACTATTATTGGCCCCAATTAATAAAAATGAAGCTGAAACCCAGGGAGAAGGACTTGTTCAGTACCCCAGCTGGTGAGGGACAGAGCTGGGGTTTGAACCTAGGCTGTTGGGCTCTTTCTCACTAAGTTACACTACCTCTTAACCTACTGAATTATTCCAAGTGTAACTGGTACACGAATGAATTCAAGTGAGCCATTAGCATGTTGAATTAGCCATTTATCACAGCTTCCAGGAACCAGGGAAAAGGTCGCATTCACCCTAACTTTGTGTTTAGTACCGGGATCGTTTCTGGTCAGCATGAATCACCGAAAGGATTACTTCAGGCCCACAAAGCCTAGTCCTCTTGTTCATGTGACTACTATTCAAATATCCTCCATCTTATCCCTTCCCTCATACCAGCACCACCTGGCAGATGGAATGATTTTATTCTCCCTTCCCCTAAGGTGAGTAAACTTTTTCATATGAAATATCACAGTCAAAAAGATAATAAAGAGAAAATACTTGGTAATTGTATGTTTGTCTGCCTTCAACTCCCAGGCCTGTATGGTGTTCATGAGCCTGTAACCAGCATCAAGCCTGACACCGTGGGGGTGGGGAGGGCTCCAAAAATGTGCAGAAAGAGTGCTGAACATCTACTGTCTCCCACCTGCATTTACCTGAGGATTAAGGGGAGGGTGGTGGATGGTGCAGGTCAGGCATGGGGAGTTGAGGATTTAATGGGTATGGTGGATCCCACAGCCCTTTCCTGCTGCTTCCCCTGAGATTGTGGATCTAGTGGCCCTGTAAAAAGGGTGGTCAATGCTAGAGAGCCACCAACATTCACGGTCAGTTTTCACAGTTAGTGGCTGGGAGGGAGCTGCTCAGCCCAGGAGTATGTTCCAAAGCCCACTCTGCATCGGAGTGGCTGCATGACTGACAGGTTCTCACCAACAGAAGCAGAAATGGAGCATGTAGATTTTTAAAGAAAATGGTGAACTGTCCCCTATTCACCACCTGGAAGCTGGTCATTCCGAACACAAGAAAATGATGGAGCCCCAATATGGAGTCTGCGTGTGTGAATCATGGAGACTGCTGCGAATTAACCAGAACCTCTGCACTGGACTGTCTGTGTGTGTGTGTGTAGGGGGATATTGGTTACGGCAGCTGGTATTACCATAACACATTGACCACTATCCTCCTTCCTTTCTGGCCCCCTTAAAGCTTAAGCACCAGGTTATTCTGTAAAATGTGTCTCCCCAGTCCCTAACTGTGGTTGACTGTCACACAGAAGTGTTGGTCGCACAGTCTTGTCGGACTCTTTGCGACCCCATGGACTGTAGCCCTCCAGGCTCCTCTGTCCATGGAATTCTCCAGGCAAGAATGCTGGAGTGGGTTGCCATTGCTTCTTCGGGGGACCTTCCCAACCCAGGGATTAAGCCCAGGTTTCCTGCATTGCAGGCAGATTCTTTACCATCTGAGTCACCAGGGAAGCCCATAGCAAGTGTTTCCTATTTAGAAATTACCAGCATGATCCCATTGTCCTCTGATGGGGACAGCTTCTGCCATGCTGACATCTGGAAGGCATTAAAGCACACCCT
Organism: Antilocapra americana; assembly: GCA_007570785.1. NCBI lineage: Eukaryota > Metazoa > Chordata > Mammalia > Artiodactyla > Antilocapridae > Antilocapra > Antilocapra americana. The sequence continues at coordinate 4,326,682 of ML660220.1, forward strand.
GGAAGTCTGTGCTGAGACAGACTTGGACAGATCCTCATATTCGCCGATGCTGTGACCTGTGCTTGGAGCTCAAAGGTATGATTTTGGGTGATTAGTGTGTCCAGGAAAGCATGTGATCTTCCTGTCCCTGTTCTTTGGCCTCATCACATGGAGAGGCATAGTGGGCCTGATTTTAAAGTGAGCCTCGGGTCCTCAAATGTCAATCCATTAGCTAATTCTGCTGAACTCTGGCTGAACTTTGGTAGTTTCTGTTTGAGAAATTGGGGACACCCCCCCAATGCTCCTTGCTCTGACAACTCCCTCATGTGGAAGGGACCTAAGCCTTGGGGTCCTTTTCTAAAGTAATCAGTTAGGGGACTTCCCTGGTGGTTCAGTGGGTAAGACTCCTCGATTTGAATGCAGGGGACCCACAGTCAGGGAACTAGATCCTGCATGCTGCAGCTAAGAGTCTGCATACTGCAATGAAGATCCTGGGAGCTGCAACTAAGACCCAGTGCAGCCAAAGCAAAAACAGCCAGTTTTGTTCTATAGGTTGACAACCTCATTGATTTGCATGTATGCACGCATGTGTGTGTAGGTATGTCTGGCCCACACAGGTGTTTGATGTCAATCTCTGAGTGTATCCTGCGTGCTTCACCCTCCTATGTGGAGGAGAGAATCTTGGTGCACTGACTACATTTCTCTACCTGTGATCTGTAGTGTCTGTGTTCTGTGTGTGCCTCCAGAAGTCAGTCCAGGTGTGCGAATGTTCTGAGTATGTGAGTGAGTCTGTGTACATACAGTAGGCAGCGGAGAATGTATCTACTGGGCTGTAGGTACATGTGAGCACCTTCCCCCAGGACTCCTTCAGCTGCTAAGCACTCATTCTGCTTGCTGTGGTTGCTCCTACCACTGCCAACTTCTGCTCCAGAAGTTATAATTAATTGCAACAATTAAGTAGAACCTCTTAAATAATACAGTCAACCATCAGGAATCCCTTCAAGGAGCTAATGAGGGATTTCTGCACGTGCAGACAGAAACAGGGTGGACCAGGCTTCCTAGAATGCATGGGCTGCATGCACACGTCACATACCTAAAGCCTCACCATGCCCAACTTGGATTTTGTCCAGCCTCCTGTTTCACCCTCACCCATCCAGCTGTCCACAGCCCCTCCTATAATCACTGAGTCTTCCAAACACTGCCCAGGTTTCTGGCAAATTTAATACATGTGTCTCAAAAGTCAATGGCGAGGGTAGTCAATAAAATAAAAACAAGCTCATGGGGAGAGGGCCATGGGCACACACAGGGAAGGGGAATGAGTGGGCGAGTTAGCTGGAGCAGGGGGCTGCCCGTCCTTGGCCATCACATCTCATCCAAACCGTAGTCCTCTTCAGGAAAGTCCCCCACTGTCACGACCGATGGCTTGACGAAGGCGCCGTACTTGGCCTGGCATTCAAAGTAGCGTTTCCCATTCACGCTGCAGGACATCGTGGGGGAGGCAGTGTCAGAGGGCTCCTACTCCAGGTGCTAGCGTGGGTGGGCTCCCCCAGTAGTACACGCATGCACTCGCACATAAGTGCACACATGTGTGCACAGGCACACACACAGACACTAGAGTGAGGATCTTTACCTGCCATCGTTTTTCCCTAGTGGTTCATCATAGCGGACGCCGATCCAGTAGCCAGGTTTGAAATCTGTCAGTCCTGCCCAGGGGAGAAATTCCAGTGAAGCCCCCCTTCGCAGCTCACTCTAGATTTGTGCCTGCCCACTGACCCAGGACAACCACCAGCTCCAGCCCACTCTAATACGGCAGTCCCTTCACTGGTCTCCCTTGCTCTGACCCCTTGTTCACTCAACAGCCCCAGTCATAGGGGGCTTTGTAAACATCAAAGGGAAGCAGCACCACTGGGGTTGTCAGACCCTCAGTTACGTCCGACTCTTTGCAACCCTATGAACTGTAGCCCGCCAGGCTCCTCTGTCCATGGCACTATCCTGACCTTGCCCCAAATTCCTCAAAGGCTGCCTATCCCACTCAGCATAAAGTCCACGATGTTTATGGCCAAATGATTTCTGACAAGAGAGCCAAGACAGTTTAATGAGGAAGGAATAGACTTTCCATCAAATCGTATTGGGATGACTAGATATCCACATGTAAGAGAATGAAATTAGACTCCCACCTCACACCATACACAAAAATTAATCCAAAATGGGTCAATGACCTAAATGTAAGTTATAACACTAGAAACCCTTAGAGGAAAATACAGGAATAATTCTTTGTGGCCTTGTCTAAGGCACTGGTTTCTTAGATAGAATACCCTATACACAAGCCAAAAGTAAAAATTAAAAAAAAAATTGGGAGTTCATAAAATTAAAAATGTTCTTGCTTCAAAAGCCACTATCAAGTAAGTAAAAAGGGACTTCCCTGGTGGCCCAGTGGTTAAGAATCCCCCTTGCAATGCAGAGACACGGCTTTAATCCCTGGTCAGGGGACTTAGGTCCCACATGCTGCACAGCAGCTGAGCCTGCACGCTGCAACTCCAGAAGCCTACGCACCACAACCAGAGTCTGCGCAGAGCTCAAGACCCTGCATGCCACAACTAAGACCTGATGCAGCCAAATAAATAAATACTAAAAAAAAAAAAGACAACCAACCCACAGAATGGGCGATATATATCTGTAAATCATATATCTGATAAGGGAACTGTACCTAAAGTATACAATGAACAACTTGTTGTGGGCTTTATTGTATTCCCCCAAGTTTAAATGCTGAAGCCCTAATCCTCAGTAGTTCAGAATGTGACCCTGTTGGAGATGGGGCCTTTAAAGAGATAATTAAGTTAAAAGGAGGCCATTAGGGTGGGATCTAATCCAGGCTGACTGACATCCTCATAAAGACTATCTGGACAAAGACTCGAAGGATGTGCCTACACACAGAGGAAAGAGTATGTGAGGACAAAGAGAGGAGAGGGCCATCTATAAGCCAGAGAGAGGCCTAAGAAGTCAAATCTGCTAAGGTGTTAATCTAAGACTTCCCGCTTCCAGAACTGTAAGAAACAAATTCCTGTTGTTTAAGCCACCCAGGGTGTGTGGTACTTTGATATGGTAGCCCATACCACTCAAAAACCAAAAAGACAAACCACCCAACTAAAAAATGGGCAAAAGAGCCGAAAAATCTCTCTAAAGAAGATAAACACAAGGCATGAAGCACTTGAAAAGAGGATCAGTATCATTAGCCATGCAGAAATGCAAATCCAAACCATAATGCTGGAACTTCTCTGGTGGTTCAGAGGCTAAGTCTCCACAAACCCGAGCAGTGGGCCCAGGTTCGATTCCTGGTCAGGGAAATAGATCCCACATGCTTCATCGGGGTCTTCCCTCTAAGACCCGCCACAGACAAATATTAAAAAAATACAACTGCTACATGCTACAACATGGATGATCCTTGAAATTATGCTTCTAGTAAAAGCCAGTCTCAAAAGACCATATATTATATGGTTCCATTTATATGAAACTTCCAGAATAGGCAAATCTATAGAGACAGAACATGAATTAGTGGCCACCGATGTGGATTAGGGGAGCTGGGGTTTCATAAATGAGGAATAGCTGCTAATGGTTATAGCATTTCTTTTGGGGGTGATGAAAATGTAAAACTCACTGTGGTGTGGTTGCACAATTCTGTGAACACACTAAAAAATAACGAATGGTACTTCTTTCATTTTCATTTTTTTTTTAACCATGCTGCTTGGTTTGTGTGATCTTAGTTCTCTGACCAGGAAGTGAACCTGTGCTCCCTGTAGAAGTCCTAAATGCTGGACTGCCAAGAAATTCCTGAATGGTACTGACTGAATTTTATATGGTATATAAATTATAGCTCAATAAAGCTGTTATAAAAACAAACATAACCCACACTGCTCCCTCCTTGAGGCCTAGCATGGTCCAGCCTTGCTCATGACCCGGGTCTCGCCCCTCATCTTTCCTCTCAGTTACTCCCCACTAGCCATGCTGACTTCCTTTCTCTGCCTCAAACAAGTCAAGCTTGTTCCTGCTCACAGACCAAGCCCTTTCATGGCCTTTGCGCTCACACTCCCCCAGCTCCCTCTTCCCCTTTTCCACCTTCATTCATGCCTTTCCTTCAGATACCCCTTCCCTCAGGAAGCCTTCCTGGGTTACTCTCAAGGGTCTGGTACCTCCTCACAGCTCACACAGCCCCCTCAGTTTTCCTCATCTCTGCTCTGATCACTTCAGCCTGAGCTTTTCCCATCTCAACTCTGATCATTGCACACCAGGCTTTCATCTTAGAATTGATCCCTCTGGCCTCTGCTTCCTCTGTCACATCCCAGGTCATAACGGCCTCTGCTTCCCATTTCCCTGCTGTGAACATACTGGGCTGTCAGTCACCCCTGGAGCCATCTCCCCTCCTGGACTGAGATCCCTTTAAAGACTGAATCCCCAGCACTGCCCACCGCAGGGCAGGGCATGAGGCTTCTGTGGGCCACGTACCTACATACATGACGGTGCCCCTGCGAGGGGGCTGCCCAGGTGCCCGCACCTCACAGCGGCTGCCCACGGGGATGGTGCTGGCCTGGGCCTCCTCCTCAATGAGGCGCTGGGAGCTCTCGGCCTCTTGCTGGGCCCGCTCTTCTTCACTGAATCGACCTAGCTTGTTGCGCTTCAGGAAGGAGCGGACTGAATCTGTGGGTGGAGCAAGCGGAGGGTCAGACCTGAGAGACCTGGGAGACCTCTGGCCTGAGGAGATAACCTGCCATCCCCACAGGCTGGCAACATCCAGAGACAACGCTCCCATTCTGGGCACTGAAGGGCTGTCATCAAGCCCCGCCCTGGTCTCCCACCAGAGCCCTGACCTCTCCACAGAACCCCTGGGCTTCCCCATAATCCTGACATAGAAGGTGCTTGCCTGCAGCCTTTCACGTTATCCCATCTTCTCTGGCCCTTCAACCTCACACTTACCTCCATCCGACCCCTGAAACCTTCCTCATCCCTCCCTCTACATCCTGATCCGTCACCACACTGGTCTCCACACTGTTCTGACTGGTCCATATATTCTACCATGCTCTACCCTCCACACTGTGCCCCTGACCAGGCCCTCACACCCTGAACCTTTCCCATGGCCCTGTTTGCCACACTTCCCAACCTCCCAGCTCCCATTCATACCTTATGCCTGTCCACCCTGACTGCTCTCCCATGACCCACCTGTCCCCGGGCCAGCCTTACCCCATCCCACACACCGCCAACTTCCCCTCAGTGTCCCTGTCTATCCTGTGTGCCCCTGCACACACCTCTGCTTGCCCACACACTTCCTCTAGCCCCCACAGGCCCCCATCCATTGCTGGGCATCCCGTACTTTGCCTCTGTTCATAGGCTTCTTGTGAGATCTCGTATTTCTCCACTTTGGACAAGTCCTCATATTCGCCAAGGCGGGCACCGCTGTGGTCAATAACCTGGAATGAGGCGAGGGAGGTCAGTGGGGATCAGGGTGTGGGCACGGAGACCTATGACGCTGTTGGGGTAGTGTGGCTACACATTCTGCAGATTTAAGTCTCTCCTGCCTCCGAAAAACCACATTCCCCTACCTTCACCTTTATCCCAGCCTTCTGCCCTCCCCGGAGCCCAGCCCTGTCTATAATAGGTGTCTCCCTCTCCGCACTCCATCTGAGGCCCTGGAGGCTGCATCTGCTTCCCATCTACCCCATACGCCAGCATCCACATGATTGATGGCCCCAGGCCACTGGAACCCAAGGGCAGAGCTCAGGCCTTGCTCACCCTCTGGGCAGCGTGTCTGTCCTCTCTGGACCCTGGGACCCTCCTATGTTGACCCCAGCTTCCACGTCTTGGAGCATCTCTTCCTGTACCGCCCCTAACATCCATTCACCTGCTCCTCCAGGGTGCCCTGCTGGGCCCTGTGCTGGGCACTAGTGCTGAGTTGCTTCAGCTGTGTACCACCCCATGGACTGTAGCCTACCAGGCTCCTCTGTCCATGGGACTCTCCAGGCAAGAATACTGGAGTGCTGCCACGCCCTCCTCCAGGGGATCTTCCTGACCCAGGGATTGAACCCATGTCTCTTATGTCTCCTGCATTGGCAAGTGGGTTCTTTACCACTAGCACCACCTGAGAAGCCTGTGCTGGGTAGTAGGGCCCCGGTGCAAAATCAGATCAATCCCTGCCCTCAAGAAGTGACCACTCTGTTGGGAGGCCAACTGGAAACAAATGCACAGAGATGTGTATTAAACATCAGACAGTGACAAGGTTCTATGCAGACAAATACAGCTTGAAGTGGCTTCTGGTAGGAAGGGATGTCTGAGGCAAGGCCAGGAGGAACAGTGGGCACAAAGCCCCAGCTGTATAAATGTCTGTAGCTCCTTTGACGAACAGCAGGACCAGCGAGGTAGGAGTGGAATGAGCCAGAGGGAAAGTGGGAGACAAAAAAGACCATTGAGGATTTGGGCTTTTACCCACAATGAGGCGCAGCTGTGGAGGGGGTCCACTAGGAGGGCTCTGATCTGACTCAGGGGCTCAGAGGCTCCCTCAGCTGAGTGTGGGAAGCAGATGGAGAGGCACCAGGATGGGGGCAGGGAGAGGCTATGTGATGGCCCTGCGGTAGGGTGGGGAGGGGGTGAGGTGTGTGTGGAAGGGAAGGATGAGGTGGGGCCAGGATGGGGGCATGAGGGAGCAGAGTTTAGATTCTGGATAGACTTTGTGGGTGGAGCCAACAGGGGCTGCAGAGAGATTAGATGTGGATGTAGGGGAAAGACAGAGGTCAGGAACACCCTAAAATGTTCGACTGGAGTTGCTGTCAAAATAGAAACGGCCTCTGTCTCTGGCCAAGGATCACTAAGAATGTCTACTTTCTACGTTAGGGGTTTTTGTAAGTTTTGAGATTGCTGTTGTTCATTGCTATAAGAAATAGGGGTGATATTTAGAAACAGAAAAAGAATTTTAGAAAAAATACAGGGGAGGCAGGTGGGAGAGGGATTTAGGATAAGGGGGACACATGTATACCTGTGGACTATTCATGCTAATGTATGGCAAAAACCATCACAATATTGTAAAGTAACTATTCTCCAGTTAAAATAAATTAACCAATTTAAAAAAATACAAATTCTCCGGAGGCTCCACCTCTGGGAAACTTTCCTTGTGTGGCCACGTCAGTCAGCAGCCGGCCTGTACCTGAATCCATGTGTAAAACCCTCCTGTTGGAGATGCCACTGCCCTGCGTGACCCACCCAGCATCCCCAGGGTGAGACTGTGCAGTCAGTTCTAGAGGCTCCCAGGACTGTGAGCCCAGCATAGTCCTGACAGACTCCCTCTATGGTCCAGGATCCATCACTTCAACTAGACTATGGAAGCAGCCTCCTCCTTGGTCTCCCTACTTTTCTGTCCTCCAGTTATTTCCCCACAGGCAGTCAGAAGGCACCTGTTAACACCTGGCTCACACCAGGACTCTGCCAGAGTACTCCCCTGGCTGCCACTTCCCTCCACAACAGAAGAGGTCACTCTTCAGCCCCCATCCCCACTCTGCTCCCTCCCACCTCAGAGTGCAAATGCTGTGCCCTCCTCCTGGAGCATGCTTTTTCCCTCTTTAGTTAATTCTTCCTATTCTTCAAGTCTCTGCTCAGGCAGCCCTCCTCTAGAAGTCCTCCTGGATCTTGTTGATGGGTCAGGCTCCACAGCATAGGATCTTCCAGCTCTGTGATGTCCTCCTGTATGGCTCTCATCTCACTAACGCTTCCCATTTGTTTCTGTGAACATTTAGCTAACAACTACCTCACACACTGGACAAAGCTAAAACAGAGACCTTCTCAAACTTGATTCATGGCTATCCCCCTGGCACATCATGTATGCTCAATGAATAGTTATGAATAAATGAAAGAGATAATCTACCCATATTCCTCCTTAGGAAAGTCAATTCCATCCTGAAGCTAAGTTTTCTCTTCTGCAAAATAGTGTTAATTATACCATTTTCCAAGTCTTACTTTCTGGATTCATCATTCAACAATGAATCACTGGGCATCCTCTGTGTGCCAGGCTCTGTTCCAGGTACTGAAGAATATTCCACAGTATGTCACAGGGTGATTAATAAGAAGGAGGAAAATCAAATAAAGTGGGAAAGGGAGGAAGTAAAAATTTAATACTGAAGGCCATGAAGCCCTCATACCCAGTGACATTTATGTAAAAACTGGAAGGAAGAAGCAAGCCATGGAGGCACAGAAAAAAGAACCATTCAGGCACAGGGACTAGCATCTGCAAAGCTCACTCAGGATGCTGGCTCATCTGAGTTTTTGTGGAGGATATCGAGAACAGAGAGGATGACCTGAACTGATGCATGCAGAGGTCCTCTGTGTTCCGGCTTCTCCTGACACATCAGCCTCTTCATTCACCCTGACCCATCTGACCCTCTGTTCTCTCTGCCTGCCGTGTCCCTCCCACCTCTTCTCTCAAGAGGCCCTTTCCTCATCCTTCAGATTTCAACTCAAGCAACCCACCCTTCAGGAATCCCCTTCATATACCCCTGGGTGAGGTCAGGCACCTCTGCTGCATGCCTCCAGCCCCCTAGGCTTTTCTCAGCCCAGTCCAGATCACTGAGGGCCAGTGTCTGGGGATGAGTCTGTCTCTCTCCCTGCTGGACTGGGAACTTCATGAGGTTAGGGGCTATCTTGGTTATCACACAGCACAAAAGCACAGCAAACATCTGTTGAATAAATAAATGAATGGAAGGGAGGGATCCTAGGCAGGGAGGCCTCACATGGATGCGACAGCTGTCGTCTACGGGGTAGGAGCCCAGCAGCGCATCATCCTGATCCAGCTTGCAGTAGAACTTGTCGTCAGGTCCATACAGCTCCAATTCCATGCAAGAAGCAGGACTGCCCACAACAAGCTGTAGTTTACACTGGGAGGATACAAGATGGGGGAGGCGGGGAAGAGGTGGAAGGCTGTCAGTGGCCCCACCGTCTGCGCTGAGGCCCCGTCCTTTGTATCAATAACCACCAGCCCTTCCCAGTTCCTCCAAGAGACCTACCATTTGGGACCCACCAGGTATTCCTGGCCCCACCCCGTTCGGGTCTTGCCCCCAAATCCCTGCAACCTCTGATTTTCCCTGGCCCCGCACACATTCTCAGGAACCTAAGGTTCCATTTGGCCCCGCCCCGCTGAGGTCTCGCCCCCAACCTCTGCAACCTGGGTTCATTTCTGGCCCTTGTCCTGCGTTGTGGAAGACCCTCCATTTCTTCTTGGTCCCACCCCCTCAACCCTACGCCCCGCCTCTCCGGACCCCGCCCCCATGGCCACACCTTGAACTCAGCTATGGAGAGGCTGCGACTGTACCGCTTCTGGGAGCGAAAGCTGTTGAGAGAGCTGCTGATGAACACGTTGACTGTGGGCGCCGACAACCCCGTCACCTCCATCTCGCCGCGCCCTGTGGCGGCCCGCAGCCCGGTCAGCCGCCTCACACCGGCTCCGCAGCCGCCACCGCTTCTGGGATATCAGCCCCGCCCCTGCTCCGGGCCTGGCCAATCCACGCCCTCCCGTCAGGAGAGTCCGCCAATCGCCGCGTCGCTTCGCCGTCGGCAGGAAGAAGGCTCTCGGGTAGGCTTGGGTAGGCCCAGCCAATCCTGAGAGGCCTTCCACGGCCTTTCATGGTGCACAGTTCCTCCAATAGCGGCACTGGAAACGGCCTGGCGGGGGAAGGCTGAAGCCGAGAGGAAGAACTGGCAGAAGCTAGCCCAGTCCGCTAAGGGTAAACTCGCGCATGTGCACTGGCCTTCAGCCCGCAAAGAGCTGGAGGCGTCTTCATTAAGACTAAGCTCTTTGCGCGTTACGTGACGCATCGTTTTGCTGGCTCTCGTACTACACTGTTGTGTGAGCTAGGAAAGAAGCACGGCCCAGAAGTTGGAAGCAATTATTCTAGGGTATCAAGAGACTGAAGCAAGTAATTAATCAAACCTCAGGGCAGACAGGCGAGCACAAAGCCGCTGGGCACCAGTACACGTGCCCAGCTCCGTCCTTAGTTTGGCGAAGCTAGGAGTTCTGACCCTTCCTGGGACCTGTCGCACGGCGGAGCAAGCGCGGAAGTTGGACCGGCAGGGAGTTGCTATGGAACCCGACGGGACCTACGAGCCCGGCTTCGTGGGTATTCGATTCTGCCAGGAATGGTGAGGCCCGGCCAGCACTGTGGGAGGGCAGCCAAGTAATGGCCCCAGTACTGACCTCTGATTTCCCTCTTCCCCTGTTTGCAGTAACAACATGCTTTACCCCAAGGAGGACAAGGAGAACCGCATTCTGCTCTACGCGGTGAGCGCCAGCCCTTAGGGTATTGGGCTACCGGCCCCCTGGTACCCAGCGTGGCCCCGCCCTACTCCCGGTGCCGCCCCGACCCCTCCTGGTCTAAACCCCAGACTGTCCCCCAAATGAACTAGACTTTGTTTTGCTCTTCCTCGAGGCGATCCTCGATTACACCCCATGATCCCGGTTCCGAGACTCCGTCCCCTAGTAATGCCCTCCGGGGAAGACCCTGCCCTTCCTTCCACTCCCTTCGGGTATCACCCCTTGACCCCCTTCCCGCCGCACACTCCCTCTCGTAGTGCCGGAACTGTGATTACCAGCAGGAAGCCGACAACAGCTGCATCTACGTCAACAAAATCACGCACGAAGTCGAGTGAGTGGCAGGACCGGAGCTCGGGGACGGGGTTGTTGGCTTGGGAGGCCGGACCAATCATAATTATTCACCCTCTATTCCCTAAGCGAGCTGACCCAGATCATCGCTGACGTGTCCCAGGACCCCACGTTGCCGCGAACCGAAGACCACCCGTGCCAAAAGTGAGTGCGCAGCTGGTATTGCGGAGGGGAGGTGGCTGGCTTATCCTCACCAGACCGAGAAGCGGGGAAGGGTAGGGTATGGCAGGCTCTGAGTGACTGTCCCCTCAGGTGCGGCCACAAGGAGGCGGTGTTCTTCCAGTCACACAGTGCTCGGGCCGAGGTGAGTGGCGCGAGCAAAACTTTCTGGGTGATCTTGGTTTGGTCCTTGCGGGGTGGGGGTGAGGATACCAATATTGGGGAAGACCGTGCCCTTCCGGGTATCCTGAGACGGACCTTTAGCAGTGGAGAAAGCCCTTTACAATCTGTTCTTTTGGGGCGAGGCTTCTCTGGATGGAGGTTGCGTGTTGTACCCAGCTGTGGGTCGAGAGCCTTCCTAACCATGAATCTTTTCTGCCAGGATGCCATGCGTTTGTACTACGTGTGCACGGCCCCGCATTGCGGTCATCGTTGGACCGAGTGACCCTCTCTCTCCCTTGTGTAATAAATGCTGAGTTGTGTGAGTGCCTTTTCATTGTTTATTTCCGTCTCGTGGGTTGGACGCTGGGTACAGTTTAGGCAGTGCGGTGGAGAGCGCGGTGCCGCACGAAGGCGTCGGGCTGCGAGCTGGTGAAGCCGCAGTCCTCACACACGTGCAGCTTTTCACGGCGCTCGCGGTAAGCGTAGCTGGCCGGCTGCCCGTGCACCTTGGCGAGGTGTGCTTCGAGTGAGCAGCGCTGCGTAAATGCTTTTCCACAAGCTCCGCAGCGGAACGGCCGGATCCCTGCGCAGGTGGGCCAGAGGGAGAGAGGACAGACAGTGCAATGGCCCCCAGACCAGAGCCTCCCCACTCTCACCCTCGGTGAGCATCCCCCCAACACACATTCTTGCTCCAAATTCGCCAGACCCTGGCCTGCATCCCACCATCTGCTCCCTCTCCATCCAGTGCCAACATGGACCAGACACCTGTGTCCCCACGTTCCCTTTTGCACCCTGCAATCTGGGACCTACCTGAATCCTATAACCAGTATCTGTTTTCTCCCCATATCCCTCAGCAGGCCCCCACCTTGGCACTGCACAAACACAAGCACCACTTGTGCACAGAACTCAGGTGCTCGGAGTCTCTGAGTCCCCTGCACCTCCTTCCATTTCCTCCCATCTCCTGCCAGCAGCCCCTCCCAGTCCCTGCCACGGCTCACCTGTGTGTGTCCTCATGTGGCGCTTGAGGTCGAAGGCGTCATGGAAGCCCTTGCCACAGCAGTGGCATATGTGGCGGCGTGCAGGGCTGTGGCACTTGAGGTGCCGGGTTAGCATGCGCTGCAACGGGAAAGCCTTGGGGCACAGTGGGCAGCCAAGGGTCCCAGGGCTACTAGGGGTGGAGGTCAGAGTGCCCTGGGTGGGCTGTGGGAGGGACAGGGGGGTTAGGACCCCAACCCCCTTCCACTAGATGGAATGAAGTGCCTAGAACCAGGAACCACAGAGGTCTGGTAAGGCCGGAGACTGTAGTTTGTGAGAGCAAACGCCACCCCACAAAGCCTTCCCTGGTCTCCTGGCCCCCATCTCCCTTACTTTGTTTTATATTTTTCCATAGTACATACCATCTTCCAACATATTTTTTCCCCTAATTTTATTATCTATACCTGCAACCCCCACCAGATGATAAGCTTCAGGAAGGAATGAATTTTTGTCTTACTCTTAAACACCCATAGCCTAGAACTTGAAATAAAACTACAGCACATTCACATCCCGCCTAGGGCTTTCCTTCTTCCAGCGTACTCACGGCTGAGTATCCCTTCTGAGAGGCCCCGAGCTTCTCCCCAACCCCCCATCCTGCTCCTGTCACCTTGTCCAACTCTTTAACATAGATCACTATCCACTTATGGGCTTGAATCTGTTCTAAAGCCCCACAGGGCACAGAATCCCTGGGGAAACAGTGCTTAGGGGGAGGCCTAACCATGAGCCCCCTACTCAGAAAGGAAAGGCATTCCCAGCAGAGAGGGCAGTTGGGTGGGCAGGTCCTGAGGCTGGAGGGGTCTGTGGGAGTAAGGGGCAGTCAGGGTCTCTCAAGGCTGAGAGTGGGCAGGAGTGAAACTGAGCAGGGTCTTGGGTGCCAGCTGCAGACTCACCGCTGCCCAAGAGTCCCTGAGGCTGGAAGTCTGGTGTGCCGGCGGCCCCCCCAGGTTGCTGCAGTCTAAGGAGAGAAACCAGGTGGTCATGCTTCATGTTTCCCCTGCCCCTCACCTCCAGGCCCAGGGAGGGGCCCACCTGGGACATAGGCGTCTCCCCGGAGCTGGTCAGGCAGGTGGTCCCAGTTGGGCGGCTGTGGACGCCGACTCCTGACCAGAAAGGCACGGGGCATCACCTCTGAGAACAGGGTGACAGCTCCACACACGCAGCTGCCTCGTCCACCTGCCGTCAGACCTCAGGTCCAGGATGACTCCCAGGTGGGAAGCGAGGGAGGGGGAAGCCCCAGAGAAGCCTTGTTCTCTCCATGCAAATATCCTGACAGGCCCTGGGGGCAGACTTAGCTCTGGTTACCTCTGCCTTGGGTCCTCCCATTCCTCCTGCTTCTCCTCTGCCAGGTTTCCCAGGGCACTCTTCAGCGTCCACGGGAAGACAAGCCCTAAGTCCTCTGAGGAGGTCCAGCAGGTCAAGATGGAACCTAAGTGGCTGTTGTGGGGTGGGGTGGGGAGAGGAAACAGGGACCCCAGGGAAGCTGAGTGTCTTTCCATAGTACCAGCAGGGCCCAGGACCAGAGGGTCTGTTTGCTAAGCAAATTAGTCACTACCTGGACATCCACCAGCCTGCTTGGTTATTCAAATCACAGCAGCTGTATGAGGAATCAGGGAAGGGGGTGACTGTGATTGTTCCAGAGGGTGGAGGGACAGCAGTGTCTAACTGGTAAGATCAAAGTGAGAGTCCATGCTGAGCATCGTCAAGAAGCAGCTCTACCTCTCTGATCCTCAGAGGACCAGAGCTGACGATCAGCCAGAAGCACTGTTCAGGTGTAGGAGACATCACAGTATTGGTTTATTATTAGTCCAGGGGCTTCCCAGGTGGTGCTAGTTGTAAAGAACATGCCTGTCTCCAACTCAGGAGACACAGGAGACTTGGGTTCAATTCCTGAGTGGGGAAGATCCCCTGGAGAAGGAAATGGCAGCCCACTCCAGTATTTTTGCCTGGAGAATCCCATGGACAGAGGAGCCTGGTGGCCTATAGTCCATGGGGTCACAAAGAGTTGGACATGACTGAGCGACTGAGTGTGCACCTGCGTGTGCACACACACTAGTCCAGCTCCTAGTAACTGTCTGGGACACCACTCCCCCATCCTCCTATGGTTCAGGAACTAAAGGAAGGGTCACGTGACACAGCCAGAGGCTCCCAGGACCCTAATCCCAGCACTCTGGCCAGGCTCTGATCTAGACTGGTCATTGGTTTCTTAGTCAGGGGTTAAGGATTTTGAATATTCCCCTGCAGTTAACTTTTTTTTCACTTATTCACCTACATTTTCCTGAGATCCAACAATGGGCCAGGTCTACCTTAGCACTGAAAATGACATAACCTGGTCCATGGGGGAGACACCCAGCATGACCAAGGCTATGGAGCACAGGCAGAGGGACCCAGCTTCAGTGGGGAAAAGGCAGGGGGCTGAGGGGACCCAGAAGAGGCTCCTGATTCAGTCTAAGGGTTCAGGGACAACTTTCCAGGTGTGAAACTTGAGGGAAGATGTTTTTGATAAACAGGGAGGGCTCTCCAGGCAGAGGAACTGTATGTAAAAGGCTTGGTGGTGAAAGAAGCAGTATTTATTCATTTCTTCACATTCCTGGAGTCAGTCCTGCTAATGCATTTGCAGAAACAAGGGAGTTTAGCGCTGGAAGTCTGCAGGCCCAAGCTTTGCCATTTTATCTCCATGGAACCTGGGCCAAGCCATGTCTTGCTGAGCCTCAGTTTCTTCAACTGGAAATGGGACTGATGAGTCTTCCTACCACCGGTTTGTGTTGAAAATCCACGTAGATCACCAAGTAGGAATGCTTTGCATAGAATCTGGCATGTGACAGAGATAAATGGGGGTTGTTTGAGTCTTTTTTTTTGTTTTTGGCCACATAGCAATCATGATGCAGGATCTTAGTTCCCCAACCAGGGACTGAACCTGCCTTCCCTGCAGTGGAAACTCAGGAGTCTTAACCACTGGACCACCAGGGAAGCCCTGTTTTCAAAGGGTGGGATGGCTAGGCAACCATCTGAGTTTCAATCAGCCCATATGAAATGTGATTTTAGTTGTCTCCATTCCTCAATTGCTGGACTTTACGCAGCATGCCTGGCTCAGGCCTGGGGGCCCAGTATCTAGGACCTGTCGGTTGTAGAGTGCAGGGCCCAGAGGCACTGAAGAATGAGCCAGTGAATGGGTTATGGGAGCCATTTTGTTGCTCTCTGATGTCTAGTTTTCCATGCCCAACACCAGGTCTCTTGGGACAACTGGTTCCTGAGTTGTTGCTGAAAACACACTAAAGAACTCTGGGCCCGGGGGGCTGTCCCCTTTCTGTCCTGTGTCCTGGAGGCTGAACAGGGTGGGAAGCATCACCCGGACCCCTGTGCCTGCTGGCCTTCTGGTAGGGTTTGGTAATGGAGGGCCCCACAAGATGGAGCTCTTGTCGCCAGGGTCACAGCTCTCCTCAGGGCAGCCCCTTCTCCTCTGGGTTCCACTTTGCTCCCTGTGCCTTCTGGCCTGAGCAGCAAGGAACAGCTCTCCTCCGGAACCATCCTAGGGTACTGTACTGGCCCTGAGGTTCCCCTGTCCACTTCTTTACAAATGATCCCTCTGCTGAACTCTGAAATATCCCATATGAGCATGCTTCCTGCTGAGACACTGCTGCATGCACACACATTCACCAGCAGCGGTTTCTTTTTTAAAAATATTTACTTGGCTGTGCTGGGTCTTAGTTGTGGCACTCTGAATCTTCTAGTTGTGGCATGCAAACTCTTGAGTTGCAACATGTGGGACCGAACCTGGGTCTCCCACATTAGCAGTACAAAGTCCTACCCACTAGACCACCAGGGAAGCTCCAGCAGTGGTTTCCTAACCAGTTGATTTGTCTAAGCAAAGTCTTGTCCTTCCAGGACTGAAGAGCTTGGCGAAGGTGGAAACTGGCAGACACACTGCCAGCCCACCCTCTTGTGCTGAGAGAACCCAATTTTGTTGAAACAGTAACATGTCCAGGACAGAATGGCTGGTCCAAGCAAATTAAAGCCATTTCCATTCCTGTTGCCTGAAACTGCCCTGAAAGGGAAGAGTGTCTAAGATGGTTTGGCACTTTTCCCCCACAACCTTGGCGGGTGCCCAGCTTTGTGTCTTTGCTCCTAGTTAGGTGAGGGTGTACGCTGGGAACCATGGCAGCCGTGTTGCCACCATAAGGGCCTAAGCCAGGGAGTGAAACTCAGATTCAGAGGGTGGAATACAGCAGTAAATGTCCCTATAGCTTGGGGCCCCTTAAGCCAGGTGTTTGCTTCCTGGAGTTGAAGACCTTAACTATGATTCAAGGTGGAAGGAGGGGTAAAATCCATGAGGGACAGAGGCCCAAGGTCGTCCCCTTGGTGTCCAGTCGCCTCAAAGATTTTACAGCTTTGGCTGAGCCAGGCCAGGGCAGGGCGAGTGGTCTCCAGCCTGTAGGGGTGGCCTGTGAACCCAGGTAGGGAGCCTCCCAATAGAAATGCAGCCCACCTGTGCTTCCTGAGCTCCCTAAGGCAGGAAGAAGGAAGGGAACCTTGTGAAATAAGCAACACTGGGCATCTCACAAACACCAAGATTAGGATTTTATTTAGAGAAAAACCTATATTGCGAATGTGTCTTGGATTTAAATGTTTTTTTTTTCTTTAAAAATTTAATTTTGGTTGCACTGGGTCTTTGCTGCTGGGTAAGACATTTCTCTAATGGTGGCAAGCAGGGGCTACTCTTCATTGTGGTGTATGGCTTCTCATTGCGGTGGCTTCTTTTTGTCATGGAGCACAGGTTCTGAGCACATGGACTTCAGCAGTCATGGCTCGAGGGCTCTTCAGAGCACAGGCTCTGTGGCATGTGGGATCCTCCCAGACTAGGGCTGGAACCCTTGTCCCGTGCATTGGCCGGCAGACTCTTAACCACTGGACTATCAGGGAAGTCCCAAATTAAAATGACTTAAAACATCAAGGCCCTGCCTGGTGGGACCCATTTTTCCTCCCACCTCCTCTCCTACCATTTCCTTGAGCCCACTCCATGCCAGCCTCCTGGCTTCATTGCTATCCCTTTCATCCTCACATCTGAGCCTGCCGTGGGGCCTTTGCACTGGCAATTCTCTCTGCCTGGATACTTGCCCAACTGTCCACACGCCCTGTGGCCTCTATCAAGCCTCTGCTCCAGTGTCGCCTAAGAAAGGCCTTTAACCAGCACAGTGAGTTCCATTTACCTGCAGTTACACAGTTATCACATTAATTCCTATCTTTTGCTCTCTAGAAGGTGAATGCACGATACTCCACTTGTCCTGTTCCTTGCTCTACTCCTAACGTGTACAACAGTGACGAGAGATGGGACCAGGAATCCCTGGGGGCTGGGAAGACTTTTCAACAACTGCATAATTAGTTCAGTGTTTACAAGGGCAATCTTCCCTGGTGGCTCAGAGCTTAAAGTGTCTGCCTCCAATACGGGAGACCTGGGTTTGATTCCTGGATTGGGAAGATCCCCTGGAGAAGGAAATGGCAACCCACTCCAGTATTCTTGCCTGGAGAATCCCATGGACAGAGGAGCCTGGTGGGCTACAGTCCACAGGGTAGCAAAGAGTTGGACGCGACTGAGCAACTTCACTTTCACTTTACATGGGCGACAGAGGGCCATGTCCTCAGGCTGAAGGGCCTGGCTCTACCACCAGGCAAGCCTGTGTTTGAGCCTCAGCTCTGTGGGGCCCTAGGTATGACCCTGGATGTCTCTGAGCCTGTTTCTGGTGAGCCATGATCACAGCAGAGACCGGAGGAACTCAACAGGCAAGTGGGGGTTCGGGCAAGTGGGGGTTCTGGTGATAGGGCTGGGCTTTAGGGGAGGGCCCTGCTCCTGTTGCACCTCCTTTTTACAGACTCAGGACAGTGAGGTCCAGTTGTGTCTTCTCAGCAGATACACCACGTGGCTACATGCCTGCTGCCTGGGGAGGCTGGTCCCAGAGCTGGGAGTCCACGGGACACTGGAGCTGGACACAGTCCTGCTGGTGAAGGAACTACGGGCTCCAGCCGCCGGGTGGCCTGGGCAGGACTGTCTAGTAGCTGAGCCTGTTTGTCCTTCCTCACTTTCCCCTGCTACAAATGGGAACAAAAGCCTGGAGCTCATAGGGTCCAGCATGGGCCTGGCCCAGGGGCCGTGAGACAACGTATGAATATGTGAATTGGTGGCCAGCGGCTGGCACAGGGTGGTCATAGCGGCTCCAGTGGGTTCTTGGGCGTTGGTAGGGGGCAGCTGACGTGGGAGCCAGGCGCTGGGATCACCATTCCTGCAGTGCCCAAACAGTCCTGTGTGCCTGGGGAGCTCCCTGGGCTGTCCTCCTCCCCACTCTCCCCGCATCCATGTGAACGTGGCTTCGTGGATGCGCCAGGACAGGCACCAGGCACCACTCTTGCAAGCTGTCTGTTTATTTGCTTAAAATACCTATTTCCTCAGAGGAACAGGGCTGCAGTGGAAGGGCTGCTGGCCCTCAGTCCCCCCGGGCCTTCCTCCGCACGGCTTGCACCAGCAGCTCTGAGTAGTGTTCCAGCAGGGCACGCAAATCTGGGCTGGCCAGGGGGCACAGGGTAGGCGGGGAGGGGGCACCTGGGCTGGGCGCGGCCTGGGCTGTGGCCACATCCATGCCCACCAGCCAGTCGCTGGCCTCTAACTGGCTGTGGATCCAGAGGAAAGTGGAGGCCAGCTCAGTCCGTGCCTGCTGCTGTTCGGTGCTCACCGCATCACTGGAGACCATCTGCAAGGGGGGCCCACCTTGTTAGGAGTCACCCGGGCCAGGCAATGCCAGGGAGCCCCCCAGCCCTTTCCCAACCCTGGGGCTTGGCTTACCAGGTGGTAAAGGTCCAGGGCTTCCTGGAAGGCAGCCTGCAGTCTGTGCACGACAGTCACCACATTGCTCAGCTCCAGGGGGTCTGGGGACGGGAAGCTGGCTGGCACCCTGGGGCCCCCCCAGTGTCCAGGGCAGTCCTGGACTAGACTGGGCGCTTCTGGGGTGGGAAGGGAGGAAATGAGATAGACACTTATACTCTCCAGCTGATCTGAAGAGGCCAGGGTGGCTGGGCCGATCCCAGCTGTTGACCCCTTTCCTGGGTCACTTCCCTCAGTCCCCAAGGCTCCTTTCCCAACCCTCCTGCAGGTCTCTGCTCAAATGCCACCTTCTCCCTGAAACCTTTTCTTATCATTCACCATCCATCAGCCACTGCATCCACCTGTCACTCCCTAAACCCTTCCTCTTCCTTCTCTCCACAGCGCACCTCGCTTCATGATACACTTAACCCTTTCCTTATAGATTTAGTCTGGTCAGGGAGGGGGGCACAGTTCTTGAGGCGCTAGCCTACTGTGTTTCCCTGGCAAAGTAATAAAGCCACTCTTTCCCTCTCCTCCATTAACTGGCCATCTCCCCCAGTTAAGGTGTTAATTTCTGTAGTCTCATTTACCACCAGCTTCCATGGATCAGGAAGATCTCCTGGAGAAGGGAATGGCAACCCACTCCAGTATCCTTGCCTGGAGAATTCCATGGACAGAGGAGCCTGGCAGGCATCAGTCCATGGGTTTGCAAACAGTTGGACACGACTGAAGCGACTTAGCACACCCATGTCCCCAGGGCCCAGAAAAAGCCCAAAATATACAAGTACTCACTAAATATGTAAGGAAATGAATGAATGAGTGGCACAGCGCCTGTGGCCTTTGGAGCTGAGCCAGCTGTTATATGGGATGAGCGTAGGGGACAATCCCTTGTCCCAATGATGGTACTCACCAGGGGCGGGCTCCCGGAGAGAGGCGATGCTGCCAAGGAGCCTAGGCCTGGCCTCTGGGAGTGGGGTACTGTTGGGGAGGATAGAGGTATCGAGGCGCCCCAGGAACCTTGGGAGAAAGGCGGACTTGTGGAGCCTCGAGGCAATCCCATCTGCAGGGCTGGGCGCTGGGAAGCCGTCTGTCATGATGGTGACATCGTGCTCCGTGTCCACAGGTTCCTGGGACCAGACACACGTGGTGGGAGGCTCCAGTTGGGGTGGGGGCAGCAAAAGCCTGTCACAGATGCTTGACAGGCTGAGTTTCAGGCTGGCGCGGGCCTCATGGTTGCCCCGGGAGGGCAGGGCAGGTTCTTGGCCCTCACCGTCAGAAGTGGGTGTCACTGTGGTGGTGACAGCCTGGAGTTCCTGGCTCAGGGAGGCCAGCTCCTCCAGGGAAATGCTGCGGGACATCTTGGCATGGGAACTGGCAGTGGCCTCCATGTGGGAGCGGGTGGTGGAGGTGTGGACACCCTGAGCCAGGCCTGCAGCGGGTAGGCCTGTGGGTGCTGGTGGCTTCTTGTCTGTGGGCAGCGCGGAGGAGGAGGGGATGCAGGACGCCAGGCCTGTGAGGCAGGGGGCTGGAAAGGAAGCAGGCGGCTTGCTCTCACAGCCCAGCTCAGGGCTGCTGGACAGGGCCCCCCGTCCGGCGTGGTTGCATGGTCCGAGTGGCCCCTGGCCATCCCCACCATGGCTCAGCGAGCCACCCAGGGCTTTCCACCAGGGAATGTAGACACTCACACAGTGGGGACCACACCTCCAGCGTCTCCTCAGCCTTTCCTCCAGAGACGACCTGCAAACACAGCCCTGCAGTGAGGACAAAGCCTCCCGGCTCCTAAGCCCCGTGTCTTGAGGGAGGTGGCCCCAGTACTCACGTTGGTCCTGCCTGGGGAGGTGGAGCCAGCACCCACTCTTGGGGGCTCACCCCCGAGGTCCGTGAATCTGACCTCTGAGGACTTCACGAGGTGCTGGGGCGGCCGGGAAGGGAAGGTGTGGGGGAACCTGTTAGGAAACAGGTGGCAGCGGCTGCCCTGAGGGTGCTCGGGGGCACACAGCCCCGCCCTGCAGGGAGACGAGAGTGGGTGGGTGTTCACTTCACTTGCTCCTACCTGGATGTCTTCTGAAGGCGGGAGAGGAACTGGGCTGAGATGCTCAGTCGGGGGTTGAAGAAGTTGTCCTCGGTCTCAGGGGCTTTCAAGTCTCTCAGGGATCCAAGGAAGAGCTCTGGGGCAAGATGCCAGGGGAGCCCTAAGAAACCCTCCAGCCAGCCAGCCCTGGACCCAGGCAGACCCCACAGACCAGCAGACAGATGCTCAGAGACCCTCAACAACAGATAACACGGGGCTTCCCTGCTGGTCCAGGAAAAGATCCCGTGTGACCCAACTGAGACCTGATGCAGTCAAAAAGCAGACAACACACACCCCGGGAGCAAATCGAGCCGACAGAGGATACCGTGCTGCTCAGCCCCTAAGTAAAATGCATGCCCTCCTACCACCCTCGCCAGCCCTGCCAGGGAAAGCCCCACTCAGGGGACGTCCACACTGAGCCCAGCCCTGGGTATGCCCAGGCAGGTGTCAGAGAAGGGCAGGGCTTACCCTCAGGGTGGGCATCAGTAAGGGTCTCGAAGTGGTGGCGGAGGAACTTCTCTTGCTCAGGGGTCTGGGGCAGGGAGCTGTTGGATATGCCTGGTACCTCGGGCCAGGGTAACTCTCCTGCAGTCCCTGGGCATCCTGGGCAGAGGGCGTGGGCAGGAGAGAACTGTCAAGACCATGAGTCATGGAAGACGCCCTTAGAGAGCTGCCAGCTGCTTAACAATGGAGGAAGCTGGGCTCGCCCATCACATACCCTGTGGCCACCAGGCGGAGAAGGAGGGACTAATGGCTCTGTCTTCTAGGGGAGGGAATCGGGGGTGCAGGACTGATGTACAGCCAGTGGTTATAATATCACAGCCATCACCTGGCCAGGCCCATGCACTGCCCCTTCCTGCTTGTGGCCGCTGCTTACCTGGTGTGGGGGGCATCATGTCAAACTGAGGTTCTGGGTCTGGCTGTGGACGGGAGGAGTGGGTGGTGGTGAAGCTGCACTCCGAGTCAGCCTCCGACTCCCCCGAGCCTGGAAGAGAGTGGGTGCGGTCAGGGGCCCAAAGCTGGGCCCTGCCTGGCTGAGTCAGGTAAGGAGGCTCTGGGTTTCAGGGCTTCAGTCCCTCATCTGAAGAAGGGGAACCATAGGACCCACGCTCTATTTTATGGACCAGCAAGGCTACACTTCAAGGGAGATGCAGGGCTGGGCTTCCGAAGTCTAGGGTGAAGACAGCAGGGATGATGTCTGTCTCTATGCTAGACTCTGAGCTTCAGGAAGACTGGGTCACAGTCACCATCAGTGCCTAGAAGGGGTCCGGCCAGACGAAGAGATGACTGTGAGGTGTCCTGCCGGGTGCTCACTCACCCTCAGGTGGACTCTGGGCCTTCGAGCCGGTTGAGGGGACCTGGAGGAAGGCGTCCCCTTGCTGGTCTCCGAGTGGCTCCACTACCTCCTCCGCACAGTACTCACTGCATGCCGGGGGTGAGGGATGGGTAGGGAGAGGGAAAAATGACACACTGGTTAGTAAACACCTGACCTAACCCTAACCCTAAGCCAGAAGCCTGGGCATCGGCACCTGCTCCTGCTGGGAGCACAGCCTGGCCTCTCCTGCCTGCACCAAAGGCACCCTCCATGCACCTCCTCTCGGAGCCAGGAAAACAGGCTGCAGCCTCACCCCTCTGCCTCCCTCCCTCGGGCCCACTGGGAGAGTGGGGCGCAGTTCTTCCAGGGTGTGCCGACCAGTCACGGCTTCCTCTCACCAACTAAGGAACTCACCTGTCCATCCCTGTGACTGTCACCTCTGTCTCCGGGGAGCAGGTGATGAGCTCGCTGGCCTCAGAAGACTCCTGTTGTGGGGGTGACAGGGAAGGGTGCCCGCAGCGGTCCTCCTGGGGACTCTCAGACTGTGGGTGAAGACAGCACAGCCCTCAGAGGCAGCTACGACCCCAAGGGCTCATGTGAGCTGCTGGGTGTTCCACCCACCGCGATGGTGACAGGAAAGATGGCAGGTCTCACTGCTGGATGCTCCCTGTGAGGCAAGGCCTGGGCGGGGCCATCATGAGCTCACTTTCTGTGCTGCCCCTCCATTTCACCGGCCCCTTTACAGATAAGGAATAGGTATGGCTCGCACTCTGTAAGAGTCTATTCGTATGAAGTTCAAGAGCAGGTAAACCAATCCATGGTGACCGAGGTCAGCATGCTGGTTACCTCATTGAGCGTACTGACTGGAAGGGGCACAGGGGTCCTCCAAGGTCAAGTGGCAGAAAATGCTCTATACACTTTGACTTAGGGGGTGGATACCTAAGTGTGTACACAGGCATTCAGCAAACTGTGGTTTTCTGATCTGTGCACCTAACTGTTCTTATATTATGCCACATAAGAAAACTTACATTGTTGTTGTTGTTAAGTCTCTAAGTCGGGTCCAACTCTTTGTGACCCCATGGACTGCAGCCCATCAGGCTCCTCTATCCGTCACTATCTCCTGGAGCTTGCTCAAACTCACGTCTGTTGAGTCAGTGATGCTATCTAACCATCTCTTCCTCTGTTGCCCTTTTCCTCTTGCCCTCAATCTTTCCCAGCATCAGGGTCTTTTCCAAAGAGTTGGCTCTTTGCATTAGGTGGCCAAAGTACTGAAGCTTTAGCTTCAGCAACAGAAAACTTACATAAGAAAACCTATATCATAGAATAAAAAAGAATTTTGTTTGGAAAATAATAGAATAAGATCTAAAGTTGTGTTAGCACCTTTTTAGGGCCCAGACTCTGTTTATGGCCCTGGATAACTGTATAAGCCTCTGAGGGCTTCTGTTTTAATGACTATTTTTAATTTAAAAAAATATATATATATTTTTTGGTCTTGCCCCACAACATGTGAGATCTCAATTCCCTGATCAGGGATCAAACCTGTGCCCACTGCTTTGGAAGTGTGGAGTCTTTTTTAAGATATTGATTTGTTTTTAATTTTATTTATTTGGCTGTGCCAGGTCTTTGCTACAGTGTGAGAGATCCTTAATTGCAACATGTGGGATTTAGTTCTCTGACCAGGGATCGAACCCTTATCCCTTGCATTATGAGCCTGAAAGACGTCTTAGCCACTGGAACACCAGGGAAGTCCCTTGAAGTGTGCATTCTGAACCACTGGACCGCCAGGAAAAGTCCCTATGACCCTTTTAAAAAATGACTTTTTGGTATCTTTTTTCTTGGTCATCTTTTTTGGAAATGACTGTATTTTTGAAAACCAAAGACCAGAGAATTGAGAATCAAGCCTCGCTGCAAGCTACAAAGCCAGGAGTGGGTAGGCCCAGGACACCACCTGCTCAAATGCCCTCCACTCAGGTACAGGACTGCCCTGGGGCCCAAGCTCTCACCCCAGGTGAGCGCCTCCCTGACTCCTGGTCTCTGGGAAGTTCCCCTGTGTACCAGGCCCAGGGCTCATCCTCCTGCTCACTGCTATCTCGTTACCCTCTCACATCCCTGGAGTGGCACCTGCCTAAGTTGCTTCAGTTGTGTCTGACTCTTTGTAATCCTATGAACTATAGCCCACCAGGCTCCTCTGTCCAAGGGATTCTCCAGGCAAGAATACTGGAGTGGGTTGCTGTGCCCTTCTCCTGGAGTGGGACAGTCAACCTTATTTTCAAAATGCATTTGCGCTGAGGACCCAGGTCCTCAACGGCAGTTGTGGTGCATGTTCTGTGGGTGAGGCTGGGGCCCGCAGTCCACACCTTGCTCAGCAGGCCTGCCAGTCTCTGCGACTCCATCACATCCAGCACAGAATCCTCCAGGCTCTCGGGCTTCATGGGGGTGAAGTAGCAGTCCAGGTCCCTGGCATCCAGGATGGTCTTAAGAGGCTCCTGGTCAGCCCGCTCTGCCCAGCGGCCATGCGGCTGGTAGCTGCGCTTGGCATGGAAGGCCGTGCTGTCTGCTGCATCATCATCTCCTAGCTGAGGGGACAAGGGGACGCTCAGGCAGCTGGCCAACTCCAGTGAGGGCAAGGAACACTGCACAGACCCTCTTCCAGCCTTGTGGCTTTAAACCTCACTCAGAAGCAACTTGCAGATATCTCTCTCCAGCAGAACCCTGCTATTATTATTTTTTTGCCATGTCACGTGGCTTGTGGGATTTTACTTCCCTGACCAGGGATCGAACCTAGACCCCCTGCAGTGGTGGCACAGGAGTCTTAACCACTGGACTGCTCAGAAAGTCCCGAACCTAGCTCTAAACTTCAGAAGTCCTCATGCAACTGCTCCACATCTCCACATAGATGTTTAGCAATCTTTCAAAGCAAACATGTTGAAGACAACAACTGACCCTCCCCCTAAACCAACCCAACCTAAAGTCTTCCGTCTCAGTAATTCTTCCCAGCTACTCTGGCCCCAGACCTTCAGGTCTTCCTTCATTCCTCTTATTCTGCCCCTCACACTTCACATTTCTGCAACTCTGCCATTCAAACACATCCAAGATATGGATACTTCTCTGCTGCTTCCCTGATCCTGCTTACCACTGCCTCCTACTAAGACTTGCCTGGCAGACAGTGGAAGCGTGGGAACTTGAGAACCTGGGCCCTGGAGCCAGCCTTCAGGGTTAACCCCACCTTCTCTAATTCCTAGCTATGTGACCCTGGGAAAGTTACTTAACCACTTTGGGCCTCAGTTTCCTATCTGTGAAATAACACGGGATATGAAAAGCCCAGACATCAATGATGATTAAATTATACATGTAAAAGACTCAACAGAACCTGTACAGAGCAACTGTGCCGTGAATAATTTTTATTGTTGTTTTAGTCGCTAAGTTGTGTCTAACTCTTTGTGACCCCATGGACTGTAACCCACCAGGCTCTTCTGTCCAGGGGATTTCCCAGGCAAGAATATTGGAGGAGGTTGCCATTTCCCTCTCCAGGGGATTTCCAAACCCAGGGATCAAACCTGTGTCTCCTGCCTTGGCAGGTGGATTCTTTACCACTGAGCCACCAAGGTAGGCATGCAGTAAATACCTGTGGCATGAATGAAGGGCTGTCTAAACAAAGACTGAAACCATGATAAGGATTCTCCACGGAAAGTAAAGCTATGAAGGGGGAAAGGGCACCCGTACTTTGTTAGCCTCTAGGCATCCCGTGCCCCCAGTAGACTCACCAGCCGCTTCGCCCAGAGCGGCAGCTTGCCATTGGTCAGCAGGCACTGAGGATCTGAAAAGACATGGAACATCCATGAAAAGAGAATAAACAACTCAAGAGACCACGGTCAACATAAAGAGGCAGCTCTCCAGAGACCACACAGGAAACGACACATCCAAAGATGGTTAGCCTCACTAGCTGTCAGGGAAATGCAAATTTGTTTTAAAGATTTCTTTTTTGATGTGGACCATTTTTAAAGTCTTTACTGACTTTGTTAACAATATTGCTTCTGCTGTCTATGTTCAGTTTCTTTTTGGATGTGAGGCATGTGGGATCTTAAATCCCCAACCAGGGATCAAATCCACATTCCCTGCCTTGGGAGGCGAAGTCTTTACCACTGGACTGCCAGGGAAGTCTCGTGGGAAATGCAAATTTAAATAATGGGATATGTTTTCCCCATGCACACTAACTTACTTCAGTTGTGTCCAACTTTTTGCGACCCTATGACCATATCTCCTCTGTCCATAGGATTCTCCAGGCATGAATACTGGAGTGGATTGTCATTTCCTCCTCCAGGGGATCTTCCTGACCCAGGGATCGAACCTGCATCTCTTACGTCTCCTGCACTGGCAGGAGGGTTCTTTACCACTAGCTTAAGATTGACCAAAATTAAAAGGCTTCAAACTATCAAGTATTGGCAAAAGTATGGGGAAACAGTGGGCTTAATACTGACTGCTGGCTAGGGCAGTCACTGGATTTGGAGGGCTCTTGGGGTTATCTTTTAAAATAAGAAGTGTATTAATCCTGGGATCCAGCAGTGCCTGTCCTTGAACTCTGTCCTAGAGAAATACCCTCACACATGGCCAAGGAGGCGGCACTGGGAAGCAGGGGTGGTCAGCACAGCCTCATTCACAACAGTGTAAAGTCAGAAAACACCCAAATGGGGGAAGGGGCTCAAGAGAGGGTATATGTATACATATGGCTGATTCACGGTGTTGTACAGCAGAAACTAACACAATGTTGTAAAGTAATTATACTCCAATTAAAAAATAAAAGTAAATAAATAAAGCTAAAAAGAAAAAAGAACATATCTAGGTGTCCTCCTGGAGCACAATCAGTAGTGATGCTCCTGGTTAAAAGAGGGAGGCCTCTGCTTGGTAGTCAGTGAGACAGTTTGGAGAGAAAAAAAGATACAGAAGTTTATCTGCAGTCTAATGTAATTTGTAGACATAGATGTTCCCTGTGCATATTATTTATATTAACATTCAGAAAAAGGCCTGTAAGGATCCACACCAAAACCCTAAGAGTGGCCACTCTGGAAGAGACATTGGACTGGATGTGAGGGCTGTGACAAAGAAATGAGCTTACTCTCCAGTTTTTTCCCAGGTTGAATTCTCACATGGCTGCTGCCTACCGATCAGCCATCCAGGGGGCCCCTGCCTGTGCCCTCCCCGCTGGCAGAGCCCACCAGCTTCACTAAGAGCACACAGGCTGCCACCATGCCCAGCCTCTCTCACAGCCGGAGCAGTCATGGCCAACATGACTGGCAAGAAGCCTGCAGGGGCTTCTGGGAAAGGAGCAGCCCCATAAAGGTGATTTCAGGAGGGACTGTCCTCTTCAATCATGTCTCTGATGGCTGGAACTTCAGCAGCCATCTTGCAACATGAGGGCTGAAGCCAAGGCAATATGCAAGAAGACAGGAATTCATGGAGGGCCTGGCCTCTCATAAAGTCACCGAGCCACTTCTCTCCCTTCTGCCTGAACAAGAGAATCTGGTTTGTCTTCTGGTTAACATCACCTTGTTTTTCCCCTTACACTCACCCCTGGCCTTTCATCACATGGTTCAAGTGAAACTGACTAAAGCCTCTGCCCTCAGGCATAGGGCAGTGGCTGGATCAGAAACGGGCGGGTGACTTATAGCAGGAACATAAGTCATGAGCAGAGGACTCCAAACTCTTGGGGAAGAGGTGCTCTCTTCTTTACAGTGTTATAACCTTGAGCTGCCAGGGATACTCTGCCCCTTTAACAGGGAGAGTCTGCCTGAGAGCAAGTCAACAAGGAGAAAAGCAGAGCCAAGAGATGGAGAAACATCTATTTCGTTAACGTCACCTGACTACCAGGATCCAGCTATGCTTGAACCCATACTCTCAAAGTTTCCTTTACAGGAACCAATAAATCTTCTTTCCAAATTAAGCCAGTGATAGTCTATTTGCTATGACCACGAAAGAGTCCTGTCTGATGTGATTATTGAGTTTCAGTATGTGTCAGGCTGTGAAAACAAAGTAGTTGCCAAAACCCAGCAATGATCCCTCTGCTGAGAGTTCAAAATAGGGCCCCTTTCCCAACCTGGATCCAAGCTCTCCTTGGATGGGGTCTTCAGCAACTCTTCAGATTCACATTCTTCCTCCAGCTCATCCTCCGTCTGCTCTCCAGGGCTCAGGGAGCAAATCTCATTAGGCACGGATGCATATATCTCCTGCCTGAAGACAGGAAAAAGGATGGCAGGAGAGAAACACACGTAAATGGGGTGGGAGAGGGGACCTGCCTAGGGCTGGGTCCATAAGAACACACTCTTGGCTTCTGGTCAACATGGGGCTAGGAGATCTCACCTGCTACAACCCCTCTGCTAGAAACATACTACCACAATAACAGACACGTAACAAAGGCTGGCCTGCAGAAGGAAATGGCAGCCCACTCCAGTGTTCTTGCCAGGAAAATTCCATGGACAGAGGAGACTGGCGGGTTACAGTCCATGGGGTTGCAAAAGAGTTGGACATGACTTAGCAACTAAACAACAACGAAGGCTGGGCTCAAAAAATAAGACAAACTCTTCAAGGCCCATAGCAATGGAATAGAAAGCAAAGCAGATGGTAGGGTATGAGTCCTGAGCTGCTGGCTTCTGTTCCAGGAAGCAGGGTTAGCAATGAGATTTTAGTTTCAAGGGCCAAAGAGTTGTCCACTCCCTTGGTGCCTAGATCTGCATCACCTCAAGATGACTGCAGAAGATGAGGCCATGTCAGGCCTGGTTCCCAGGGGGAGGCAATGGCAAAGCCTCAAGACAGAGAGAGAGGACTTCCATGATGGTCCAGTGGTTAAGAGTCCAACTGCCAATGCAGGGGACAGGGGTTCTAGTCTGGGAAGATCCCCTAGGCTACGGGGCAGCTAAGCCTGTGCACCACAACTACTGAAGCCCAGGCACCTAGAGCCTATGCTCTGCAATAAGAGATGCCCCTGCAACAAAAAGCTGTGTGTACCTCAAAGAAGAGCAGCCCCCGTTCACCACAACTAGAGAAACCCCATGTGCAACAATGAAGACCCAGAGCAGCCAAAAATAAATAAATGGAAAAAAAAAGAAGATAGCGAGACAGAGAGACAGGGACAGATCCAGGGACAGGAGAGAAGAAAATTTAAAACCTCCCACTCCAATTGAAACTTCCAAACCAAAATCCCAAATCAAAGACCAGAATAGGAATTCACTCCAAATAAAACTGGTCTTGGAACTTAAAGACTTAAGAAATAGGTTTAGGAAACTCAGGGATATAAGTGAAAGAACAACTTCCATTGAAAGATTAAGAAGACATCTCTGCTCCCCTGGACCCTTCCCTGACCTCCTCCCTCCCCACCACGGGCCGGGTGGGGGCCTCCTCTAGTCCCCAGAGCCCCCCGAGGGCTCCTCACCAGAGTGCTCGCAGGCTCTCCTAGCCCTTCTCATGTGCTACTGTAACTTTGTGTTCAAAGTCCATTTCCCAGAGAATACACGAGAAAGGACAGCTGATTCACTTCCACTGTATAGCAGAAACTAACGCAATATGGTAAAACAACTATACCCCAATAAATGAAAGCAAAACCCCAAACCCCACAGAGTTCATCTCCTCTTCCAGGCCCTGAGGGCACAAGAGGCAGGTTCTTGGGCCCGGGGCTGTCTGGGCCCTGCCTGTGTCCACAGCCTTACTCTCTAGTGGGGCAGGGCAAGAAGACACCCCTCTGGTGAATGGACAGGAGGCTGCCAGGACCTGGGGTGGCTGCTCCACTTCCCGTCCTTCGTGTTCTGCTGCTGCTCCCGGTGGTCGATCTCCAGCAAGTGCTGCTTCATGAAGTTGGTGATCTCAGGGCCCAGGTGCCAGATGAAGACACAGCTACAGAGGCCAAGGAGAGATGTGGGAGGAGGAGGAACGGTGAATGCAGAAGTCATCTGACCCTGGAGCCACCTGGGTCACCACAGCCAAGACCCTACCCCCTGGCCCGGAAAATAGCTCATCTTAGTGCAGCTATGGTGCAGCTCAGTATATCAGCTGGAAGTTGTTCTTTCACTTATACCCTTGAGTTTACTAAACCATCAGCTTAGTGCAGGTCTACACCCTGGCAGGGTCCGGGGCCCCCTAGTAAACCAAGGCTGCTCTGATGACCTCAAGACCCACGGAAGACAGCCATGAGGGAGGGTAGTAAATCGAACAGAGTGACGAAAGGTATCCTAGAATACCAACCAGGTGCTAAGGAGCTGACATATGTCATCTCATTTGACGCTCACCATATGAGTCTCAAGGGAGATGGGGTCATCTCTCTCTCTCTTTTTTTGGCTCCACCATGCAGTATGCAGGATATTAGTTCTCTGAAGAGGGATCAAACCCCCTGCCCCCTACCATGGACGCTTGAAGTCTTAACCATGGACCACCAGGGAAGTCTCGGGCTCACCTTTCTTTTACAGAGGTTCAGAAAGGGAAATGACCTGCTCAAAGTCACAAGTAAGTGGCAGATCCAGATTTGAACTCAGGGCTGGGCACACTGTCCGGCCAGAGTAAGCTGGCATGCTCAGAGTTCCAGCTGTGGGCACCAGGCTCCAGTGTCTGAGCCCTGGCTCTCTCCATAGGATAGGTCTCACCCACTCAAAGAGGGAGGCCCTGCCGGGCAGCCTCCAGGCCTTTCCCACCTGTCTCCGGACACGGTGATCAAGTGACGGCAATCATAGGTGAACTTCATGCCAGTGACAATTTCTGCAAGGAGAGCAGAGAAGCCGCACTGGTCTTTTTTTTTTTTTAATTGGTTTTGCCATACAATGACATGATATCGCCATGGGTGTACATATGCTCCCCCTCCAGAACCCCCTCTCCCGACACTGGTCTTTTTTGTTTAGTTATTTGACTGCACCGGGTCTTAGCTGCAGCATGTGGGATCTTTAATCTTCATTGTGGGATCTAGCTCCCTGACTGGGGATCGAACCTGGGCCTTCAGCACTGGGAGTAGGGAGTCTTAACTACTGGACTACCAAGGAAGTCCTGCCCTGATCTTCTGAGTTAGAAGGTTGGGTGTGGGGAGGTAGGAAGGGGTCCCAAGCAGAGAGGCACACCCACCTGAATGGCCAAACATCTTGGCAACACACTCGCCTGAGTAGAAGTCAATCACTGAGATGCTTTTGTCAGAGCAGCTTGTGGCCAGGAAGGTGCCGGAGGGGTCCACGTG
This sequence comes from Antilocapra americana, assembly GCA_007570785.1. Lineage (NCBI taxonomy): Eukaryota > Metazoa > Chordata > Mammalia > Artiodactyla > Antilocapridae > Antilocapra > Antilocapra americana. The sequence continues at coordinate 4,358,139 of ML660220.1, forward strand.
GACCTGTGGAGAAGTGTGCCCATGTGACACTGGGGTGGCCTCCTTCTTCCCAGAGGCCAGGATCTCAGTACCACAGCCCCACTGACCAAGGACCCCCCTTGTGCTGGGCGCTAGGTATGTGGATTCATCCCAGGTAAGCCTCACAACACACCCCACGGTAGGCAGAAGCTCCTGTCCCCATTTCACAAGTAAAGAAATTAACCGCCACCACAATGGTACTAACGGTGACCAGGACCTATGGCAAGCACTGTACGTGTGTGGATTTATCTCCCCCACAGACCCCTGTAATAAAGGCTTAAAAAAAATTTTTTTTAAATCCTAAGTAAATTTGTTACAGTATTGCTTCTATTTTATGTTTTGGTTTTTTGGCTATGAAAGGAAGGTGAAGTCTTAGCTGTTGGACCTCTGGGGAGGTTCCCATAGAGGCTATTTTTATTTGCATTTTAGAGATGATGAAACAGGATTGAGAGGAGATGACATTTGTCCAGGGTCACAGACAGCCCAGGGCAGAACATAAAGAGGATCTGACTCTGGGGCATTGTAACAACTCTCCCAGTCCAGAGACTCTTGAGAAGGTTCCCACCTCATCCTGGATAAAACAGGCAGGGGGACAAATTTGAAGAGGGACCCCCCAGGTCTCTCTGATTCTTCCCACCACACTCTATTGCCACTCAAATGGAAACCACTTAAATGTCCCTGCTTGAGGAAAGTGAAAGAAAGTCGCTCGGTTGTATCTGACTCTTTATGACTCCATGGACTATACAGTCCATGGTATTCTACTGGCCAGAATACTGGAGTGGGTAGCCGTTCCCTTCTCCAGGGGATCTTCCCAATCCAGGGAAGACCAAGAATACTGGAATGGGTAGCCTATCCCTTCTCCAACGGATCTTCCCAACCCAGGAATCAAAGCAGGGTCTCCTGTACTGCAGGTAGATTATTTACCAGCTGAGCTACCAGGGACACCCCCACTTGGGGAAGGGTTCAGTAAATAAATGTAAAACCGTTGGGGCCATTCCCGGCTCCCCAGCATCCTTAGTCAGCCAGGCCTGAGTGGATCCTTGGGTGTGTGTGTCTGGGTGTGGTTTCAGCCAGGGCCTCAGTTCACCTTCAGCAGGGACCCATCGTCACCCTGGGAGCCCTTGTAGCACTTCTTCTGCTTCCCGTTCTTGGTGTTGTAGACTCTGGAAGGTAAGGGCAGGAGTGGCTAACACGGCCCCACCCACACCCCTTCTTGTTCCAACCTTACCTGCTGCCCTCCTCTCCCCGGGAAGCCCCCACTACCTCTTTTCCTCAGCTGCCTGGATTGAAACCTTGTATCAGGGAATGGGACCCTGTCTCAGGCTGGGGTCACGGAGGTTACGTCTGGCACCCAATTTGAATAAGCAAACGTAGGAGGATCGAGAAACTCTTTGGACATGCTCATTTCTCCACATCCTTCCCAGTCTAAGCTCAGATATCCTTTCCTGTGAGCCCTGCTTGAACCCCAGGTGGGGTGGATGTCCTCCAAGGGTCCCCCAAAGCCTCTGGGCTGTCTTCATCTCAGCCCTGACCACTCCATGCTGTCACTATCTGTCTGTCCTCCCCTGCACTCCACGGAGGCAGGGCTGGGGACTCCCGCTCTCTTCCCCGCAGACAGGTACTCAAGAAACAAGGGTGAATCGTTTATGAGCCACGTCAGCACCTCTTGGTTACCCCATGCAGGTTCCTGAGAGCCAGGGAACCTGCTGTTGACCTGGAGACAAGCTGGGTGAACCCAGCTCCTAAGAAACACCCACTGGGTCCCTCCACTCCACCCAGCTTTTTAGGGACTGATGGGCAGGGGAAAAAAGCTCATGAGAGGACAGAACTACACAGGCCCTGCTCAGACACCAGCTGAGGCCAGGCCGACTGAGCCGCCCGGGGCAGCTCCTCACCTCACATTGCGGTCCTGGCAGGCCACGGCCACATACTTCTGGGTAATGTCGATGTCCATGTCATACAAGGTAGTCTTCTCAGCCACGTGGTGAGTACGGACAAAGTGCAGTCCATCTGAGGCCTGGCAGGGCAGGTGGGGTTTTCAGAGGACATCCCTGAGGAGCCCCCACATCCAGCCCCCATGGAGGCCACCCCACTCTACCCTCTGGGCACTGCGGAAGTAGATGCTCTTGTCGGCGCCACAGCTGATCATCTGGATGTCTCTGTTGCCTGGAGGAGGAGGCCATCATGAGGTAGGGCTGGGCCCCTCTGAGCCCGACTAGGGCTAGGGATCCTAGCTAGGGAACCCAACCATAAGGGAACTCTACTGGGCATCACAGAGGCTTCCTGGAGGAGGTGATAGGAGTGCTGGCAGGTGGGAGGACTCTGTAAGCTGTGAGCCATGTGCATAAACGTACAGACGGCGAGTGGGCAAGGCAGGCCTCTGCAGAGCAAGAGCATACAGGGAAATAGGCCAGAGTATAGCAGGGAAACCAGGCTTAATCTGGGATTCAGAAAAGTAACTCAGGCCAGAGTGGAGACATGACTGAAGCAGACAGCAAGAGGAGACAGGCAGACTGCTGGGAGGCTCACACCATTGAGAACGATCAAAGGGACTTCCCCGTGGTCCAGTGGATAAGAATCTGCCTGCCAATGCAGGGTACACGGGTTTGATCCCTGGTCCAGGAAGATTTCACATGCAACTAAGCCCGGCCACCACAATTACTGATGCTGTGTGCCATAACTACTGACATCCATGTGTCGCAACTAATGATGCCCATGCGCTCTAGAGCCCACACTTCGCACCAAGAGAAGCCACCACAGTAAGAGGGCTGTGTACCACAAGAAAAGTAGCCACCAATAGCTGCAACTAGACAAAGCCCACATAGCAATGAAGACCCAGCTCAGTCACAGATAATAATATAAAAAAGAATGATCAGAATATCTGTACAGGGACTTCCTTGGTGGTCCAATGGTTAGGACTCCATGCTTCCACTGCAGGGGGCTTGGGTTCAGTCCCTGGCCAGGGAACTAAGATCCCAAAAGCTGTGTGGCACAGCCAAAAAAGAAAAAAATCCACACAGATCCCAGGCCAGGCCCTATGCCACTTAAGCCTCCCCCTCCTGATTGTCACCAGCCAGATTTTTGCAAATGTGAACCCAGGGGCTCAGATTCACACAGTCCTTATCCCAGGGTGCAGAGAGTCAGGACTGGGCCAGGGCTGACTCAGGCATCCTCTAATTATTAAACACTGTGCTTTGAAATCAAGCTTTCTCTCCGAGCCTCAGCTTCTTGTCTGTTGAAAGAGCCACTGCCCCATGGAGTGGCAATAAAGCCCCTGGGACAGTGGCCAGGTAGGTACTATTGATGTTCTTGCTTTTAGGCTTCTCTCTTTATAGAATAGGAATAATCAGAGCACAAGTACCTCAGAGAGTTGTGGTGATGATGAAAAGACAGAACAAATAAAAACACGTAGAGCCTCAGTACCACGCTGCTCCTTTGTGACAGGACATTTGCAAGCTCCCAGGCCTGACATTACAAGCTAAGACGTTACTCAAGTGGGAGTCACTGGTCCTAGAAGGGAGAGAGCCCTGTGTGTGGGAGGGACCCAGAGAAGGCCTGCAAGTTACTGGTAATGTTTTGCTTCCTAACCTGGGGTAGAGACTCCATGTGTTTAGCAAGATTAGGACCAGGGTCAACCAGAACAGTCCCTTAGCTAAAAACAAGGGGTGTGTCTAGTGCAGGCCTACTGACTGTGAACTTTGATGTGGAGAGTCACTGTATTATGCTGTAAAGTATTCAGATTTTCTGTTCACTTTTTGGAATATATGTTTCAAAGAAAAGAGTTCAAAGACTGACATTCTTTAGCTGGGTAGCTTCAGACAGTTTCTGATTGGCTGGTGCCCGGTTTATACAAATCATCAATGTTTCGAGCACAATGCCCAGGTGAGCCAGCCCAGCCAGAGCAGGGCTCAAAGGAGCTAGGTTTAGGATGCCCATCCTCTCACACCGCCTGGGGCTTTAACAGGGGTCCACACTGTCAGAAGGACTGACTCATGGATCACCCCTTGGCTAGTCACCACCTCTCCTGGATCTAGACGATTCATTAAAGGTAAGGTCACTGCTGGGCACAGCGCAAGATTTACTGATCTATTCTACCTACCTCTCTCCTGTGGGTTGGGATGGTCTGAACAGTTTTTTAAGGCTGTCTGAGAAAGTTGAGCTGATCAGCTTTTGTTAGGTCCTTACAAAGAGATGAGGGTTTGATTCCTGGGTCAGGAAGATCTCCTGAAGAAGGAAATGGCAACCCACTCCAGTATTCTTGCCTAGAAAAGTCCATGGACAGAGGAGCCTGGCAGGCTATAGTCCATGGGGTCGAAGAGTTGGACATGACTGAGCAACTGTGCATACACACATACACACACACACACACACACCACACATACACATACAGCAACCCATATCACAACATAGCAAACACTGTTAACCTGTTTTTGCTCAGCTCCCAACCACCTTAGACAGAGACAGGGCAGAAAGTGGGGAAGACCAAGGGACATTAATACATTCTCAGCCACAAGATTATATGTTTAAAACTCTTCCTAGTCAAGAACATGGAGCACAGGGATGTATTCTCTCCACAAGTGGATTCTTCTTGAATATAGTTTTGAATATGTTCTTGGGTTCTGATCAGTTAAACTCCTACAACGGCCTGCTTCCCCTCCTCTTGCAATCCCTTAGGGCCAGGGATCTCCAAACTGAATCTTTCCAGTCTTGGAGGGATCCCTTCAATTGCCCGTTTGAGAGAAGGCTTTGAAGGAAGACAGTCTTCTGCAAAATACTGGCTGTGTGACTCTGGTTGTCAAATGGGGTAACTGCTGGGACAGCACAAGGGTCAGCACAGAATCAGCCTCCATGAATTGTCGCTGTGACCCATTTTTCTGCCAAGGTCCCCAGCACCCATCCCATCCTGGACTGGCATTCTGACTTCCTTTCGGGGCACTTGCCTAATGTCACTTCTCCTGGATCAGAGGTGGAGGCAGGTGGGAGCTGGAGAAACAGGAGTCAGACCCCGCTAAGAGGACACTCCAAAACTCTGGCACCGATAACTGTTCTGGAAAGGGGTGGCACCTCAAGTCAGCACCAGGAAAATCAGCTCCCAATTTCTGCCGAAGTGATAGGAAGAGGGGAAATGTCTTTCCAGCAGCACAGGAATCACTGAGACCTTGTCCACCCAAGAAAGGCACAGTTGACAGAGGGAGACAGTCTGGATAACTTAAAAAAATTCAACTTTTGGGGGACCTCCCTGGTGGTCCAGCAGTTAAGACCCTGAGCTTCCAATACAAGGGGCCCAGATCCGATCCCTGGTCTGGGAACTAGACCTTACACTAAGAGTTCTCATGCCACAACTAAAGATCCTGCATGCTGCGATGGAGATGGAAGATCCTGAGTACCACAGATAAGACCCAGAACAGGCAACTGAATAAGTAATAAATTTAAAAAAACATTCAATCTTTGGATCCAGCTGGGCGTGAATCCGATGTTGCTGCTCCCTTTTTTCTCTAAGCTAAAAGGGGTTTGGCTGTTATGTGCAGCCAAAGGAACCCACTGAATGAGGCGCAGGATGTAGAAGGCAGGGGCTTACCAGCGAACTTGATGGCCGTGATGGATGAGGAGTGGTCATCCAAGGTCTGCTCCAGGTTGTAGTTCTTCTCCACGTTCAGCACGTGGATCAGTCGGTCCCGACTGGCCGAGGCAAGCAAAGTCAGCCCTGTGGGTGAGAGGGTGGTCCTGGGTTCCAGGGGGGTGCCGCTTGATAGCTTGGCCTCCAAGAGAGCAGTGTGACCGAGCTTTCCTGGCCTTGAGGAAGGTGATCTGTGGTTTCCTAAATGCAGCCAACTTGCCCCAGACCCTGGCATTCTATATCCCTTGCTATCGGGTTGTGCAGGATGAATCTTGATGTACATGTGGACACTCCTCCACCTGTGCCCACACCAGACACTCTGGCAAAGCCCGGCATGCCTTCCTACCCAGTCCAGCTACTGGGCAGCCATGGGAGGCCCTGCCAACTTCTCAACCTCCCCCAAACTCCACCCATGCCCTCACTACCTGTGCTCTGGCTGCACGAGCCTCATGTAGGCCCTACTGACCATCTGCCGCCACCCTTCCTTCAGACGCTGGACCTTTGTGCTGGCCCCCTCGAATGGTGCCTACCCTGGGCACTCGCTAGGTCTAAGGTTTAACATGTTATCTGAGGTGAGAGGGAGCTCAGGAGAGGTGTACTGGATGAGAAGAAATGCAGAGGAAATTTGGTAGAACAGAGAGTATGGGAGAAGGAAGGAGAAAACAAGAGCATGGGAAAGAATATTAACCTCATCAGTACATAACTTCACCTGCCAAAAAGGTATCATCAGAATCAAATCAAGAGGAAAACAAACAAATCTAAATGGAAGGAAATTCTATAAGATGACTGGTCTATATTCTGTAGAAAGCCAAAATCATAAAAACCAACTAAATAAGGCTGTGGAAATAAGCCCCAAGTCAGCACCAGAACAAAAGTGACAAAAGAGCCACAACAACTTAAGCATGAACCTGGACTAGAAAGACAAAGGTGCTATAAAGGACAACACTGGGAAAACCAGCAAAATGGGAATAAGAACTCAAGATAGGGACTTCTCTGGTGAGTCAGTAGTTAAGAATCTGCCTTGCAATGCAGGGAACAAGGGTTCAATTCCTGGTCAACGAGCTAAGGTCCCGCATGCCTTGAGCGCTGCAACTAGAGAGACCAGTGCTCTGCGACAAAGAACCAGCATGGCCGAAAGAAAAAGAAAAAAAGCCCAAGAGAGATGACAGATTTGATAAGATGCACATTGGATAAGTGCACTGTGCTCAGGTAAACAGACGTCCCCTTGCTAGGAAATGCTCATAGAAGCATTTCAGAGTGAAAGGACAGCATGTCTTCCTCTCAAGTAGTTTTAACTTCCTCTCAAGTTTAGCAAAAGAAAAAAAAAAAAAAAAAACACAGGGCTTCCCTGTTTTTGACAGGGAAGTGGTAAAGAACCTGCCTGCCAATGTGAGAGACATGGGTTTGCTCCCTGGTCTGAGAAGACCCTACATGCTACGGAGCAACTAAGGCCATGCACCACAACTACTGAGCCCTTGCTCTGGAGCTTGGGAGCTGCAACTACTGAGCCCATGTGCCGCAACTAGAGAGAAGCCCCCTTCACCAAAACTAGAGAAAAGCTCAAGCAGCAACGAAGACCCAGCACAACCAAAAATAAATTAATAAAATTATTTAAAAAATTACATACATGGTATTATTTCATTATGAATGTGTATATATACACACACATGCACAAATCCAGAGAAAAGCAGAGAGGGGAAGCAGATAACGTCCTGTGTATAGTCACAGGGTCAGATAAGATTTAAGGCAAAAACTTGGGGAGCTGTGAAGAATCTACAGGTGTTCATGATAATATTCTTGTAAATTTGCTGTTAAGCATCGAAGTTTTTCAAAAGAATATGTTTCACTACTGATCTATCTTTTCCAGCAGAGAAGGAGCTCATTCACACATTTACTCACTAACCTTCACCTTTTTAGCCTGAGCACTGTTTGGGGTGCTGGGGAGCAGGGTAAGCAGGTCAAGTCCTGCCTGCTGGATCTGGCTTTCAGGAGTCCCAGCTACCCTGGTCCTGGGGCCTGGCAACAAGAACTCTTATTAAATGCAGGAGCCCTAGCTGTCATTCACAGTCCCACCAGACACCAACAACTCGTCCCGGTGGCTCTGCCAGACAGGACATGCCCCGACCACAGGCTCACCTGTCTCCGGCTTGGAGTACTCCAGGCACAGCACCTCAGCATCGTGGGCCTCCACCTTGACCAGCTCGTCCATGAAGTGCAGTTCGTGGATCCTGGGAGACATACACTGCCTGCTGTACCCTGTCCACCGCCCCCAGCCCGCAGCCCTAGGTGCTCTGCTCCTACTAAAAGAGGTCCAAGCAGCCAGGTGGGGGACATAGAGAATACCCTACCCTGGCCAACTAGTCCACAGATGCCTGACCATTCTCAGCACCCAGAAAGCTCCCAAGCCTGGGAACACCTCAGCAGGCACCCTGCCCCTTGTGGTTCCATAGGTTAACATCTAGGATGGTCCTTGGGGGAACAGGGGCTAGGGGAGGGCTATTATCAGAGGTGATCAATGAGGATGGAGCTAGGGTCAGAGGTCATACTCAAAGATAGGCCCTATGGGTGGGAACATTTTTGTTGTTTGTTTTGCTTTTGGTTTTTGCCACACTGTGCGGCTTGTGGGATTTTAAGTTACCTGACCAGGGATCAAACTTGGACCTTTGGCAGTGAAAGCACGGAGTCCTAACCACTGGACTGCCATGGAAGTCCCGAGTGGAAACATTTAAAAAATATATATTTGTTTATTTGGGTGTGCCTGGTCTTACTTGTGGCACACAAACTCTTAGTTATAGATGTGGGATCTAGTTCTCTGACTAGGGACTAAACCCAAGCCCCCTGCCTTGGAAGAGCAGAGTCTTAGCCACTGGCCCACCGGAGAAGTCCCCCAGGTGGGACCATTTGATTCTAATTTTTTTAGCCACGCCACAGGGCTTGTGGCATCTTAGTTCCCTGACCAGGGATTGAACCCAGGCCCTTGGCAGTAAAAGCCTGGTAACCACTGGACTGCCAGGGAACTCCCTCTCATTCTTAAAGGGTCTCAAATCCAGACTTTCCTCATATTCTTGCCAAATGAAATCAGACAACAGGTCATCCGGGACTGAAATAAGAAATGGTCATCCCAGCTCCTCCATCCTCCACCTGTGTGATCTTAGCCTGGCCACTCGGTCCCTCCTCCCTCAGCGAACCCATCTGAAAGAGGTGCGAACAACAGCACTGACAGCAGAGGGTCGCTGAGAGGATTAGATCAGTCGATACCCATGGCGCTCAGGCCAGCGGCCAGCCTGGGAGAAGACTGTGATGCCCGTTAGCTCTCCTTACTGTTTTCCACAATTCGCACTAGGATGCTGTCAACCGGAGCAGCCCCCTGACTCGCTCGGTTTGCCTCATCAGTGACTGACATCAAAACAGCCGCTAACATTTAAAAACCATAGAATTCCATAGAAAGAAGTCTGCACAGAACGTTTCTGTTCTTGGATGCCGCGAGTATGTGACGTGAGGCTGTGCTTGCTGGTGCTGTGTGGCGGCTGCCCCTGCATGGGGCACCTGGTCTCTGGCGCCCCGGTCCCGCCCATCCCACCGGAGACCCAGCTCCTGGGCGGTCACTGCTGCACCCTTCACAGTACACCTGACTCGTATCCTGTCAGCACCTACTGGGCCTGTCACATCTTGAAAAACCTGAGGCTGGTAAACAGCCTGGGCCCTCAGATGTCCCATCCTTCGGCCCCTCTCCTAGGACCCCCAGCTCCAGCTGGCACCTTCTCTGAGGGTTCAGCAGTGGCATCATGTGGCCAAAAAGGTGTCACCTTGCCCTGGAGTCACCAAGTGTGCCTGTCCACTCGGAAGCCAACGTTCACAAGGCCCAGTCCCTAGGTAGCCACCCTGATACACTGGGAGCCAGCTCCTCTGGAAGCCCTTTCTCAGCTTACGCTCCCAGAGGGGGCTGCCTACCAGACTGCTACCCACACTCCCTCATTCCCAACGGGCAGCTGGAGGTGCCAAGGCCAGGGCTCCTCCCCACTGCCCTGAGCACCCGAGCCCAAGCTGGGAGGCGTGCACGAGACACCGCCAGGGCCCACTTGCCTCAGATTTCCACTTCGGTCGCCTGAAGCCAAGTGCTGGCCATCAGGACTGACCTGCATCACTCGAACCCCGGCTTTCACGTCCACGCACATCGCGCTCTCGCTCCCTCGGTCTGGGAAGTGTGACATGTCCTGCAGGTGCTGGATGTCGTTCTCCACATAAACGACTTTCAGCAGGGTCTGCAGAGAGGAAAGGGCCGAGGTCAGTGCTGTGAGAAGCTCTGAGGCACCGCTGCTGTCGTGTCTCCCTACAGCCAGCCTCCCATTCTTCACCAGCAACACAACTCCAACTCTGACTTGGAAGCTTCCTCACTCAGAATAACTACTATGCCTCCCAGACTCCTTTGCACCTAGATGAGGTTGTGTGAATAAATTCTGGTCAATGAGATGTAAAGCAAGTGAAAACTCTTCTTCCTTCCCACTGTCCAGCTGCCTGGAACCTGGATGTGATGACTGGGGCTCCAGTAGGCATCTTGGGTCCTGAGGACAAGGGCCACTCCTTCAAAACGGATGGTTCTTAGACCTCTAAGTGCTTCCTAAAGCTGCCAAAACAGCCTGGACTTGTTACCACCAGACTATTTTTATGAGCCAGAAAAATCAAACATTTACCTCTTGTTTGGGCTTTTTCTACTGTGTACAACCAAATACAACACATATATCACAGGTGCAGAAGGGAAGATGGTTGAGGGAGAAGAGGTGCTAGTGAGGGTAGTGTGAGGGAGCACTTGCTGTACATATCCTGAATTAAGGGCCTTTTTTGTTGGTTTTCCAACTCACCAAGCTCTTTCCAATCTCAAGACCTTTGTCCCTTGGTATAGAACACTCTCCCTTCCCCTCTTTACGCCTCCCAATCGTTCCATCTCAGTTATCTCTTCCTCTAGAGGCTGCCCTCAGTGCCACAGATAGAATCAGATGACTATTCATCTATCCTACTTGTGTCTCACAACCTTCTTATAACTAACTTATTATGCTTGGAATTATATCATAGTGTGTGTAGTTACTGGCTCACTGTCTGCCGCCTCCACTAGACTGGAGGAGCTATGAGAGCAGGAGAAGAATGTGTCTTAGCTACTGATGTGTCCCTAGCATGCACCACAGCACCTAGCACTGACCTTGGTGGTATCTGCAGAATCAATGAATACATGATTTAGGCCTCAGCTCCCCAGAGAAGCTCTCGCACTGACCTGGCAACACCCAACATTTCTTTAGCACAGTGTTTTTTCCCCATCCTCCCATCATGCCAGCACCTCATCTCCAGCCTCACTCATTGCTAGACAGGGGACACCTCTGCCTGGTTTGGCCCATCAAGTGCTCGAGGGGGTTCTAACCCAAGACTTGGGGAACAATTTCTTCTTTGTTGAGTATATTGGATTACCTGGAGTGGCTGTGTTCACATACACTTAAGAGAGTAGGAGCTGACTCAAAGGAAAACAAAGAGGAAAGATTGTGCCACTTAGAGAGAGAGAGAAAGAAAACTGAGAGGAGACAGACCATGACCTGCCCTGGTTCCTGGTTCCTGCCCCTGGTGAAGTCGAACACCCAAGTTCCATGAAACTCTCTCCTGCCCCCATATTTAGCTTCAAGTAGGCCTTTGTTCCTCCTAACAGACGGATCACAATGAAGCCACTCACATTACTGAAGATGTTCTTCTGCCAGTGAGAGTAAGGGTTGCTGTCCATGTTCCAGAAGCGGATGGTATTGTCTGAGGAACAAGTCAGAAAAGATCCTGATGGTAGACAAGCTCTCTGATCTTCAAACTCAGGATACACCTACAGTCCCCAGAGAACAAGGCAAAGGGCGATTCAGAACAACCACTTGGATGACAACACTATGACCTACTATTGGATTTTTGTGAGAGGAAGTAAGTTGCAGGGCTACCCTGATGGTCCAGTGGTTAAGAATCCGCCAGGCAATGCAGGGGATACAGGTTTGATCCCTGGGCTGAGAAGGTTCCACATGCCTCGGGGCAACTAAGCCCACGTGCCACAGCTACTGAGCCCGGGCTCTAGAGCCGCAACTACTGAGCCTGAGGGCCCAGAGCTCAGGCTCTGCAACAAGCGAAGCCCTCCCACCACAACTAGAGAAAGCCCGCAGGGAGCAACGAAGATCCAGTGCAACCAAAAACAAACAAACAGGTAAATAAATAACAAAATAAAATTAGTGTTGATGAAAATACAATGAAGATATTGAATAATTTGTGACAATAACAACATAGACGGGGAGGGACAGAACTAGGCAAAGAGCAGAGTGTTTGCATACTATTGAACCTAAATTGCTATTATTTCAAACTAGTTTGTTAAAAATGTAAGATGTTACTTATAAGCTTCTAGTAAGAAGGTAACTTTATACAAAAGAAGAAATGAGAAGCAAATCAAAATGGAACAATACAAAGAAATCAAACACAAAAGAAGGTAGTGATAAAAGAATTAAGAAACATCAAAGATATGCGAAAGCAAATAGCAAAATGGCCCGAGTTTAATCCTAGATAGCATCACCACCAACTCAATGAACATGAATTTGAGCAAATTCTGGGAGAAAGTGGAGGACAGAGGAGCTTAGTGTGCTACGGTTCATGGGGTCGCAAAGAGTCAGGCATTACTCAGTGACTGAACAACAACGCAAGTTCTCTTATGTGGCATAGTAAGCGTAAGACTTTAAATGTACTTTATGAAGTATATTTTATGTACTTTATGAAGAATTACTTTAAATGTAAACGAGTTAAACTGTCCAATCAGAAGTAAATAAATAGCAGAATAATTAAAAGATCCAACTATATGTTGTCCACAAACAACATAGTTATAGTTATAGTTCAGTTGGAACCTCCCTGGAGGGCCAGTGGATAAGACTGTGCTTCCACTGTAGGGGGCTGTGGGTTTGATCCTTGACTGGGAAACTAAGATTGTGTATGCCACGTGGTGTGGCCAAAACAAGAAAGAGAGAGATTGACTCTATATTCAAAGGTACATACAAGTTGAAAGTGAAGGTAGAGAAAAAGATACTCCATACAATAGTAATTAAAAGGGAGCTTTACATATCTATAGTAATGTTAGATAAAATAGACTTTGAGTAAAAAGTTATTAAAAGATCAAAACAGACTTTAGCTTTATCTGTAATACTTCATGTTTTTTTTCCAAGAAGAATGTTTTATACATAAATTTTGAAAATTATTTTTTAAAAATATTCTTGTTAAGTGAGAAAAGTGTGAGCAACAGAAATGTCAGATCCATAAAGGCAGATACATTCAAGCAAAGAGCTGGATAATGCCAATTCAAAAGGACAAAGTTATTTCTCACAGTCTTGAATTGGGCCACTGAAAACATCATTTATCTAGCATAAACATTTTCAGGAAAAAAAAAAAATTGGATATAAGTCTTTCTCCAAGAATTGCTTTATCTGCAAGAAGTACTTAGAATACCTTCAGAGAATGAAAAAGTCCCACAGATTCATTCTCAGAAAATAAAGACTTCTTTAATACTTAAAAAAACAAAAACAGCAAGCTTCCCTGGTGGCTCAGTGGTAAATAATCTGCCTGCCCATGCAGGAGACTCAGGTTCGATCCCTGTTCTGGGAAGATCCCACACACCATGGAGCAGCTAAGCCCATGCACCACAAGTACTGAGCCTGTGTTCTAGAGCCCACAAACTGCAACCACTGAAGCCCTAGAGCCCATGCTCCTCAACAAGAGAAGCCTGCAAACTGCAACTAGAAGGTAGCCCCTGTTCTCTGTAACTAGGGAAAAGTCCACGCAGCAACAAAGATCCAGCACAGTCAGAAATAAAATAATAAAAACAAAAAAAGCAATAAAGTACACAAATGCCCTTGACAGAAAGCTCCCAGAGGTACACATGCTCCTGCTGTGGGGTCTTTGCACCTGCCATACCCCCAGTGGTGGCTAGCCTCACCCCTCTCTTCCTGCAGGTCCCCCACTAAAAGAATGTCACACCCTCAGAGAGGCTTTCTCTGACCACACTCCTTTCTAAATAGCACCTTTGATCCCATTCCCTGCTAGGTGGCTTTGTTTTCCTGCAGAGAGGTATTGTACTCGGAATGTTCTAGACTGATTTGTTTATAGGTGTACTCTACCACCTGGATGTGAGCGCCAGATGAGGACTCATGTCAGCTTCCTGCTCAGACGGGTCCCCAGCACCCAGAACAGCACCTGGCACATAGTAGGGGTCCAGAAGCATCTTTGGCAGGTATGGCTGAACGGGCTTCCCAAACTCTGCAGAAGCTTTCTCAGCTGAGCCCCCAGGTGAGGGCTGAGCAGGGGTGGGGGGAGGGAGAGGGAGGCTCACCTCCACGTTCCAGATGTAGGAGCTGTGGAAGAGCTCCGACCACACCTTGCCTACTTGGTTGATGTCTCTGACATCCCAGATGTAGATGCTGTGGTCCTTGTACACGCAGGACAGCCACTGGTGCATGGGGTCAAAGGTCAGCGCCACTGTATCTGGGTAGATGGCCTCTGCCTTCCTGTGGAAGAGGAAGCTGACAGGGCCACGTGAGTCATCAGTCACCACCAACGTCACTGAGTAGTGACAGCTGCCTCTGGTGACACCCGAGTAGCCTCCTGCCTGGCAGTGCCATCCCTGATGATCTCTGTGGTAACTGATCTCTCCCACTCTGACTTCACTGCTCACTCCTCCGTCTTCTTCCTTTGCTTTGCTTCTAATACACAGGCTGTAAACTGGAAGCTTCCGTCTGGCCCCTGAGAGTGTTTTGAGTTTTCGACTTCTGTCAACATTTCTCTCCCTTCATTTTACTCGGCCCAAGATCCATCCTCTCTGATCATGGCCTTCTCTCTTGGTCTCAACCCATGACCAAAATTCCCTGCACCACAGCTACAGTTCACTGAGCACTCACTGGTGCTGAGCTGAGAGCTCTAGCTGTGCTGAATGCCCACAACCTCCAGGAAAGGCAGGTACCACGTTACATGTCCAGTGACCCGCCTGAGGCCACAGAGCTCGCAGCGCAAGAGGCAGAGCTGACCACTACAACAGGCTGTCGTCCATCTTCTCCTTCCTTTGTGACATCTGGGCCCCCTCCCCGAGCGCTTAGGAAGAGCACACCCAGGAGGCAGTCCCAGGCACCCAGCACCCCGACAGACTGACAACAAAGCCGGAAGATATACCACAACTCAGCCCCTCCACTCTCTCTCAACATGGCAGCCAGAGGGTCTACTACTCGAGACCTCACCAAGTGACACCAACGCCTGAGGCCCCGGTGGCTGCCCACTGACTTCAGGATAGGCTCCAAGCTCCTCTCGGCAGCTGCCATCAGCGCTCTCACTGTTGTCCCTCCCCCAGCCGGCACACTGGGCTCCAGCGACACAGCCTCCTGCTGTTGCCATGACACACTGAGCCCACTGTGCTGGCCCCGTAAGGCCTGTGCATTCGCTGTCAGGACCCGGTTCTCCACACAGCTGGCTTCATCTCACCGGAGAGGCCTCCCCCAGCATGGGGCTAGCAATCAACACGGCCCCATCCCAAGACCCTCTCCTGGAGTCCCTGCTTTATTTCAGCAAAGCATTTACGACTCTCTAAAATGATCTTTTTTATTTTTCAAATATCTATGTACTCATCCAGCATCCAGCGCCTTGGGGCTTCCCACATGGTGCTTGTGGCAAAGAGCCCATTTGCTAATGCAGGAGATATAAGAGACTCGGGCTCGATCCCTGCATGGGGAAGATCCCCTGGAGGGGGGCATGGCAACCCACTCCAGTATTCTTGCTTGGAGAATTCCATGGACAGAGGAGCCTGGCGGGCTATAGTCCATAGGGTCGCAAAGAGCTGGACACAACTGAGCGACTGAACATGTATGCATTAGACTGCAGATGTCACGAGATTCTGCTGCCTCCTTAGGGTCTGTATCCTGCTTCTAGCCCAAGGCTGCCAGTAAGCAGATGGATCAGGAAGCATGGGTAGATACTGGCAGACAGACTCTAGGTGGGCCCCTCTCCCTCCCCGTGCTGGGTAGTACCTGGGCTCCACACCCTGGGCCACATCCACCCCCAGGTAGTGCGGCTTAGGCAGGTTGGTGAGGTACTGCAGGCTGTGGGCTTGGAAGATGCGGACTATCCCATCAGTGCAGCCACAGAAGATGAGCTCCTGGCTGACACAGAGGCAGGAAGACAGGGAGACCTGTGGGGGCAAAGGGAACCTAAGTGGACTTGGTGCGTCATGCGGCCCAGATCAGTCAGCCTTGGGCCTCTAGAAAAGCTTTATAGTTTTTGGATTTAAGAAGCCCATTTTTTGAACTTACTTACACAACAGAAATAGGCTCATAGATTTTGAAAACGAACTTATGGTTGCCAGGAGGCAGGTTAGGGGGAAAAGATAGGGAATTTGGGATGGACAGGTCCACACTGCTATATTTAAAATGCATAACCATCAGGGACCCACTGTACAGCACAGGGAACTCTACTCAATGTTATGTGGCAGCCTGGATGGAAGGGGAATTTGGGGGAGAATGGATACATGAATATGCGTGGCTGAATTCCTTTGCTGTCCACCTGAAACTATCATGACATTGTCAATCAGCTATAACTCAATACAAAATAAAAAATATTTTTTTATAAAAGAAACCCATTTTTTGCAGATTTTAAGATGTTTGAAATCAAGATATAATGTACAGTCACTGTAGAAGAAAAGGTGGCAGCAGGCACACAAAGGCATAAAGTTGTCATTGCTATAAAGGAACTCAGCTGTGTACGGAAAATATCTCCTTGGCTGATTGTGACCTCCAGGGTCACCTGCACTAGAAGTGTTCAATTTTAAGCTTAAATTTGATTCTGTATTGCTTAAAAATAACTTCATAGAGCGTATATACTTCAAAGCAGCACAGAAAAAAGTTACTGTCTTTTAGGAAGGACTATCCACTCAACCAGGACATGCACATAAAGGGGTAGGACATGCCAAACTTCTAGATACAGCTTAGAGTAGTTATGCCAAATCTAGAGAGACTCAGTTTCTGAGTCATCTAAGGGACAAGGGCCTATCTATCAAAACTTCTGACTTGCTTAAAAGCTTCAGTAGTTCTAGCAGGATTTTCATATGAGAAAAATAAATAATGTTCACTGCAGCACTGTTTACAATTACCAGGACATGGAAGTAACCTAGATGTCCATCGACAGATGAATGGATAAAGAAGATGTGGTACATATATACAGTAGACTATTACTCAGCCATAAAAAAATGAACACATTTGAGTCAGTTCTAGTGAGGTGGATGAACCTAGAGCCTGTTACACAGAGTGAAGTTAAGTCAGAAAGGGAAAAATAAATAATGTATATTAACACATATATATGGAATCTAGACAAATGGTATTGATGAAACTATCTGCAGGGCAGGGTTGGAGATATAGAGAATGAACTTGTGGACACAAAAGTGCAGGAGGGAGGGACGAATGGAGAAAATAGCATCAACATATGTGCACTATCTGGTGTGAGGTGGATAGCTGGAAAGGAGCTGCTGTCTACCACAGGGAGCCCAGTCTGCTGCTCTGTGATGGCATAGAGGAGTGGGATGGGGGAGGGGAGGGAGGCCCAAGAGGGAGGCGATGTATGTATAATTATGGCTGATTCATGATGTGGTATGGCAGAAACAACACAACACTGTAAAAATTAAAAATTTAAAAAAAAATGATGTTTAACCAACTAGGAAAGACAGAAAAGGCTCAGAATTCTCTACCCGCCTCTTGCCAGGCTGTTAACCCTGAAGCTGAGGTCTGGAGGAGAATCGCAACAGCAGGAATAGGACAAGCAGGAAAACTTTGATGCTAACAGCCACACAGGTACCCAATCCCAGGATGGGAAGACAGCTTGGACTCAAACCCTCAGATCTTGAAGAAAAGTGGTTCTGCAACTCATTGATACATCATTTTTTAGTTGAAAATTTTATGTATTTCTTTTGGAACTTTTTATTTTGTATTGGGGAATAGCTGATTAACAATATCGTGATAGTTTCAGGTGAACAGCAGAGGGACTCAGCCATACATATACATGCATCCTAAATTTTCGCATATTTTCTAGTCTTTGATTGTAAAAATAATACAAAAATTATTAAGTCCTTGATACCTTAAATTAAACAAGGAAAAAAAAGCGGTCCTCCCACCAGCCAAGAGTGCCCAGTAGAGAAAACAAATGTAAACTGGATCACATAGTGATGGGGAAGCAATTGTAACCCTGACCCGTTACAGGGGCCAAGTAATGTGCTAAGTGCCTTACATATACCATCCCACAGGACACCCCTATCAACCTGGTGAGGCAGACAGCAGCAGTCCCATTTTACAGATGAGAAAACCAAGAATCAAATAAGCAGAACCAGAAATCAGACCCTGAGCTGGCATGACCAGCTATGATGCAGGGGCGCTGCTGTGTGTCTGAGGAGACACATGTCATGGGAAGAGTGTTTTCCGCACTGACAGTGGAGAGATGGGTTGGGGTACCTTCAGGTTGATCCACTTCTCCAGCACCCTCTTCTCGTTGAACTGGCAGAGGAGGCCCGAGTAGGACACACAGAAGGTACTGCCTGCCATCTGGCCCCGGCCACAAGCCACACCACAGAAGACGTTGTCATGCAGCTCACCCAGGATGCCTGAGCGCCCCACCAGGGGCACTGTGCCCGTCACCTGGAGGGAGAGCGGGGCACAGTGAGACCCTGAACAGACGGCCTAGTCCCCAGCCAGGTCATGACGGGCTCCCCTGACCAGTGGACAGGACACAGCTAAATGGGAGAACTCTCAGAAACACCTCCAAGTGGAGAAGGAAGGACAGAACATGCACACTTCCAGGCAGAGTGGCTGGAGGCCACAGGCCTGGAATGAGGGGTGGCTCCGGGCCCAGCAGGGGAGAAGAGGTTTCCCGGCAGGTCTGTCAGCCAGTCAGCACCTGGAGAGCAGTCCCGGAGACAGAAGGCCGCCCCACTGAGAGGCAAGACAGCCACTGCCCCCGAATCACGGTAGAACCAGCAGTCCCTACTACCCTTGATGGTTCTCCCCTAGGCCTGGCTGAGGGGGTCGCGATGAAAACTCACCTTTGCTTCGGTGGACACTTCCAAGAACCAGAACCTCACGTGCCGGTTCCCAACAGTGACAAAATAGCTGCTGTCTTCTGAGAAGGAGAGGGCAATGACTCGGCATGATACCTTGTTGGAGGCCACCAGGATGTCTTTCTGGAAGAATCAGTGCAGAGAAGGTCAACCCAGCACCCACCTCACCAGACTCTTTGAGCCTCTTCTCTCAGCCCTGTGTCTCCCTGCCCTTGCCTGCTCCAAGGTTGTTTTCCTCAGGCCCTTCTTTTTGGGGAAACCTACATGTGACCTTCTTACCATTCCCAACAGAGACTGAGGCCTGGAAGGGCTTCCACATGAGAGGAAGTTCCAGAACTCTCCTCAGGAGTCCAAGCCCTGCAGCCCACACGTGGTGCTGAGGACGGCCACAGCTAGAAGTGAAGGACAATGCAACCCAAGTTGCTGGAGGTTGGGCTCTCACTCGGGGCTCCACTGAGCCCTTCACAGGACAGCTCAGGAACCCCCTCAACAGTCCTATGAGGGAGGTGCTTCTCCCCCTACGTTGTGATGCTCAGGGAGGACTGTCACATGCTCAAGGTCACAGAGCAGGTGATGAACAGAGCCAAGATTGACACCCATTTCTGCCAACTTTCAGTCCTTCCCTAGGTGTTCCCAAGCCCAGCCTTCCAATGCATAGCCCTGAGTTCTCCCAACTCAACAAAGTAGATACTATTACATCTGTTTTACAGATGAGGAAACAGACTCAGAGAGGTTAGGTCACTTGCTCAAGGTCACAGCTGGTCAGTATAAAAAGAATGATATGTTCCACTAGTTGAGAGCTTGTCGCATGCCCTACAACAAGTGCCTAGAATAAGGATTGGCATGCAGTAGTTGCTCAAGAAATATTTGCTAGATAGGGCTTCCCTGGTGACTCAGTGGCTAAGAACCCACCTGCCAATGCAGGAAACACGGGTTCAATCCCTGGTCCAGGAGGATCCCACATTACGTGGAGCATTGTGGTGCATTAAGCCCATGCACCACAACTACTGAGCCGCAACTACTGAAGCCTGCACACCCTAGAACCCCGTGCTCTGCAACATGAGAAGCGCAAGCGCTGCAACTAGGGAAAAGCCTGCGCTAAAAAGACCCAACCAAAAGTAAAAATTATTAAACAAACAAGAAAGTGTGTTGGATAAACGCTTTACCAAGTTATCTCATTTAGTTCTCCCATGCCTGAGACTCAGGCTGTTCTGGCGGCAGGCTGGCTGCCAGCCACCCACCAGCTCTTACCTTCCAGTCCCAGACGTTGAGCACCATGTCGTGCTGGTAGCCCATGGACACAACGTGCTTCATGTTGGGGGAGAAGGCCACGCAGGCCACGCCGTACTTGTGGCCCAGCATTTCCGCCACCTGACTCTTCTCTTCCACATCCCAGATACGTACAGCAGGCCTGTGCCCATTCTGGGGAAGATGGAGCCATTTATTGCTGCCGGGTTCTGCAGCGGGCGAGGCTGGAGGGGCTGTCAGGGCTGAAGCTGGTACTGCCCCAGGGTGTGCCTGAAAGCCATCTCCCCCACCCCTGCCCCCTGCCGCATCTGCCATGGGGCTTTTCTGGTCCAGGAAGGAGTTATTCCAGGGATTCCTCAGGTCTGCTGGGGCCAGAGGAATGGTCCCCAAGCCCCTCGCCACCCATTCCACCATGACCACCACTCACCTCCCCCGTCACTATGTACTTTCCATCAGGAGAGAAGGCCAGGGCGCTCAGAGACTTCCTGGGGACAAGCAAAGGGGTTGACCACTGGTTCCACTGAGGGTGGGCAGCCAGGCCCCAGCCTGGCTGTGCTCACAGCATTTGGTGTACTCCTCGCTCCCAAGAGGCCAGGAGAGGTGAGCGACCACAGCTCCCTAGAGCCAGCGCTGTAAGCTGGCCCAGCTCAGCACCCAGTGCGTTCCCAGCACCCCCTGCAGCCAGCAGAAGCAGGGGCAGTGCAGAGAAATGAGATTTTGTGAAAGCAAAGGCCCTCTCCTCCCCCAAACCTCAAACCCTGATGGAGTGGATACTGCACACCTTATGAGATTGTAGTTCTCCACGGGACCAGGGATTGAACCTGGGTCCTCAGCAGTTAAAGCGTGGAGTTCTAACCACCTGACCAGCAAAAGAATTCCCAGAGACGGAGAATGATAAAGCAAATGTTGGTAAAATGTTAGCATTTGGAAAACATGGGTAAAAAGTGTATAGGTGCTCTTTGTACTATTCTTGTAGTCTGAAATTATTTCAATGTAAAAAGTTTAAAAACTGCCAGTCTTTAAGCCTTACTCTAGACTAACTGACTCTGCCTTCTCTGAGGGTGAAGCCTGGGGTCAGGTGACTCTGAAATGCAGCCAGGATGGAAACCTCCACTCTGGCCAAGCCGCCTCCTAAGACAGACCCACCAGTGACTGAGAATGGACTCTTCTCAGCTCTGTGCTTCAGATCAAGGTGACCCACTCTACCACCTGTGGGCATCAGGAAGGCAACCAGGAGGATGAGAAGAATTGGCCAACGGAGATTCTGACAAATGCCACCAAGCTCCAGTCCATTCCTGCCATGGAGAATGTGGGCCCCAGAGATGTGAACCTCTCACTTTTCCAACATGAGAGGGCATCTGGATTTTTGTGTAGAAAACTTTGAAGGTTGTCAAGTAAGTCCAATATTTAAGACATATATACAAGAAGTATTTCATTTGAGATCAATACTGAATAAACACGCTTGGATGAGGACCCACCTCTGCCCTCATCACCAGTGACAGAACCCACAGTCAGAGCCAAGGGTCCAAGAAGCGCCTTCCAAGAGAGAATCTGTATCTGCCAAACCATATCTCAGGGAACCTCCCTTAGGGATCGTAAAGGAAGAAGAAAACCTGCATCTTCTCTGCCCACCTGGAGAGCTGGGCCAAAGGAGCTAAGCTTAAGCTATTTGTACAGTATTTGTGGAATAAAAAGTTGCAATGAGGGGAAGGATTGGTAGTCCAGTGGTTAGGACTCTGCGCTCTCACTGCCAAAGTCTCAGGTTAGATTTCTGGTTGGGGAACTAAGATCCCCCAAGCCAAAAAAAAAAAAAGTTGAAGTGGGGTGCCTTCCTAAGGTCACAATTCAGTGCAGACCAAAGCCCAACTATGATACAGTGATCAACAGGACCCCAGGCAGACCCCAGGTACCAACTTGGGCCTGCTCAGGGCCAAGAGTCTTCCCCAGTAAAGCTGGAGAGATCTTTCTAAAACCCAAATTACATTCATTCATTCAGGAAACAAGAAGTGCTGTCAATGACCTAGACACTGACCTAGGGTATAGGGCCACGGAAATTAACTAAGAGAAAGTCCCTGCCCCCAGACAGCTCATCTTCTAGACAGAGACAGTAAATATCATCATTGAGGATATTAGAAAGTATATCAAAAAGGAGTACATTTTGTGCAAAAAAGAAAAGTGGGGAAGGGAAACAGAGCCTGCTAGAGGGCTGGGGTGGCTAAGCATAGCCTCAGCCTGCACACGCCCTCTAGTGGCTTCTCTTTGCAATCAGCATGATAGTCAACCACTCCCCAAGGTGATCTGACTTCTGGGGCTTCAGACTCACCCACGGAACTGACTGCTCTTCAACCAACTTGAGATTCTTAACTACTCAACCTGAGATTCAAAAATGACTTTGCTCTTGCTGTTCCCTCTGCATGCAATGCTCTCCCCACACCTTCACATGAGTCACCCCCTCACTTTCTCCCTGTCTCAGCCCCAGGAGGGCTCTGATGACTAATAAGTTGCCCCTTGCCAACCTGCCCGAACACATCCTCATCATTTCCTCCATAGCCACAGTCAAGGCTTGATGGTTGGCTAGTAACTTGCCAACTAGTTTAGTCTGTCTCCCCCGTAAGCTGTCAGCTCTATGGAGAGCAGCTTCTTATCTCTGTTCGTGGCTATGTTCCCAACACCTGGAACAGTGCCTAGCACAGACCTTTAGTGAGTGTCACTGAACCGAGTGAGTGAATGAATGAGTCACCCACAAGCACCTCCAGGCAGTGTGGGGAAGGAGGGATGTGTCAGGACCTTGATCCCACCCTTACCTCTTGCCCGGACCCCAGCTTACCTTGCAGTATTAAGAATGTGCTGCTGCTTGTTCTCCCTGGGATTCAAAATCACCACCACACAGCTGGGGAGAAAGAGGAAAATGTGCCCAAACTGAGGGGAGTGCTGGGGTCCAGGGATGACTGCACTCCCAACATAAGAGCCCACATATAGACAAGGCTATGTGAGAGTTGGACTATAAAGAAAGTTGAGCACCAAAGAATTGATGCTTTTGATCTGTGGTGTTGGAAAAGACTCTTGAGAGTCCCTTGGACAGCAAGGAGATCCAACCAGTCCATCCTAAAGGAAATCGGTCCTGAATGTTCACTGGAAGGACTGATGCTGAAGCTGAAACTCCAATACTTTGGCCACCTCATGCGAATAGCTGACTCATTTGAAAACACCCTGATGCTGGGAAAAATTGAAGGCGAGAGAAGGGGATGACAGAGGATGAGATGGTTGGATGGCATCACCGACTCAATGGACCTGAGTTTGAGTAATCTCTGGGAGTTGGTGATGAACAAGGAGGCCTGGCGTGCTGCGGTCCATGTGGTCGCAAAGAGTCGGACACAACTGAGCGACTGAACTGAACTGAATTGATAGATGAGGCTCTTTTTATTCAGATGCTTCTCTCTTCAGTCTCCTCCTCCCCCATTATCTCTGTTGAGAATTCTAGGGCACTTAACATTATTACTAATATCAACAAATTCTTAAAAAGCAGCCAACACTCTCTCTGTAGTAACTATACCGTCACCCTCTGGTCTAATAAAGACTTACTGTTGTTCAGTCACTAAGTCATGTCTGACTCTTTGCGACCGCATGGACTACAGCCCGCTAGGATCCTTTGCCATGGGGTTTTCCAGGCAAGAATATTAGAATGGGTTACCATTTCCTTCTCCAAGGGATCTTTCCTACCTAGGTATTGAATCTGCATCTCCTGCATTGGCAAGTAGGTTCTTTATCAAACTGAGCCACCAGGGAAGCCCACAAAAGACTTACTGTATACAATATATTTAAATCCTCACAACCGCCAGGGCTCCCCAGGAGATCAGGGAACGAGTAGGGATGTGAATCCACATCTGTCGGATTCAAGAGGCCCCCTTATCCTGTATTCCGGCTCCTTCCCAAAGACTCAGTAAGAGATGCTGTTCATCAGGAATGACTATGGCCCTGCCCTGCCCTGTGGGGGTGAGAGGTCCCTTCAGTGCCTAAAACAGTGCAGGTTAGACCAGTATTTGTGGAATAAATGGCTGCAGATGACCTTCAGTCCTCTCTAACTACCAGGAGGAGGGTATCACTAGTTCTGTTTTACCAAAGCAGAGGCTAGGACAGGGGCATGTGAGGTGGAGCTAGGGCACTAATGCAGACTGCCAGACAACAACCGTGGCTTTGACCTTAACCTCCTGCTTTCCCAGAATCACTGCCACCTCCCACCTGCAGTCACAATAAGGCTTTCTTAGCACACATGCGTGCCAGGTACCGTTCTAGACATACAGGGGCCCATGGAATCCTTCCCACAGCCTTCAGAGGCAGGCAGAATTATCTGCATTCTACAGAGGGAACAGTTGAGGCCCAGAGAGGTTCATTGAAGACTTCAGGCTCTGAATTCAGGATCAGTGATTAGAGGCCGAGGCCCACCAACTCACTCACCCTGCCAGGTAGGCCAGGTGGCCTGTGCTAGGGTCACAGGTTAGGCCACTGCTGTTCTGGGCTGTGATGCCAAGCACCTTCTCGAGTGATACCTGCAGGGAAAAGGCCCAAATCAGAAGCGCCTGCCCTAGCAGGCCCCACACCCTTCAGCCACCCATTCAGTCCGTTACTTTCAACATGTCCACTGAGCTTCTAGCGTCATCTACCAGCAGCTAATGCTTATCCTCTTCAGTACTGCCTTGACAAACACCGTACTAGGGCACAGAACAGTGAGGAATGTAGACAAATTCCTGTCCTCTTAAGAATTCACATTCTAGTGGTGATAGTATGGTAGACACAGAAAGTGAACAGAATGAATATGTAAAACAGATATCAGGTGATGATGGGAGCATCAGAGAAAAACTAAGCAGGGAAGGAAATTGAGAGGACAGAGGGAGGGGAGGCCTCGCTGAGCAGAGTAAGTCTATAAGCGTCTTATAGGGATGAAAGACTTGAGAGCCCACAACAACCCAGGGGAGAAGGCACTGTTATCACTCCTGTTTTACAGATGAGAACATGGAGGGCCAAGGTCCCACATCTGTGGAGCAGCAAGGCTGGGATACAAACTCAGGCAGTCTCTGGTTTCAAAGCCAGCACTGTGCTCACAGCAGTGAACGGAAGAGGACACTGTCCATTTGCTCAGTAAATTGACAGTCAGGAGGTTCAAAGAGTAAAGAAACTAGCGAACTGGAACAATCACATTTAAAATTTAAAAATTCTCTAAGCAAAATAAGTCAAATGAGCCAGTCCCCATCATGGTTGATTAAACATTTACAGAGTATGGACTAACAAATCGTGATAGTTTCATATTCTTAAGAGATTAGTTCCTAATTATTATAAAGTAAAACACTCTCAAACAAGGTGTTGGGCCTCAGAAACGAGAGGCAGAGAGAGGACAGTGACAGTCAATATTTATTGAGCATCTGATCAGGAGACAGGGGCTGTTTATACAACTGGATTAACTTATTTAATGCTCACCATAACCCTGTGATATAGTCACTATCATCATCATCTCCTTACAGATGAGGAAAGAGAGGCCTAGAAGGGTAACCCATCTGGAAGTTAGCAGGACTAACCCAGGCAATGGAACTCATGTTGTTTTTTAAATCTGTTAATCAGCATTACTGGGCATTAGCGTAGCTGGTCATTTTTAGACCAGGTCTTTTGCAAGCTGGATGGACTCTGCACCATCAAACAGGAAAAGTACATGACATCAGTCACCCAAAATACACAATCACAGCAGCAGTAACTAACAGCAACAGAGTACTTACAATGTGCCAAGTTTTTCTAAGTACTTATGATATGCGAACTTAATCCTCACAAATACACTATGAGAGAACATTTATATTACTATCCTCTTTTTACAGATGAGGAAACTGAAGCACAGAAAGCTCAAGAAACAAAGAAGAATTCAGGTTAAAGCCCAGGCAGTCTGTGTCCAGAAGGGGTGCTCCTAACCACGTTGCTATACCACCTCTCTGGCGCTATCGGTAAAGAACCTGCCTGCCAGTGAATGGGTTCGATTCCTGGGTTGGGAAGATCCCCTGGAGAAGGAAATGGCAACCCACTCCAATATTCTTGCCTGGAAAATCCCATGGACAGAGGAGCCAGTCAACAGGGTTGCAAAGAGTTGGACACGACTGAGGCGACTTAGCCCGCACATACCACCTCTCTGAATTGATTGTTTATTCCTCTCCTTCATATACTTTAGAGCTCACCAGGCACTTTCAGAAACGTAAGAGATAAAAGCTATGAAGTATAAGGCGCTGCGTGAGAGACTGAGGTGGGTAACTGCTTTAGGCTGGGGTTCAAGAAGGCCTCTCAGGGGAATAAAAAAGAAGAAGGCCTTTCAGGGTAGAGATATTCAGGCTGAGACTCCAGGGAGAGGTGCCAGGCAGGCAGACTGCCGCAAAAAGCCCAGAGGACTCACTAAACACAAAGGCTAAGAAGCAGAAAAGAGCTTGGAGTCTCAAGAAAACAGAAAGCAGGCCAGTGTGACAGGACCTTTGTGAGAGGAAGGACAGGGAAGCATGGCCAGAGAGGTGGGGAGCAGGCACGTGCCCAGCAACCTGCAGCCAGGAAGCCATGGAGCAGGAACAAGATCCACCCACAGGTATTGCGTATGGACCCTTTATCTGGCATATTCACAATTTCCTTTCATCTCCCTGCAACACATGGCTATTGTTACTGCCATTTTATAACAACCGACTTTGCAGCCCTGCAAGTTGGAGAATAATTTTTTTAAACTGTTGCTGTGTAGATTTTCCTGGTGATCCAGTGGTCAAGAATCTCCCTGCCAATGCAGCGGACACAGGTTCAATCCCTGGTTTTGGAAGATTCCGTATTTCTTGGGGCAAATTATGCCCCTGCTCCACAGCTATTGAGTCTGCCCTGAAGAGCCTGCGCTCTACAACAAGAGAAGCCACCACGATGAGCAGCCTGTGCACCGCAAGAAGTCTGCACCCCGTGCTACAACTACAGAAAGTCTGCAACACAGCAACGAAGAACGGGCACAGTCAGAATAAATAAAAACAAATACATTTATTTTAAAAAGTTACTGCTGTACTATTGGAATTTCTTCTACCTACTCTAAAGTTTTGCATCTCAGGATTTAGAGAACTGGTCTATCTATACCCATGCCCCTCACCTCTCCCCTCCGCAGTGCTGCTGAGATTCTAAATATTACTCACATCCTCTCCAAAATTTAAGGCAGCAATATGGAATAAGCAGCCCACCGTGGTAAGGGAGAAGAAAGAGAACGGGGGATGAGGGAAGGCAGGCTAGAGCCCAGGGAGAGTTGGAACAAGTAGCACTGGGGACTGAACCCTGGTAGAAACCTTAAAGACCCAGCAGGGGATGAAGTCAACAAAAGTGTAAGGGCCCAGAAAGACTTCTGAAGGTGACTGAGGAGACAAGCAGGAAAGCAGGACTAGGAAGTGATTAGCAAAACTATAACACATTCCAAAGGATAAAGTCAGGTAGGAACCCTGGAACAATCCAAAGGCTGAGGGTGCCTTTGTTTGCCTTTCCTACTGTTCTTTACCCCTTGCAGTTAATCTTTAATGTATATAAATCTTCTTCATCTACCTCTATTTAACTCTGCATATCTATTCTTTCTTTCCTTTCCTCTCAACATATTTGCTAGTTTTTTTTTTCATTGCTTTACTCCCCACTTGGTACCTTGCTTTAGTTTTGTTTTCCAGTCTGTGCTTTAGTTTTGTTCTTAACTGGTAAATATAATTTTTGATTTACCTTGTTCACTGGGTCAATCTACTGTACTTTATTTTTGTTGGACTGTTTTCACTTTGCTCGTGGGTGTATATGTCTATGTGTATATTTCATTATTTTATTATTATTTGCCTGATTTTGTAACTGCCATTTGTCTGGGGTTCATCTTTGGTTTCTCGCTTTTGGATATTTGTTTTAATCTCACTTAATGCCATAACAAACCACTTGTGGAATTTTCGTTCCTGACTAGAGACCAAGCCCTGAGCCTTTGGAATGGGAGCACTGACTCTAAGATCTGACTCTAAGATCCTAGACAACCAGAGAACTAACCTTAGGGAGTATCACATAGTGAGAACTCACACAAAGGAAACCACCTGAATACAAGACCTGGCATCACCCAACCACCAGTAGCATCCTGTGCAGGACGCCTCATCTAAACAACAACCAAAACAAATACTAACCCAATCATCGGCAGACAGGATGACCACCTCACTCAGCCTTGCCCATCAGAGGAAAAACAAACAAACAAAAACTCAGTACAAATCCTACCCTATACAAAGCTTACACTGGACCAACCTGAGGGGGGCAGAAACCAAAAGGAAGATTCAACCTTGAAACCTGGGAAAGGACCTCAAGCACAGTAAGTTAAAATAAAATAATGAAAATGCAGAGAAATACTAAACAAATGAAGGAACAAACTAGAAACACAGAAGTCCAAATAAATGAAGAGGAAATAGGCAAACTACCTGAAAAAGAATTCAGAATAATAATAGTAAATATTATCAAAAACCTTGAAAACAAAATGGTGAAAATGCAAGAATCAATTAACAAAGACCTAGAAGAAGTAAAGAATAAACATAGAGACAAACAACACAATTAATGAAATTAAAAATACTCTAGAAGGAATCAATAGCAGAATATCTGAAGCAGAAGAATGAATCAGTGAGCTGGAAGATAAAACGGTGAAAATAACTTCTGAAGAGCAGAATAAAGAAAAATGAATGAAAAGAACTGAGGATAGTTTCAGAGACTTCTGGGACAATATCAAATGCACCAACATTTGAATTATAGGGGTCTCAGAAGAAATAGAGAAAAAGAAAGGGTAGGAGAAAATTTTTGAAGAGATTATAGTTGAAAATTTCCCCAACATGGAAAAGGAAATAGTCAATCAAGTCCAAGAGGCACAAAGAGTCCCATACAGGAAAAGCCCAATGAGAAACACGCCAAGACACATACTAATCAAACTAACAAAGACTAAACACAAAGAAAGAACATTAAATGCAGCAAGGGAGAAGCAACAAGTAACATACAAGGGAAACCCCATACACTTAACAGCTAACCTTTCAGCAGAAACTCTACAGGCCAGAAGGGAACAACAGTATTGAAAGGGAAAAATCTACAACCAAGATTACAGTACGCAGCAAGGATCTCATTCAAAATTGATGGAGAAATAAAAAGCTTTTTGAACAAGCAAAAGTTAAGAGAATTCAGTACCAACCACCGAACCAGCTTTACAACAAATGTTAACAGGACTTATGTAGTCATGAAATACAAGAGAAGAAAAAAGATCTACAAAATCAACCCCAAACAATTAAGAAAGTGGCAATAGAAACATATATATCAATAATTACTTTAAATGTAAAAGGATTAAATGCTCCAACCATTTAGACTGGCTAAATGGATACAAAAACAAGACCCATATATCTACTGTCCACAAGAAACCCACTTCAGACCTAAAGACACATAAAGACTGAAAGTGAGAGGATGCAAAAATATTGCATGGAAGCAAAAGAAAGCTGAGGTAGCAATCCTCATATCAGACAAAACAGAACTTAAAATGAAGAAGATTACAAGAGATAAGGAAGGACACTACATAATGATCAAAGGATAAATCCAAGAGGAAGACATAACAATTGTAAATATCTATGTACCCAACAAAGGAGCACCTCAATACTTAAGACAAACACTAACAGACATAAAAGGAGAAATTGACAGTAACATAATAATAGTAGGAGACTTTAATGCCCCATTCACATCAATGGACAGATTATCAAAACAGAAAATTAATAAGGAAACATAAGTCTTAAATGATACATTAGATGAGATGATCTCATTGACACCTTCAGGACATTCCATCCAAATGCAGAAGAATTACACCTTCTTCTCATGTGCACACGGAACATTCTCCAGGATAGGTCTACTCACATCTTGGGTCAGAAATCAAACCTCAGTAAATTTAAGAAAATTAAAACCATATTAAGCACCTTTTCCAACCACAGCACTTAGACTAGATACCAATTACAAGAAAAAAAACTATAAGAAACACAAACACATGTAGAACAACACATTTCTAAATAACCAACAGGTTACTGAGAAATCAGAAGGGAAATCAAAAAGTTTCTAGAAACAAATAAAAATGAAAACACGACAACTCAAAATCTATGGGATGCAGTGAAAGCAGTTTTAAGAGGGAGGTTTATAGCAATACAATCCTACCTCAAGAAACAAGAAAAACATCGAATAGACAACCTAACTTTATACCTAAGACAACTAGAAAAAGAACAATCCCCCCCCACCAAAATTAGTAGCAAGAAATAAATCATAAAGATCCAAGCAGAAATAAATGAAAAAGAAATGAAGGAAACAATAGTAAAGATTAATAAAACTAAAAGCTAGTTTTTTGAGAAAATAAACAAAATTGACAAGCCTTAGCCAGACTCATCAAGAAAAAAAAGAGAGAAGAATCAAATCAACAAAATTGGAAATGAAAAAGGAGAGGTTACAAAAGACAATGCAGAAATACAGAGGATTATAAGAGACTATTAGTATATGGCAATAAAATGGATAACCTGGAAGAAATGGACAGATTCTTAGAAGAGTTCAATCTTCCAAGACTGAGCCAGGAAGGAATAGAAATTGTGAAGGGAAAAAAAAAAAAGAAATTGTGAACAACCCAATTACAGGCACTGAAATTGAACCTGTGATCAAAAATCTCCCAAAAAACAAAAGCCCAGAATCAGATGGCTTCACAGGAGAATTCTATCAAACATTTAGAGAAGAGCTAATGCCTATCCTTCTAAGATTCTCTCAAAAAATTGCAGAGGAAGAACTACTTCCTACTCATTCTACGAGGCTACCATCACCCTGATACCAAAACCAGACAAAGACTACACCAAAAAAGAAAATTACAGGCCAATATCACTGATGAACACAGATGCAAAAATCCTCAACAAAATTTTAGCAAACAGAATTCAGCAATACATCAAAAAACTCAAACACCATTATCAAGTTGTTGATTTGATTCCAGGAAGGCAAGGATTCTTCAATATATGCAAATCAATCAATGTGATACACTATATTAACAAGCTGAAAGATAAAAACCATATGATAATCTCAATAGATGCAGAAAAAGCCTGTGACAAAATTCAGCACCCATTTATGATTAAAACTCTTCAAAAAATGGGCATAGAAGGAACCTACCTCAGCATAGTAAAGGCCATATATGATAAGCCTACAGCAAACATTATTCTCAATGGTGAAAACTGAAAGCATTCCGCCTAAGATCAGGAACAAGACAAGCGTGTCCACTTTCGCCACTATTATTCAACATAGATCTGGAAAGCCTAGCTAGAGCAATCAGAGAAGAAAAATAAAAGGAATCCAGATCGGAAAAGAAGAAGTAAAGCTCTCACTGTTTGCAGATGATATGATACTGTACATAGAAAACCCTAAAGATAGTATCAGAAAATTACCAGAGCTAACCAGTGAATTTAGCAAAGTTGCAGGATACAAAATCAATACACAGAAATCACGTGTATTTCTATATACTAACAATGAAAAATCAGAAAGAGAAATTAAGGAATCAATCCCATTCATCATTGCAACAAAAAGAATCAAATATCTAGGAATAAACTTACCTAAGGAGACAAAAGAGCTATACACAGAAAATTATAAGGCACTAATGAAAGAAATCAAAGATGACATAAACAGATGGAGAGATATTCCATGTTCCTGGGTAGGAAGAATCAATGTTGTAAAAATGACTATACTACCAACTGCAATCTACATATTCAGTGTGATCCCTATCAAATTACCAACGGCATTTTCCACAGAACTAGAACAAAAAATTTCACAATTTACATGGAAACACAAAAGACTGAATAGCCAAAGGAGTCTTAAGAAAGAAGAATGGAGCTGGAAGACTCAATCTTCCTGACTTCAGATTATACTACAAAGCTACAGTCATTAAGACAGTACGGTGCTGGCACAAAAACAGAAATATAGACCAATGGAACAAGATAGAAAGCCCAGAAATAAACCCACGCACCTATGGGTACCTTATTTTTGACAAAGGAGGTAAGAATATACAATGGGGCAAAGACAGCCTCTTCAATAAGTGGTGCTGGGAAAACTGGACAGCTACATGTAAAAGAATGAAATTAGAACACATACCAACACTTGGGTATGGTATGTGTAGCACCATACACAAAGATAAACTCAAAATGGATTAAAGACCTAAATGTAACACCAGAAACTATAAAGCTCTTAGAGGAAAACATAGGCAGAACACTTGATGACATAAATCAAAGTAAGATCCTCTATGACCCACCTCCTAGAGTAATGGAAATAAAAACAAAAGTAAACAAGTGGGACCTGATTAAACTTTAAAGCTTTTGCACAGCCAAGGAAACTATAAGTAAGGTGAAAAGACAACCCTCACAATGAGAGAAAATAAAAGCAAATGAAACAACTGACAAAGGGTTGATTTCCAAAATATACAAGCTGCTCATACAACTCAATGCCAGAAAAACAAACAACCCAATCAAAAAGTGAGAAAAAGACTTAAACATTTCTCCAGACATACAGATGGCTAACAAACATATGAAAAGATGCTCAACATCACTCATTATTAGAGAAATGCAAATCAAAACTACAATGAGATATTATCTCACATGGGTCAGAATGGCCATCATCAAAAAGTCTACGAACAATAGACTCCAATGCTGGAGACGGTGTGGAGAAAAGGGAATGCTCTTGCATGTTGGGGGGAATGTAAATCAATACAGCCATTATGGAAGATGGTATGAAAATTCCTTAAAATACTAGGAATAAAACCACCATATGACCTAGCAATCCCACTCCTAGGCATATACCCTGAGGAAACCAAAATTGAAAAAGACACATGTATCCCATTGTTCATTGCGGCACTATTTACAATAGCTAGAACATGGAAGTAACCTAGACGTCCATTGACAGATGAATGGATAAAGAAGTAGTCGTACATATATACACAATAGAATATTACTCAGCCATAAAAAGGAACACATTTGAGTCAGTTCTGATGAGGTGGATGAACCTAGAACTTACACATTGTGAAGTGAGTCAGAAAGAGAATGATAAACATCATATTCTAACACATATATATGGAATCTAGAAAAATGGTTCTGAAGAATTTATTTACAGAGCAGCAATGGAGAAACAGACAAGAGAACAGACTTAGGGACATGGGGAGAGGGGAGGAGAGGGTGAGATGTATGGAAAGAGTAACATGGAAACTTACATTACCATATGTAAAAAAGATAACCAAGGGGAATTTGCTGTATGGCTCAGGAAACTCAAACAGGGGCTCTGTATGCAACCTAGTGGAGTGGGATGGGGCAGAAGATGGGAGGGAGGTTCAAAAGGGAGGGGATATATATACCTATGTCTGATTCACATTGAGGTTTGACAGAAAACATAATTCTGTAAAGCAATCATCATTCAATAAAAAAAATTTTTTTAAGATGAGGGCGGGGCCAGGGGTTGAGAGGTGGGACTAGGGGTGATGGGCAGTACCTGAGAGAGGAGGATTCGCGGCAGTGGGAGGAGCCTCATCTAGGGGTGGGGCTTAGGGAACCCGGCAGGCCAGAGAGCAGCCAGAGGGGTACCAGCCCCGGGCTGATTGGCGGGGCCAAAGATCTAAGGGTGGGACCAAGGACGAGCAGGGAACCTGGAAATGAGATGGACGAGGCAAGCAACTCCTCACCCGATTCTGCACCGTGTCCTCGGGAGCCGCCGGGAGTCGCGTCCGCCGCCGGAGGCAGAGCGGTGGAGCCGGGGGCGGGGAAGACTGGGCCCTCCGCGCCGGAACTCCCGCCATGACTGAAGGCAGCTTCTCAACTGCATCGTTCCGCGCGTAGCCTCCGGACCCCAAGGCCGCCATCGTCGCGTTGGAGCCAGGCAACCGTTACTCCCCTCAACCGCCGCCGCCGCCGCCGCCGCCGCCGCCGCCTCCACGGTCCGCTTGAATAGCGAGCGGCCGCGGGAAAGCCGGCGCCGCCGCCCATTGGACGCGGGGCCTGATGGTTTGGCCAATCTCAGGGTTCCCGGAGGCGCTTGTGGCCAATGAGGGCTAGGAGGCGGAGCGGGGGTGGGGCTCTGGCTGGGTGGAGCCACGGCTTTTAGCGGTATGTTTGATCGAGCTTTGTGGGTTTTTTTTATCCCGTCTGTGTTTTCATCCTTCACTGAACGTCAGTTCTGAACTTTTACGAGGCTAATGCCAAAGCCCCCTACCTCCATCCCAGGCCGACTATACTGGCAGTAGCAGTCGCCCGGATGTAAGCTAGGGTGGGGCCGAAAAAAAAAGACTGAAGAGTGAGCGCAGACTCAGAAAGGTCTTGACGCCACCTCTTCCCCCAACACGTGATGAGGTCCCGGCGCCTTAGATCCGGGTTTGCTTTGTCCACTTGCCACGTGATGAGGGCGTAGCTGTGGCAACGCCGTCTGGCGCGCACTACGCAGGCGCAGCCTTCCTTCCCTCCGCGTGTGACGGGGATCCAAGGGCCGTCACGTGAGGCAGGCGGCGAGCACGCCGGTGGGGCGGGGTTCGGCCGCGCCTGGCGAGGACCGAAGTGCGGCTGCAGACCGGGCAAAACCCAGCTGGGCTGGACAGCCATGCCCAAGTGCTGCCGGGCTCCGAACTGCTCCAACACTGCGGGCCAGCTGGGCGCGGACAACCGCCCGGTGAGCTTCTACAAGTGAGCGCGAGCGAGGGGCGGGGCTTACAGGGGGCGGGGTCCAAGGGCGGGGCAATGTGGGGCGGGGCTCCTGGTCCAGTTTGCAGGGATTTGGAAGCAGGGTTAGCTGGCAATGGCACCCCACTCCAGTACTCTTGCCTGGAAAATCCCATGGATGGAGGAGCCTGGTAGGCTGCAGTCCATTGGGTCGCTACCAGTCGGACACGACTGAGCGACTTCCCTTTCTCTTTTTACTTTCATACATTGGAGAAGGAAATGGCAACCCACTCCAGTATTCTTGCCTGGATTATCCCAGGGACTGGGGAGCCTGGTGGGCTGCCGTGTATGAGGCCGCACAGAGTCGGACACTACTGAAGCGACTTAGTGGTAGTAGCTGGCTGAAGAGACTGTGTTCCCCGCGTTTCACTTGCACTGAACACGGTACCTGTAAATGTGCAAAGGTATGATACAGCAGGGACAGACAATTACCTGCAGGTAGTGAACGGGGAGAGCGGAGGAAAGGGAGGGCTGTGTAGAGGAATGAGGTTGGTCCAGGCTCAGGAAGAGCTTACAGTTGCCCACTCGCCATCCCCACGAACTTTAGGCATCTCAAACTCAAAATATCCGAAACCGACTGTCTCTCCCAGAACCTCCCATAAGTTTTCCTATCTAAGAGTTTTCCATCCTTTACTGTCTTTCTGGGTAGAAATGCTTAGAACCAACTTTACTTATTTTTTTCTCACACCTGAGAAAGTAAAACTTAGCTTGAATTTTTAAAACAAAACAAACACAAAAAAACCTGCCTTATAATTTATTTAGGTGGGATAACGGAGATGGAAAAAGCTGGCTGAAGAGTTAATAGGAAAAAGATTTTCTCAAGGACGTGCTGCAGATGTGAAGTAGCAAAACTTCCCTTGTTTAAGCGACTCCTGTTTTTTTGCTAGGAAGCTTTGTTCTCTAAAATCATAGGCTATCACAAGCTTTGCCGTTTGAAATTCCATCAGTAGGAATGAAACATCTTACTTAAAGCCTGGAGAAGCTAGGTTGCTGTGACACAGAGAAGCAGCCTTGATGTACAGTCCAGGTTCAGAGCTTCAGGTAAGCGGTTTCTGGACACAGTTCACATCTATCCAAACTTTATTGCTTCCAAGGAGACAGACCCTGGGCCCACTTTGCAATCCAGGTCTGATATTGATCTATTTATGCACAGTTCTGCTCTGCTTTGATCTTATCAAATACTGTTTCAGTTACATTTCATCTTAACTTTACCCATCCCCCAAACCCCAATAATGAGGCTTCCCAGGTGGCGCTAGTGGTAGAGAACCCAGCTGTCAATGCAGGATATGTAAGAGACCTGGGTTCCATCCCTGGGTAAGGAAGATCCCTTGGAGGAGGGCATAGCAGTCCACTCCTATATTCTTGCCTGGAGAATCCCATGGACAGAGAAGGCTGGCGGGCTATAGTCCATAGTGTTGCAGAGTTGGACATGACTGAAGCAACTTAGCATGCAAACCCTGATAATAACTGTTTTCCTCTATTTGATGAAATTGCCCACAGTGCCTCTGGTGTGCAGTTCACTTGTTGTCATGGTAAATAAACCTGACTTTATTAGACTCCAGGTTTGTCCCTGGTGGCCTTAGTCTAAATGGGCCAGGACACATTGCTCATCTGGTCCATCAGCAAATCCTGTTGGCATTCCCTTTTTAAATAAATTTTTTTTAATTTATTTTTATTTTTGGCTGCACTAGGCCTTGGTTGCTGCACACAGGCTTTCTCTAGTTGAGGTGAGTGGGGGCTACTCTCTAGTTGTGGTACCCAGGCTTCTCACTGTGGTGGCTTCTCTTGTTGCAGAGCACGGGAGCCAGGGTGTGGGGGCCTTAGTAGTTGCATGAGTGGGCTCAGCAGTTGTGGTCCACAGGCTTAGTTGCTCTGAAGCATGTGGAATCTTCCCGGACCAGGTGTTGAACCCATGTCCTCTGTATTGGCAAGTGGATTCTTAACCACTGGACCACCAGAAAAGTCCAGGCTCTTCCTTTAAAGTCTATCCAGAGTTGATCACTTCTGTCCCCCATCTTTGCCCCGACCCTAGCGTTGGCCACCTCCTGACTGCACTATTTTAGTAAGCTCTCCATTTGACAAGCTGCTCCCACAGTCTGTTTTCCACGTGGAATCACAGGGGACTGTTAACCCTCTGAGTCAGATCAGGGCTTAGATGCCTCCCCCGGCTCCCACCTGACTGTATAAAAGACAAGAAGGTGAGGCTGGAGCAGGCAGAAAGCAGGCCTACGAAGCCCTACAGGCACTGGATCCCCACTGTCTGGCCTTATCTCCTCTCTCCTGCCCCTTACTGACTCTGTGCCAGTGTCGCTGCCTGTTTGATGTTCCTCTAGCATGCCAGGCATTTTGTTGCCCCAGGGCCTTTGCATGGAAAGTTCTTCCCTGTATGACCATTTTACTCTGTAAAATGATAACTCTCTCCCAGTACGTACATATTTTCTTTATTCCCTGCTTTTTTTTCCCCTTTAACCTTAACACTATCTGGCATACCACACGTTTAATATTGGGTTGGCCAAAAAGTTCATTTGGGTTTTTCCACAAGATTGTATAGAAAAAGCCAAATGAACTTTTTGGTCAGTGAAATGTGTCCGTTTATTGTCTCCTCCATTAAAATGTCAGCTTCATGAAGGCAGGGAGTTTTGTCTTATTCCCTGTTGTGTCTCTATCACCTCTAACAGTGCCTGGCGCATAGTGGGTGCTCAGTAAATATTTGTTGGGTTAATTAGGTGAATGTGTCTCATATGAGCTTCCCAGGAAACCCAAGACTCCACATCCCAGCTATCCTTTGAGGGACCCTGTTTCAGGGTAGAAGGAGAGTAGAATGGTCTTTGGAACTGAATCAGTATGTCCAGACTTGCTTTTTAAAATGTATCACTCTGACATACATGTGCGTGCTAAGTTGCTTCAGTTGTGTCAGACTCTTGTGACCTTATGGACTGCAGCCTGCCAGGCTCCTCTGTCCATGGGATTCTCCAGGCACGAATACTGGAGTGGGTTGCGTGCCCTCCTCCGGAGGATCTTCCTGACCCAAGGCCCAATTCACATCTCTTATGTCTCCTGCGTTGGCAGGTGGGCTCTTTACCACTGGTGCCACTTGACACCATTTATTAATTCAGCAACTTTGAGTATCTCCTGTAGTAAGCAAGCCCCTGCTGGACACAAGGGACACTGACATGTCTTGTTCCTGCCCTGACAGAGCTCATGGAAAGGTGCAGGCTCAGTCATTGACGAACTGAGGACGCAAATTGATCCTCTTCTTCAGCACCACTGCCCCCAGTCTATACAATTAATCCATGCTTTAATTCTACCCTCTGACACTCCCCATCCTGCAACAATCACAACAAAACCCCTAACTCTTTGGAAATACAGTTACAAATGCCAATGACAGAATCCTCACTAAATTATTAGGAAATAAGGAAAGGAAAAAAACCCACCACATTCCCAGTCTGACTACTTATCACCTCTGCTATCAGTGTAGTCCAGGCTGTCATTCTCTTTTAAGGTTTTTTTGTTTTTTTTTAATGTGGACCATTGTAAAGCTTTTATTGAATTTGTTACAATATTGCTTCTGTTTTGCTTTTTGACCACCAGGCGAGGCGTGTGGTATCTTAGCTCAGCTCCTCGACCAGGGATCACACCCAAGCCCCTTATTGGAAGGCGAAGTCTCAACCATTGGACCACCAGGGAAGTTCCTGTCATTGTCTCTTAATGAGATGCTGTTATAGTTGCTTGCTGGTCTCCCTACTTACACTCTTGCTTCCCTTACAACAACAACAGTAATAACTTATTTAGAGAACACTTACTGTAGGCCAGGTACTGTTCGAAGTTCTTTACACATAATAATAAGAACAGTAGGGAGGGGGTGGGAAAAAAAAAAAAATAAGAAGAACAGTAACGATTGTACACAGCAGCCAGCCAGGTGACCATATAAAAATCAGTTCAGGGAATTCCCTGGTGGTCCACTGGTTAGGACTCCATGCTTTCACTGCCAAGGGCCCGGGTTCAACCCCTGCTTGGGGAATTAGGATCCCACAAGCCACTTTGTGTGGGGAAAAAAAAAAACAGTTCACATCTGTGTTGTTGAAATCTCCACCAATGGCTGCCAGGCTGTTCCTCATACAGGCTGACCCATTCCCACCTTGAGGCCCAACCCTGAATCACTCTTGCAGAAGCCATTTAGCTAAGAGTTTGATGAGAAGTAGGCTCCAAAGTAGATTCTAGAGGGTATGGATGCTAGAAGGAACAAGGTGAAACAATGAGCAAAGTACTAGGAAATAACTTGAAATTCCTGCCAGGGTGCCAAAGGAAACATTTCATTAGTTGTGTTTTAGACCCTTTTGGCACACAGGAACAGATGACAGTCATCTCATGGGGGTGGGGTGTCTATCAGGTATGAATTCTATCTGTCTGGCAGTTAACAAAGTGCTGAAATAATAGTGGCTTAACCAGATTATGAGGTCTGTAGGAATCAATCTGGCTAAGTTATGCTACAGTAACAAACTCACAGAAACGCAGTAGCTTACCGCAACAAAGGTTTATTTCTCACTCAGACTAATGCCCTAGGCAGGCCATTGATGTCACTTCTCTACTGTATCTTAATTAGGGCTCGGGCTGGAGGAACTGCCCCTAGGTGGAATGTTGCTGATCTTATGGGAGGGGGAAAAAGAGAAAGTGAGGAGAAGTCACCCAGTGGCTCCTGGTAACTTGCGTACTTTGAAGTGGCCCATGTCACTTTAACTGCTTTGGCAAGTCTGTAGCAAGCATCAGGTCAGTGGAGTGGAAATGTGTCTCTGTGTGGGGAATGGTAGCAAATGTTTTGAACAATAATTCAGTCTACACAAGATTTGTTTTTCTCTCATATGAAGCAAGTACGTACGTTGGCAGACCAGCACTGATGTGGCAGCTCGACAGTCATCAGGGATGAAGGTCCTGTCTTTCATATCCATCCTCCAGCTGCCAAGTGCCCCAGCCATCATGCCCTACCATTTCTGGTAGGGAGAAAAGGGAAAGGAGGAAGAGTAAAAGGGACTCAACTCTAAACCAAGCTGGTCCGCTTCACAAAGCCTTTCCAGAAATCCCACCCAATGATTCTTCATCACTGGGCATTGCAACTGCAAAAGATGCTGGGAAATGTCTTTTTGCTAAGCCTTTAACCACCCTGATGACATTCTGAATTATGTTAGTAAGGAAAAAGAACTAGCAGTGCTCTAGATAGAATGGATAACAAGACTAAAATATTTCTATATATAAAAAAAGATTGGCTGTCCACTTAAGGTAAATTTATAGAGAGGGACATTTCCTATTATAGATGTTGCTATCCAGAGGGAAGAAAAGAGAATAAAAATAAGACCAAATTAGGAAGAGGTTTTTAAAATGATATTCCTTTCCTCCTTTGCCCCTTGAGCTGCTTCTGATTCCATTTGAGGTTGCTTCCACATTTAAGGTACCATCTCAGATGTCTCACCCAACATGGAAATATTCATTGGCCAGGACTTAGTTGCATGGCCCCACTATGGCAAAGGAACCCAGGAAACAGTCATTTAACAGGGCATATTATGGCCTCAAAAAAGTTGGAGTTTGTTAGTAAGGAAGAAGCAGAGAGTGGATATGGAATAATCCTTTGGCAGTCTCCGCCCAGGAGCAGGTGGGTCGTGGTAATACAGGGGGATTTCACGTCCAGACAGAATGAGGCTGGTGAGAGCAGCTGGATCTCAGGTGGAGGCTGAGGGGAGTGCAGCAGCCAGAGTACCTGGCTCTGTGCCCTGGGGTTCTTCTCTTTGACTGCCATGGCTCCCCTCTGAGTCAGCCCTCAGTCCCCTTTCACCAGCTACCCACCACCGTCTGCCTTTTGCCTGAGGAGTCTTGCTCTACACCCCACCACCAGTGTTGGTTAGTTTGCTGTGGCTGCTGTTTCAAACTGCTGGTGGCTTAATAGGAATTATGCTTTCACAATCCAGGTTGGTTTTACTGGGCCAAAATCAAGGTGTCAGCAGGGTTGCATTCCCCAGGAGGCTCTAGGAGAAAAATCTCTTCCTCAATCTTCCAGTTTCTGGTGTCCACAGGCATTTCTTGGCTTGTGGCCACATTACCTCAATCTCTGTCTCTGTGGTGACATTGCCTTCTCCTCTTTTGTCTGTGGTAATAATATATTCTAGAAGAATACTAGCAGGACTTCCCTGGCAGTCCAGTGGTTAAGACTCTGTGCTTCCACCGCAGGGGACAGGGGTTCGATCCCTAGTCAGGGAACTAAGATCCCACATGCCATGTGGTATGCCAACAAAAGCAAAAAACAAACTTGTGATTGCATCGAGGACCAACCCGGATGATCTCCGATAATTTCCCCATCTCAGGATCCTCAATCACATCTTTTATCACGAAATGCAGTATTCACAGCGTCCAGGATTGGGACAAGGATGTCTTTTGTGGGACTATTATTCAGCCTACCACAATTACTGAAAGCTGGTGTACTCCATTTGGAACCTTTTTTTCACATAATATATGCCTAAAAATAGCCTGTCAGTTCATACATTTGCCTCCAGCTTATTTTAGAGCTCATAGTGTTCTTCTGTGTGCATGTGTCTGAGTTTATTTATCTTGTCTCCTACGGATGGTACTGTCCCCTACTTTCTAACACTCCTTACTCTTCCTTTTTAAGAAAGAGGATACAGACCTTATAGCCTTCATCATCAGCCTGTAAAGATATCCAGGTGTTTTTATGGTTAACTACTATTTATGGAACTGATACTGATTTTCCATTTTCAATTGTGATTTAAAGATACCTAAAAGAGGAAACCTATCTTTGTTTAATACTTAAAGTTGGTCAATTTTTAAAACACTTGTTATTTTGTGTTGGGTGTCACCAATTAACAATGTTGTGATAGTTGCAGGTGAACAGCTAAGGGACTCAGCCATATCTATCCATGTATCCACCCTCCCCCAAACTCCCCTCCCATCCAGGCTGCCACATAACATTGAGCAGAGTTCCCTTGCTATGCAGTAGATTCTTGTTGGTTATCCAT
This sequence comes from Antilocapra americana, assembly GCA_007570785.1. Lineage (NCBI taxonomy): Eukaryota > Metazoa > Chordata > Mammalia > Artiodactyla > Antilocapridae > Antilocapra > Antilocapra americana. The sequence goes on from ML660220.1 coordinate 4,399,941, forward strand.
TTTAAATATAGCAGTGTGTACAGGCAGCCATAAGTTCATTCTGTTTTGTGGGTAAGTTCATTTTGTATCATTTGTTTTTAGATTCCTCATATAAGGGATGTCATGATATTTCTCCTCTAACTTATAAAATTGTTCAGTTTTAAGAAAAATATTAAGTAAATAATGTCACCTTGTGGATGACTTTGTGAAGGGGGGATATGGATGACTATTAGTTATCTAATGCTTCATAACATTTAGCAGCTTAAAATAAACCTTTAAACCTCACAATTTCTGGCAGCTGCCACGGGATCAGCTGGCCAGAGTTTAATGATGGGGCCACCCCAGCTGCAAATAAAACTGGGAAATAAGGTCTTTACTGTGAACAGTCTTGAGCCCAGGTCTAAATAGAGTGTATCGCTATAAAAGAGGACAGAAAGAGACATTGGGGACAGTAGCACCAGTTGGCAGGTGGCACTACTTCTAAAAGACACAGAAGTAGTAGGGCCTGTAGGGGGTGCCTTATCAGATAATCCCCACCCACTCCCACTGTTTTATTTAGTTCATTTTTAATTTTATTTAGTTCATTTTTTAAAAAAAAATTAAAATTGGTTAAAGTTTTAATTGTGGTAAATAAAATCTACCATCTTAATCATTTTTAAGTTCAGTAGTGTTAATATGAAACATATTCACATTGTTGGGCAACCAATCTCCAGATTCTTTGATCTTGCAAAACTGAAACCCATTGAACAAGAACTCCCAATTTTCCTACCCCTCCCCCAGCCCCTGGCAACACCATTCTACTTTATGTTGCTATGAATTTGATTACTTTAGGTACCCCATATAAGTGGAATCATATTTGTTGTTGTTCAGTCTCTAAGTCGTGTCAGAGTCTTGGTGACCCTATGGACGATGGCACAACAGGTTTCTCTCTCCTTCACTATCTCCCGGAGTTTGCTTAGATTTATGTTTATTGCATCCGTGAAGCTATCTAACCATCTCATCCTCTGCTGCACCCTCCTCCTTTTGCCTTCAACCTTTCCCAGCACTAGGGTCTTTTCCAATGGGTTGGGAAAAGAGTTGGAAGAGTTCTGGCTCTTCACGTCAGTGGCCAAAGTATTGGAGCTTGAGCTTCAGCATCAGTCCTTCCAATGAATATTCAGGGTTGATTTCCTTTAGGAATGGCTGGTTTGATCTCTTTGGTGTCCAAGGGATTCTCAAGAGTCTTCTCCAGCACCACAATTTGAAAGTATCAGTTCTTCAGTGCTCAGCATTCTTTATGGTCCAGCTCTCACATCCATACATGACTACTGGAAAAACCATAGCTTTGACTATGTGGACGTTTGTCAGCAAAGTGATGTCTTCGCTTTTTAATACGCTGTCCAGGGTTTGTCATAGCCTTCCTCCCAAGGAGCAAGCACCTTTTAATTTCATGGCTGCAGTCACTGCCTGCAGTGATGTTGGAGCCCAAGAAAATAAAGTCTGCCACTGCTTTCACTTTTCCCCCTTCTATTTGCCATGAAGTGATGGGACCAGATGCCATGATCTTAGTTTTTTGAATATTGAGTTTTAAGCCAGCTTTTTCACTATTCTCTTTAACCCTTACCACTTTCTGCTATTAGAATGGTATCATCTGCATATCTGAGGTTGTTGATATTTCTCTCAGCAATCTTGATTCCAGCTTATGATTCATCTCGTCCAGCATTTTGCATGATGCACTCTGCATACAAGTTAAATAAGGCAGGTGACAGTATACAGCCTTGTTGTACTCCTGTCTCAATTTTGAAGTAGTCCATTGTTCCAGGTCTGGTTCTGACTGTTGCTTCTTGACCTGCATACAGGTTTCTCAGGAGACAGATAAATTGTTGTTGTTCAGTCGCTTAGTTATATCCAACTCTTTATGACCCGGTGGAGTACAACATGCCAGGCCTGTCCTTCACTATGGTATTCCATCTCTTGAAGAATTTTCCACAGTTTATTGTGATTCACACAATCAAAGGCTTTAGTGTAGTCAGTGAAGCAGAAGTAGATGCTTTTCTGGAATTCTCTTGCTTTTTCTGTGATCCAGCAGATGTTGGCGATTTGATCTCTGGTTCCTCTCCCTTTTCTAGATCCAGCCTGTACATCTGGAAGTTCTTGGTTCACATACCATTGAAGCCTAGGTTGAAGGATTTTGAGCGTTAGTTTGCTAGCATGCAAAATGAGCACAATTGTGCTGTTGTTTGAACATTCTTTGCCGTTGAACATTCTTTGGTATTCCCCTTCTTTGGGATTGGAATGAAAACTGACCTTTTCCAGTGCTGTGGTCACTGCTGAGTTTTCCAAGTTTGCTGGAATATGGAGTGCAGCACTTTAACAGCATCATCTTTTAGGATTTGAAACAGCTCATCTGGAATTCCATCACCTCCTCTAGCTTTGTTCATAGAAATGCTTCCTAAGGCTTGCTTGACTTCACATTCCAGGATGTCTGGCTTTAGGAGTCTCCACACCATCGTGGTTATCTGGGTCATTAAGACCTTTATTGTATAGTTCTTCTGTGTATTCTTGCCACCTCTTCTTAATATCATTTCATTCTGTTAAGTCCTTGCTGTTTCTGTCTTTTATTGTGCCCATCTTTGCATGAACTATTCCCTTGATATATCTAATTTTCTTGAAGAGATCTCTAGTCTTTCCCATTGTATTGTTTTCCTCTATTTCTTTGCATTGGCCACTTAAGAAGACTTTCTTATTGCTCCTTGTTGTTCTTTGGAACTCTGCATTCAAATAAGTATATCTTTTCCTTTCTCCTTTGCCTTTCACTTCTGTTCTTTTCTCAGCTATTTGTAAGGCCTTCTCAGACAACCATTTTGCCTCCTTGCATTTCTTTTTCTTGGGGATGATTTTGGTCACTGCCTCCTGTACAGTGTTACAAACCTCCATTCATAGTTCTTCAGGCACTCTATCAGATCTAATCCCTTGAATCTATTTATCACTTCCACTGAATAATCACAGTGAAAGTGAAAGTCGCTCAGTCATGTCCGACTCTTTGCGACCTCATGGACTATACAGTCCATGGAATTCTCCAAGCCAGAATACTGGAGTGGGTGAGGGTAAGTGTGAAGTCACTCAGTTGTGTCTGACTCTTTGTGACCCCATGGACTATAGCCTACCAGACTCCTCTGTCCATGGAATTTTTTAGGCAAGAATACTGGAATGGGTTGTCATATCCTTCTCCAGGGGATCTTCCTGACCCAGGAATTGAACCTGGGTCTCCCGCATTGCAGACAGATGCTTTACCATCTGAGCCGTGGGTAGCCATTCTCTTCTCCAGAGGATCTTCCCAACCCAGGGATCGAACCCAGGTCTCCCATATAATAGGCAGATTCTTTACCAGGTGAGCCACAAGGGAAGCCTAACAATACTGGAGTGGGTAGCCTATCCCTCTTCCAGCAGATCTTCCTGACCCAGGAGTCCAACCGGAGTCTCCTGCATTGCAGGTGGATTCTTTACCAACTGAGCTATCAGTGAAGCCCGAATAATCATAAGGGATTTGATTTAGGTCATACCGGAATGGCCTAGTGGTTTTCCCTACTTTCTTCATTTAAGTCTTAATTTTGCAATCAGGGGCTCATGATCTGAGCCACAGTCAGCTCTTGGTCCTGTTTTTGCTGACTGTATAGAGCTTTTCCATCTTTAGCTGCAAAGAATACAATCAGTCTGATTTCGGTATTGACCATCTGGTGATGTCCATGTCTAGAGTCAACTCTTGTGTTGTTGGAAGAGGGTGTTTGCTATGACCAGTGTGTTCTCTTGGCAAAACTCTGTTACCCTTTGCCCTGTTTCATTTTGTACTCCAAGGTCAAACTTGCCTGTTACTCCAGGTATCTCTTGACTTCCTCCTTTTGCATTCCATTCTCCTATGATGAAAAGGACATCTTTTTTGATGTTGGTTCTAGGAAGTATTGTGGAAACATAGAGTATTAGGATTTTTTTGTGTGTGACTGGTTTATTTCACTTACCGTAATATACTCAAGGTTCACCCATGTTATATAGCATGTGTCAGAATATCTTTCCTTCTTTTTTTTTTTTTTTGGCTGCACTGCCCAGCATGTGAGATCTTAGTTCCCTGACTAGAGATAGAACCCATGCCCCCTGCAGTGGAAGCATAGAGTCTTAACCACTGGACTGCCAGGAATGTTGCAGAATTTGTTTCCTTTTTAAGGCTGAGTAATATTTCATTGTGTGTGTGTGTGTATATATACACACACACACACACTATATATATATATATATATATATTCCATCTTTTGTTAATACATTCATTTGTTGATGGACCCTTGGGTTTCTTCCACCTCCTGGCTATTGTAAATAATGCTGTTATGAACATGAGTGTGCAAATATTTCTTTGAGACTCTGCTTTGAAGTTTTTTTGGGGGGGTCTATATCCAGAAGTGGGATTTGGATCATATGGTAATACTGTTTTCAGTTTTTTGAGGAACTACCATACTGCTTTTCATAGAGGCTACTCCATTTTACATTCCCACCAACAGCACACAGGGTTCCAGGCTCTGCATATCCTTGTCAATATTTGTTATTTTCTTTTTTTTTTTTTTTAACATAGTAGTCATTCTAATGGTTAAGAGGCAATATCTTATGGTTTCGATTGGCATTTCCCTAATGATAAATGATGTTAAAAATCTTTATATGCTGGTTGCCATTTGTATCTTTAGAGTCTATTCAAGCCATTTGCCCATTTTTTAATCAGGTAATTTTTTGTTGTTTAAAAACTTTTTGACATGTTTTCAAGCATACACAAGAAATAGTGTTTTTTAAATGAATCCTCATGTATCTATCACTCAGTTACACCAGTAGTCAACATTTCACTAATCTTTTTCTTCCACCTTCCTCCCACGTACATTTTTAATGCAGTATTTTAAAGTAAATTCCAGTCTTTTATTCATAAATATTTCAGAGTATTTTTCCAACAGATGACTATTTTAGAAGCTTAAATCAGTGTAATGATCACACCTAGAAAAATTAACTTCTTACAATTATCTAATAGCCAATTCATGTTTAGTTTCCCCCAACTGGATTAAAATGTCTTTTTACAGAATGGTTGGTTGCAGAGGAAGCCCAGATCTGTCTTTGTGTTGATGTTTTTTAAATCCCCTTTAATCTGTAACCCCACCCCTAGCCCCATGAATATAGGATCTCCCACATTCTAGATTTGTCCGATTTTGTTAACTGCTCCCTTAGGTTCCTGTGGGGGAACAGATTAGTGCAGAAGGGAGAGTGGCCATGGAAGAGACCCCAGGAAGGAGTTTGGAGGCTTTGGGGGATAGACAATGGATGTGGGAGAGGTGGGCTGATGCTGGGTGTTGCAAGATGAAAGTGAAAGTCGCTTAGTTGTGTCAAACTCTTTTCGACCTCATGAACTATATGTGTGTGTATATATATATATATATATATATATATATATATATATAGTCCATGGAATTCTCCAGGCCAGAATCCTGCAGTGGGTAGCCTTTCCCGTCTCCAGGGGATCTTCCCAACCTAGGGTTCGAACCCAGGTCTGCCACATTATAGGCGGATTCTTTACCAGTTGAACCACAAGATGGAGCCAAAAAATTAGACACGGGCAGAGGCACAGATGGGCTTCCCTAGCCCACCAGGCTCCCCCATCCTTGGGATTCTACAGGCAGGAACGCTGGAGTGGGTTGCCATTTCCTTCTCCAGTGCATGGAAGTGCAAAGTGAAAGTGAAGTCGCTCAGTCGTGTCCGACTCTTAGCAACCCCATGGACTACAGCCTACCAGGCTCCTCCTTCCGTGGGGTTTTCCAGGCAAGAGTACGGGAGTGGGGTGCCATTTGGGTCGCACAGAGTCGGACACAACTGAAGCGACTTAGCAGTAGCAGCAGCAGCAGCCATGATTCAGATGTTAAAGAATCTGGAAACCCAGGTTCCATCTCTGGGTGGAGAAGATCCCTAGAGGAGGGCATGGCTACCCACTCCAGTATTCTTGCCTGGAGAATCCCATGGACAGAGGAGCGTGGCCGGAGGGCTACAATCCTGGCCAGAGGGCAAAGAGTCGGACAGGACCGAGCGACTAACACCGCCCCCCACCACCACACACACCCTGGTTGGGAGCCAGGGCCAGACTCTAGCCCAGGGGAGGCAGAGGTTTGGCGCTCAAGGCTCCCTGGGTGTGCACGTGCTGGCGGGGTGGGGGGAGCAGGGGGGGAGTTGGACCTGACATCAATGACCTGCCCCCCTGGCAGGTTCCCGCTGAAGGATGGCCCCCGGCTGCAGGCTTGGCTGAGGCACATGGGCCGTGAGCACTGGGTGCCCAGCCGCCACCAGCACTTATGCAGCGAGCATTTCGCCCCCTCTTGCTTCCAATGGCGCTGGGGCGTGCGCTACCTGCGGCCGGACGCGGTGCCCTCCATCTTCTCCCGAGCGCTGCCCGCCCAGGTGAGCTGGGGAACCCCCACAGCTGGAGTCGGATCCCCAGCCCTCCCTCCCTGAGGAATTTTCCCTTGGAGGCTGGCCCTGATGTGCCCCACCCCGCTGTCTTCCAGAGGCAGCAGAGTTCCCGAAGCATGGAGAAACCCGGCGTGCCTCCGCCTCTGCAGGCGACCCCATCCTTGGCCCCAGGCCCCACCGTCCCGGCCCCTGGGCCCTTACAGCTCCTGGTGCTGGGGCCAGCCTCCGGGGCCCCCCAGGCTCCAGCCAGCGTGCTCCTGACACCTCTGTCGCTTTCGCCGGCTCCCGCGGGGCCGCGCCCTGGAGCATCGGCCCAGCACCCCCGAGCTGGGCTGGGCGCGGCGCTGGGCGCGCTGCAGCGGCGTGTGCGGAGGCTCCAGCGGCGCCACGAGCGGCACCAGGCGCGGCTGCGGGCCCTGGAACAGCTGGCGCGGCAGCTGCAGGCACGGGCGCACTGGGGCCGGCTGTGTGTGGTGAGTGCCCCGCCTGGCCCACACAGCCCCAGTGTTTCCGTCTAGAGTCCAGAGTTGAAAAGTCACAACATTTCACCCAGGTTTCCAAATCGCTGGCGTGAAAAAAATCAATCTGGCAATGCCAAGCAACTATAGGCGGGAGCTGAGTAGTGGCTGCTCCCTTTATTAATAATACTTAAGCAGCCCCTATTGTTTTCTAGGGGGCTTCCCAAGTGGCACTAGAGGTAAAGAACCTGCCTGTCAATGCAGGAGAAGTAAGAGACGTGGGTTGGATCCCTGGGTCGGGAAGATCCCCTGGAGAACAGGACAGCAACACATTCCAGTATTCTTGACTGGAGAATCCCATGGTCAAAGCAGCCTGACAGGCTGCAGTCCATAGAGTGGCACCCAGTTGGACAGGACTGAAGCGACTTGGCATACACGCATACTCTCTTTTAGATAACTTAATGAAAACTCACTTGACCTTGATGTTGACAGTCCCTATTTTCCATATGAAAAAATTGAAGTACAGTGTAACTTGCCCAAAGCCAGGCAGCCAGTAAGTTGCAGAGCCAGGATCCAAACTCACCTGTCGTGCCCCAGAGGAGGCCCGTGTGCTTTGTTGGAGACCTCTGGGCGTGGCCCCTATAGAGCTTGGGTTTGGAGCTCTATACTAGACTTTCCCAGACCCTATCTAAGGCCCTTTGCCCCTGTATTTTACTGCTGAGTATTTTCTGGGGTGGGAAGTGGAGAAGATAATGTCTTCAAACATCAAAAATGGACCAGGCCTTTTTCCTGCTTAAAACCCCAGGGGCAAATTTGAGGTCCCAGGGCTCTTTCCTGCTTGGAAAAGGGAGGTGGGAAGGAGTTTCAGAAAGCCTCTGAGGTGCCTCTGTAGCTGAGGTGTCCTCACCTGACAGCCAGGGGGGTGGACCTGGCCCACAGATACCATTTGTTTGGCCTCAGTAATGCTGTAACATACTTTCTGGCCTTTGCCGAAGGCTCAGCAGATCTAGCAGCACTGGGTTCGTATCCCCAGACGTAGCAGTCAGCTGGAGCTGCAGTGGCCGTCCCTGGAGGCTCTGTGTTTGAGACTGTGGCCTGAACAGGCCGAGCACCAGAGCGACATGCTGGTGGGGGAGGGGAGAGGGACACGAACAGAACTCAGACTCAGGCCTGAGGCTCCTCCTCGAGCCTGCCAGGGCTCCTGGGCTGACAGTGCGTCTCTCTGCTTCCCCTGCCCCTCTTCCCTCCCTGTTTCTCAATCTCTCAATTTCTTCTTCTCTCTCCCACACTCATCTTTGTCTTTCTGCCCTCCACCATTTTTCTGTCATCCCGTTTATCCCATTTCCCCATGTCTCTCTTCATCTGCCTCTTTGTCCATCCCCCCTACCCATGTCCCTGTCTTCTGTCCCTGCATTTCTCCCACCCCCCGAAATCTGCCTCTCCATGTCTCTGTCCCCCCTTGTTTCTGTCTCTGTTTTCCCATACCGCTTCATTCCCTCCTGAATGTCTCTCTTGTTCTCACCTCTCTGCCCATGTCCTGTCTGTCTCTTGACACCTCCGGCCCCCCTCAACCTCCCTGTTCCTCATGGTTTCGCCCCCTGCTCTGACTTCTTCCTTCCCTCCTCCCCTCCTCTGACTTCCCTGTGTCCTCCATGTCTACTACTATCTTCCCTGGGATGGCCCAGCTCCCTCGACCTGAGGAGTCCCAAGCTTTCACCATCATCTGTGGAGGGCCTGACATTGCTGTGGTCTTTGCCCACGGTCCTGCATCTCCCACGCTGGATGCCAAGCCTGAGCTCCTGGACACTCAGACGCCCAATGCATAAGGACCAGGACAGATAATGTCGTGGGACAGATGACAGAAGACCAAGGAAGAGAGACACATCACACATGGGCTTGGCCCGCATGCCTGGGGCACAGCACTGCCTCCCTCAAAGGCCTGGCTCCCACCACCTCTTCCTAGGAACCCCTTGAACTTTAGGGCCGACCTGGGCCCAAGACCTCTGTCAGTAGTGATGACCCTGGGTACCAGGTCCCAAACCCACCTTCAATCTTTGTGGTCAGTAAAATATTCTCAGAGCAGGAGAATATTTGCTTGGGGAGAGTTGTAACTTGTACTGAAGAACCCCTCATACCCTTTGCCAAGCCTGATGCCAAGCTGGGGATACAGCAGTGAACACAGCTGACAAAAGTCCTGTCCTCATAGTGCTCCAATTCTGCTTGAGTAGAAGATGAAACAGTGAACTAATAAACAATATAATTTCAGACTGTGATAAATGCTATAAAGACTGAATGAAAATGTAATGGGTTGCAGCAGGAGGGGGAGAGTGGGGAGGGGAGGGGGTGCGGGCAGAGGGAGGGATGGAAGATTCCCTAAGGAGACAGTGTGTGAGCAGAAACCTGGATGATGAAAAGGAGCTGGCCTGGAAGGAATGCAACTGGATGTTCCAGGGAGAACAGCCCCTATTCTAACAGCATCATCTAAGGTGTAAGCTGGAGGAGGGCAGTGTTGCTATGGTGAAGCAGGGACGGGAGTGAGTGTGTGTGTAAGGAGGGCGGGGTTGGGAGGCAACATTAGATAGAGTCTCATTGAAAAGACATCGTAAGTGAAAGCCTAAAAGAGGAGAAAGGAGATCAGGTATTTGGGGGAGGAGCATTCCAGGCAGAAGGAACAGCTAGTGCAAAGGTCCAGGGGTGAGGAGGGACAAGGAGGCCAGTGTGGTTAGAGTGGAGTGAGTGATGGGGAGAGTGAGAGGAGGGGAGATTGGCGAGATGATGGGACTTGTGGGCTATGATTGAAACATTGGCTTTTATCTGGCGTGAGGTGCAGTGAGCAGATTCATTTAGGAAGATCCTGATGTGATAGGTATTAATAGGTCCTTGTGGCAGCATATTGGGGTGTTAGGGGGAGCAGGGAGAACAGGGAAGAGACTGCTGCCATAGTCCAGGTGGGAGAGGATGAAGGATGGACCAGGGCCAGGGCCTGGGATGAGGGGTGAGGAATGAAATACCTTGGAAATAACCTTGAATGGAGCTACTGGGCCTGCCCATTAGAAGGATGAAGGGTGGAAGGCAAAAAGCCAGCCAGTTCTGTTCAGATCAGAGTGGACAGGGCAGGCGCCAGTCAGGTGTGACAGCCAAGCCACTGTGATGGGGCCATCCTGGGCTGGCTCCTGGAGGCCTTTCTGGGGAGAGGTCTATTGGCAGATGCGCACCCTACACTGCCAAAGTCAGGCAGCATGATGATTAAGCCGGGCTACTCGGATTCGAGTCTTAGCTCCATTTTACCTACTTGCTCTGTGCCCCTGGGCAAGTGGCTTAACGTCTCTGGGCCTGGTAAGCGCCATGCGTCCATCACCGTGACAATGACTATAGCAGTCCCTACAACCATCCCTCTGGGAGCACTCGTCTAGGGCGAGCGTGGAGAAGGCCAGGTCTGATACGTCAGCGGGGGAAAACACCTGTCACTACCCCGGAGACCCCTGCCCTAATTGGTCTGGTTTGCAGGCCTGCGGAGCAGGGGGGAAGGCGCTATCACAGCGGGAAGGACTGTGCCCGTTTTCCCGGACCTAGCGACTGAACAACTGCCTCATCTCTCTCTTTCTGTCTCCAAGCCTCACATCTTTCTCGGTGGCCATTTCTTCCCCATCCTCAGTGTCTCTTCCCATCGCTGCCTGCAGCCTTTTCATCAATGCAAACAGCCTCGCGCTGTCTCCGCCCCCGCGCCTGGTTGGGGGTGACATGGCGCATGCGCCGTCAGCGTCCCTCCCTCTCCACCCCCATCCCCCCGTCAGCGTCTGGGCCTCATCCCCTTCTCTCTGTCTCTTTCTCCCCCATCACTTCTCCAGACACTAACACCCCATTACTCCAGTTTCCCCGGTTTCAGCTTTGGTCTTCAGCCCCATCCACCCAAGGTAAGACGGGTAGAGGGGAGGTCCGCGGAGAAGGGGAGGGGCAAAGCATCCTGCATCCTGAGATAAACAAACCCGGGGAGGGGGCGGCCTAGACTCTGAGGCCTGACGCGGGAGGAGAAGAATGGGGGACTGGCCTGGGGGAAATGGTAGACCGTAGGCCCACAAATCAGGGTCTTCTGATGGGTGACTGACCTCTCTATGGTTGCCCAAAATCCAGTGCTGGGGGCGTGAGAGCCACCCGGAGCCGTTGGAGCTTTTGGGGGGCTCAGATTCTGGAGACTGTGGAGCACCCTTTCTAGCTGACCCCTGCCCCCAGGATTTGCCTGAAGCCCATCCCCAACTCTGCACCTGCCCCCCGAGGGCCACCGAGGACCATGACTAAGACAGATCCTGCCCCCATGGCCCCGCCGCTCAGGGCGGAGGAAGAAGAAGAGGAGGAGGAGGATGAGCCTGTCCCGGAGCCCCCCAGCCCCACCCAGGAGCGCCGGCAGAAGCCTGTTGTGCACCCCTCAGCACCAGCTCCCCTCCCCAAGGACTACGGTAATCCCCCTCCCCATCCTGCAATATGGCCTGGAGCCTTGGGTGGCCAGGGAGGTCTGGCTGAAAACTCCGCTGATGGAGATGGTGGGAGGACTCCCGAGGATTTGAAGGTGGTCTGGAGGAGTCATGGACCTTGCATCCCCGCCCCGCTTCATTCATTCAGTCATTCACCCACTGGAGAATGGAATTGGGATAATCCTAATATTTGATTCATGACACATCATTCAGTCCTTTAGTCATTCAACAAGCATTTTTTGAAAGCCTGCTATGGACCTAGGAGGTGGGGGCAGACATATCTAGTCTTTGCCTCAATAATGGTCACACAAATAAGTACAAAAATACAAATATATAATTAAAGACATGATGAGTATCGTGTTTGCCAAGAATAGGAGTCTGTAAAAGCCTTTTAAGATACAGTTTTCCTGAAGAAATAACGTTCAAGGGAGACCCAAGGATGGATTGAGGGTTAATAAGGGGAAGGGGCTCCCAGGAGAGGTGACCACAGGAGTGATGGTTCTGAGGTAGGAAGCTGTGGAGCTGAGAGGGAGGTGGCCTCTTAGATAAATAGAAAGTGTCTACTCATTCACCAGCAGTACTATGCTCGGTGACAAACCTTGTGCTGGGAGACGGAGATTTAATGGTGAGCAGCCCAGGCATGATCTCTGCTCTCAGGAGAGAAGGTAACACTAAACAAGTAACAGATATTTAAATCACATAAGTTCAGCGACTTCCCTGGGGCTCCATTGCTTATGATTTTGCACTTCTACTTCAGAGGGCATGAGTTCGATCCCCGGTCCAGTAACTCTCACATGCCATGAGGCATGGTCAGAAAAAAAAAATCAGATAAGTTCAGATTGGAGTGAATGCTATGGAAGAAATAAATGATGGAGATATAATAATAGAGAATGGCTAGGGGGCAGCACCTTGAGATAGAGCAGTCAGGATGGTTCTTTCTGACAAGGAAGCATTTAGGTGGAAACCCTGAGCATGAGGGGGGCTTCCCTGGTGGCTCAGTGGTAAAGAATCCACCTGCCAATTAGGAGATGTGGGTTCAATCCCTGGGTCAGGGAGATCTCCTGGAGAAGGAAATGGCAGCCCACTCCAGTATTCTTGCATGGAGAATTCCATGGACAGAGGAGCCTGATGGGCTCCAGTCCATGGGGTCGCAAAGAGTTGGACGTGACCGAGCGACTATCACTTACTCACTCATCCAGTATTCTTGCCTGGGAAATTCAATGGACAGAGGAGCCTGGTGGGCTCCCGTCCATGGGGTCACAAAGAATTGGGACACGACTTAGTGACTAAACAACAACTGAACAAGAGGAGGAATCAACCATAGGAGAGCTGGAAAAAGAGAGTTCCAGGCTGTAACCAGCAAGTGCAAAAGCCCTGAGGCAGGACTGAGCTTGGAGCAAAAAGAAAATCATGGTGCTGCAGTTATGATCAGAGTTGAAGTGAGAGGATGACAAGGGCTAGATCTGGGAAGGGCCTTCAAGGCTACTGTGAGGACTTCGGGTATATTCTAAATGTGATGGCAGGGAGAGCAGTTAGGGGCGGGGGCATGGGTATTTAAAAGCAGGGGAGTGGCAGGTATGATTTATATTTTTAAAAGCTCTCTCTGAAAAAAAAATAAAAAAAATTAAAAAAAAAAAAGCTCTCTCTGGTTACTGCATAGAGAGTGGAGCTCAGCCAGAACTGGGTATAGGAGGAGGCTTTTAGATGTTGGCTGGGAATCCTCAGTAGCTGTACGTTCAACTAGGTTCCAAGTTCAGAGAGTAGGCACCAGCAGGATAGGGCAAGAGGGATGGCTTCTGTGGACAGGTGTCACTCACTAGAGGGAGATCAGAGAGGCTACAGGTTGCCCTCAGTCTAATAGAAAAATAACATTATCTGGGTGTCCAGGGCGGGGTATCCATCCTGGAAAACTGAAAAATTTCCTTTGGAAATGTGGCTGGGACCTGTGGCCTGCTGGGATGTTAAAGAGCCTAGAGTGTCTTTTTCCCCATCCCCAGGAATCCTGCTGCTTGTAAAATAAGGAGGGTTTGGTCACAGAAGGTGAAGGAATCTAAAGTGTGGTTGAGGCCAGAGAAAAAGCTAAAGTGGACTCCAAGAGAAACTCATGTAGTGTTTATTAAATGTGTACATTAATTCAGTGGAGACTGAGCATCTCCTGGATGCCAGGGTCATGGGGATAAGGGAGAACAGAAATGTCCTAGTTAGGGGGACAAGTGAGAAAGAGAGAAAGAGGAAAAAGAGGGAAGAAGAGAAAGAGAGGAAAAGAGGAGGGAGGAGGGAGTAAACAAGTAGTGGGGGTTTTTTTTTTTGGCTGCACCATGAAGCATGCAGGATCTTAATTCCTTGACCACCGATTGAACCTGGGTCTCTGCAATCTTAACCAGCAGATGGCTGGGGAAGTACCCAAGTAGTGATATTCTTAAAGAAAATTTTTAAAAAGCAAGAGGGACTTCCCTGCCGGTCCAATGGTTAAGACTCCGTGCTTCCAGTGAAGGGGGTGTGGGTTAGACCCCTGATTGGGGAACTAAGATCCCACATGCCCTGTGGTGTGGCCAAATTTAAAAAAAGGGGGGCAAGAGATGGAGAAGGGCAGAGGTACTCACCTAGCCAGGGTGGTCTGGGGAGGCCTCTCTGAAGCCTTAAGAAGATCTGAGGGAGGACTGGCCCTGGCAAGAAAAACAGCAAGCACAAAGCCTGGCAAATTGAAAGGACGGAAGGCCAGTGTGACTGGAGGGGAATGAGTGAGGGGGAGAGAGCGAAGAACAGACAAGGCCAGTTGGTGCAGGGCCTGTGGGCCGGAGTGAGAATTTGGATCTGTACTCGAGTGTGATGGGAGCCAGGGCAGGGAGCCCAGCCAAGAAGGGTTGGGGTTTTAAAGGAGCACTCAGGCTGCCTGCTGGAGACGGTACGGTACTTCCCTGAGCTCTGCATCATCTGGTCATTCATGTGCTCATCCATTCAACACTCACCAAGTTCCTGCCACGTGCCAGCCCTGTGCTGGGTGCTGAATGTGACTAGAGGGCAATCCTCAGTCTAAAGCAGGGAGATGGAAGTTCCTTTGGGTTTCCCCCTGGCTGGCCACAGGTTGGATCTAGCCCATGGATACATTTTATGTGGACTGTGCAGTAGCTGAAAAATTGGGGAGATTTTTCTTAAAAGCTGATTTCTGGCTTTTGAGTTTTCTTTCTGGGGCTTCCCTAGTCAGCCAGTGGCTAAGACTTTATGCTCCCAATGCTGGGTGCCTGGGTTCGATCCTTGGTCAGGGAACTAGATCTAGATACCACCTGCTACAACAAAGATCCCATATGCCGCAGCTAAGACCTGATGCAGCCAAATAAATAAATCAATATTAAAATTTTTTTCTTTACTCTGGAGATTTGGCCTAATTGTGCCCAGACTGACAGGGTACCATGGGCCAGAACAGTAGCAATCCCCTTGGGCATGCAGACTCCTTGTCACACTCTTGTTTCATGAGGCAGAGTTGGGTGTTATATAGGAATTACCTGATCTTTAATTTTTCAAAACACAGAGGGCATCCTCACTTTTATGTGAAACCTCTTCATTTTGAAACCTCTTGCTGGCCACACAGAAAATCCCAGAGCCCACAGGCCACCAGTGTGAGACCCTGCCTTAGGAGGTCTTAAAGACCTTGGGCTACTCTCTCAGGGTGGAAGGACGGGGGGTCAGGTTGCCTGGGGGTGACCTCAGACCTCTCACCACCCCAGCCTTCACCTTCTTCGACCCCAACGACCCTGCCTGCCAGGAGATTCTGTTTGACCCCCAGACCACCATCCCTGAGCTGTTCGCCATTGTGCGTCAGTGGGTGCCCCAAGTCCAACACAAGATCGAGGTCATTGGCAACGAGGTAAGGACACTGGTGATGCGAGGGAGGAGAAGGGGTTCCTCATGTGTTTGGGTAACCCTCCCTGGTACCCGGTACTCTTAGATTCTGCGTCGAGGCTGCCATGTGAATGATCGCGATGGGCTGACCGATATGACACTGCTCCATTATGCGTGCAAGGCTGGGGCCCACGGAGTCGGTGAGGGTCCTAGCCCCCAAACCACGAACCCCCAAACCCAGCCTCCTACGTCCGGCACTCTCAGAACTGCAGCCCTCCGACCTCCATCCTGAGCCCACAGCCTGGGATCCCAAAGTGCAGTCCCTGAGGCCCAGGGTCTGCCCCACGGCCCTGGCCCCACTCTCTGGAGGAGGGGACCCAAGCTGACCTGGACTGTCGCGCAGGGGACCCGGCGGCGGCGGTGCGCCTCTCGCAGCAGTTGCTGGCTCTGGGCGCAGACGTGACCCTGCGTAGCCGCTGGACTAACATGAACGCGCTTCACTACGCTGCTTATTTCGATGTGCCCGATCTCGTGCGCGTGCTGCTGAAGGGTGCGCGGCCCCGAGGTGAGGAGGGGCCGGGCTGGGAGCAGGCAGGGCCCAGGAGAGGAAGGAGATCTGGAAGGAAGCAGGAGGAGGGTGCTCAGGCGTAGGGAGTGAAGAAGGGTGGGAAGACGACAAATGGGCCTGCCTTGGGAGGCCAGGATGGGAGGCACGAGGCGCGGGAAATGGGGCCATTGGTCCTTAACGCCACTGGGACCTGGCAGGAGCTAGTTGGGAGAGGGGTGGCCAAGGGGTGGGGGGGCTCTGTCCGAGGCTGCGGGAGGCCCTGGGGTCTGGGGGTTAAAAGAGAGACGGACTTCCGGAGACTAGAAGGCAGCAGCGAAAGGGCTGTAGCCGAGGGCGCTCACTTGGAACCCACCTCTCACCCACTTCCCAGTGGTGAACTCCACGTGCAGTGACTTCAACCACGGCTCAGCCTTGCACATCGCCGCCTCCAATCTGTGCCTGGGCGCGGCCAAATGTTTGCTGGAACACGGCGCCAACCCGGCGCTTCGGGTACTGCCACCCTGGCCCAGTCTTGTTAACCTTCCTTCTCCTTCCTTCTCAATCCCTTTCCAGCCAGCAGGCCTCTGCAGAGGATGGGAGGGGGGCAGGACCACTTTCCTTTCTCGAAGCTCTCATTCCCCACTGGCCCAGTTGGACCCTTGACCTGGTACCACAACAGCCCATTATCTGTGTTTGTCCTCCCATGGCCTCAGTTCTAGGCTTGGGATCTTGGCCCTGAAGGCATGACCTACAGCACTGAAGTGGGACCTTCATTCCCCGTTGGCTCCATACTTGACATCCCCAGGCTGAGCTCTTGGGTGGACTTCTCTGGGGACTGTGGTCTGAACCTTAATGCCCCATCCCTTCCTGTTTCCATGTTGGCCCAGGGCATGACCTCTGCTTCACCTTGACCCAGGGTCTCTGGGGGGCGTGGCCTCAATGGGAGGGCAGCCTACCGCCACTGAGTTTTCTCCCCATCTCTTCCTGTTGGTCCACAGAACCGAAAGGGTCAGGTGCCAGCAGAGGTGGTCCCAGACCCCATGGACATGTCCCTGGACAAGGCAGAGGCGGCACTGGTGGCCAAGGAGCTGAGGACACTACTGGAGGAGGCGGTGCCGCTCTCCTGCGCCCTCCCCAAGGTCACACTACCCAACTATGACAACGTCCCAGGCAATCTCATGCTCAGCGCGCTGGGCCTGCGCCTGGGAGACCGCGTGCTACTGGATGGCCAGAAGGTCAGGAACTGGAGCAGGGAGGGGAGGGCAGGACTCAGCGCTTAAAGCTGGGGCCTTGGGCAGAGTCCAGACTCGCCCCCTCTGTCTGTCCACCCTCCCAGGCGTGTGCACAGTGTATTTCATCCAACAGTTGTTCTGCTAGAGCCTCCTATATGCCCCACCCTGGGCTGAGCTCTTAGTCCAAGGGGGACAGCAGATCCAGCTCCTGACAGTGACAGCCCAGAGCAGTCGTGGCTGTCATGAGGAAGCACAGGCAGAGTGATCAGCACAGGACGGCCCCACTTGGGTCCCCCTGGGCCTTGTGATCCCCATTCAGGGGCCACCTGTGCTCCCAGAGTGATCACTCCTTTGCTTGGGAAAAAAGTACACTGGTCAGAGCGATCAGGGCTCTGATGGGGAATGCACCCACTTGAAGATGTGGAGGAGTGAGCCAGGAGAAGAAAAGGAGAAAGAGGGGTTCTTAGGGAGGGAAAGCAGGGATAAAGTCCCAGAGGACAGAGAACATCCTCATTCATCCAGGCATTCCAAATTGAATTCATTTACCCGATGTCCCCAAGGCTCCATGCTGGACCCAGCCTGTCCTTTGGGGTAATACCTGTGTCAGCCCCAGCCTTGCTCTCATGGAACTCCATTTCTGTTGAAGAAGAGACAGTCAATAAAGTCAACTCATAGTTAAGATCATTTCCAGTAGCAGCAAGGGCTTTGGAAACATTTATTAAATGCGAGTATTTAATAAATTGGCCCTGGCTGAGGGCAGAGGTGGTTTTAGCTAGGATCTTCTGAGAAGGTGTCTCTGATGAGGTGATATATGGGCTGAGATGGGAAAGAGCTCACCTTGCAAAAATATAAGACAAAGGAAACCACAGGTACAAAGGCCCAGAGGAGTGTGCATGGAGGGGAGTTATCTAGGAAGAGTGAAGTGGCAAGGTTAGCAGGGGCTGGATCACACTAGACTTGCAGGCCACTGCAGTGACTTTGAATTTTGTTTCTTCGTACAGTGAGAAGCCATAAAGTCACACTTTGTTTCCTAATCCAGAGTTTTGCATGCATCAGCCCCCTTTGGAAAGTTCTTGTACATGATCTAGTCAAATCAGTGTGCCAGCTTTGAAAGCAGGAGGGGTTCACTCTCTCCATTTTAAAACATAGAAGACTGTAAGAAGCCCAGAGTGGTGAAACCTTTGTCTGGAGACATGTAATAACCGTCTCTGCCTGGAGAGAAGCAGCATAGCCCAGTGGTTACAAAGTCAGGCTTAGGATTTGCTCACGCACATCTCAGCTTTGCCACTTGCCAGCTGTGGGGCCAGTGATTTCACCTCTCTGGGTATCAGTTTCTTCATCTGTAAAATGAAGCTAATAATAACCCATTTTAGGGGTTATATGAGGTTTATTTTAAAAATGAATTTGTATTTTACAATGTTGTGTCAGTTTGCTTCACTGTACAGCAAAGTGAATCAGTTACACATACACACATATCCATTCTCTTTTAGATTCTTTTCTAGGTTTAAATTAGTTAAAATGAGTAAAGCCCTTAGAACAGGGCTTTGTGTACACCAAGTGCTCTTTGGGTGCCAGCCACTGTTCTGATCCCCACACCAACTCTCCAGAGGAGGCACTATTATTTAGTCCATTTTATAGACAAGGAACTGAGGCTTACAGCAGTGAAGGAACCTCACACAAATGGTAATAACCGCACTCAGTGCAGCTAAACAATGTCACATATATTAAAAATGTTTCCACCAGATAACTAGCCTCTGAGGTGGATGTTATCCCCATTTTACAGGTGACACTGAGGCACATGCAGTCCCTTTACCAAAGTGACAATATACTAATAGTCAGCACTTACTGATCCCTTACTCAGCACTAAGCCCTGTACTGAGGGCTTTCCTGTCTCTGTAGCATTCATGTCCAATAGACTTTGTGAGCTTGGAAATATTCTGTGTGTTTTTAGTCCAGTGAAGTAGCCACAAGACACATATGGTTACTAAGAACTTGGAATGTGGCTACTGCAATTGGGGAAATATTTTAATTTTAGCATTTTTTTGTTTTTTGGTCACCTTGCTCAGCATGTAGAACTTTCCTGACCAGGGATCAAACCCATAGCCCCTGCAGTGGAAGAATGGAATCTTAACCACTGGACCATGGGGGAGGTCCTGATTTCAGCTAAATTGTCATTATGTGGCTAGTGGCTATTTACTGCATTGGACAGAGCAGCTCTGTAACAATCCTGTAAGGTGGGTGCAATTTCTGCTTCCATTTCGCAGATAAGGACACTGAGGTACAGTATGGTTAAATCACAGCCAGTGAATGGTGATGTCCAAGCTGAGATGCTGAGATTTGAGCCTGGGGCTCCCTCATACACTCCACCATGCTGCTTGTGTGCCAGTGATTTTTTTTTTTTTTTTGCCACTCTGTGCAGCTTGCAAGATCTCCAGGGACTGAACCTGAGCCCTTAGCAGTGAAAGTGCTGACTTTTAACCACTGGACCACCAGGGAATTCCCTGTGCCAGTGATCTTATCACGGCCTCCCAAGGCCCACCCAAGCCATACCCTCCCTTATTTTCTCCAGACGGGCACGCTGCGGTTCTGCGGGACCACGGAGTTCGCCAGTGGCCAGTGGGTGGGCGTGGAGCTGGATGAACCTGAGGGCAAGAATGATGGCAGCGTTGGGGGTGTCCGGTACTTCATCTGCCCTCCCAAGCAGGGTCAGTCCCACTGGAGTCCACTCAGTAGTCATGCTGCTCACTGAGTGGCGGGGCCGGGGTGATGATGGGGCAGGGGGCAGAAGCTTGGACAACTCCCAGCCCAGGCTCTGTCCCCCCAGGTCTCTTTGCCTCTGTGTCCAAGATCTCCAAGGCAGTGGACGCACCTCCTTCATCTGTCACCTCCACACCTCGGACTCCCCGAATGGACTTCTCCCGTGTCACTGGCAAGGGCCGCAGGGAACACAAAGGTCAGGCAGAGCCCGTCGGGTGACAGGAGCCAGTCTTGAGGATATTCTGTGGGTAGCTCAGCTTCTGTGACTCAGTTTCTCCTCAGGCTCAAACTCCCATTTTAGAGGACAAACTCTGAGTCCCTGACTTCTGTACCTAAGTTTCTTCTTTGATTCAGTACTGGTCCCACCCAGTTCTTGGAAGGACCTGTACGTGTTCCCTGCCCCCTGTGACTTAGCTTTCCTTTAGACCCAAAGGCTTTCTCCTAGTTTCAGGGAAGAATCTGTGGCGTTCTTGGCTTTAGTGACTTGATTTATCCTCAGACCCAACTCCCTCCTTCATTTTATTCATTTTCCCCTCTTCATATTTTTATTTTAAAAATATTTCTTTATTTGCTTTTTTATTTGCTGTGCTGGGTGTTAGTTGTGCACGTGGGGTCTTCCATCTTCCTTGCAGCATGAGGGATCTTTAGTTGTGGCATGCAGAACCTAGTTCCCTGACCAGGGGTTAAATGTGGGCCCCCTGCATTGGGAGTGTGGAGTCTCTTAGCCACTTGACCACCAGGAAAGTTCCCCCTCTTCTTCATTTTAAAAGGATAGTTTCTGACTTTTGACAGTTTTTCCTTTGGCCTCAATATCCTTAACTTTGAGAAAGTTTTGGGGTTCTCTAGGTTCTTGACTCAGTTTTCTCTCTCAGGCCTAAAGCCCCCACCCCCAGTTCTCTGGCAGCTGGGGTTGTTTTCTTTCAAGCTCCCCAGGCCCCCGACTCCTATTTCAGAGGAAGGCTCTGCAGTTCATGTCATTTGAGCCAGGACAGAGTTCCTACCTTGTGGCTTTCGAGGTGGCACGGCGTCCCCTGGGCTGGCATCTGGAAGCCTCACCCTCACCCCTGTCCCCTCCACCCCCAGGTAAGAAGAAGCCTTCATCATCCCCATCTCTGGGCAGCCTGCAGCAACGCGAAGGAGCCAAGGCTGAGGTTGGAGACCAAGTCCTCGTTGCTGGCCAGAAGCAAGGGATTGTGCGCTTCTACGGGAAGACAGACTTCGCCCCAGGTGAGGATTGCTATCTGGGCGGGGGTTGGGGGCAGGTAGGGCCTCAAGGCATCCTGACACCCTCCTGTTGCAGGGTACTGGTATGGCATCGAGCTGGACCAGCCCACCGGAAAGCATGACGGCTCTGTCTTCGGTGTCCGGTACTTCACCTGCCCCCCGAAGCATGGCGTTTTTGCACCAGCATCTCGAATTCAGAGGTGAGCCCCAGACTCTGATCATCACGCAGGGTACTACCCAGAGCCCTGATACCCACCTTAGATGTCTCTCTCCTCCTCTTCGACCAGGAGGACAGAGTGGACACCTACCCCCATACCCTATACCCTAGTGCTTTCCTCGTAGGCCCCCTGAGGCTCAGCTCCTGTCAGACCCTGGCCTCTTGTGGCTCTGACTCCTCCCACTTCTCGTGTCTCCCCAGGATTGGTGGATCCACTGACCCCCCTGGGGACAATGTTGGAGCCAAAAAAGTGCATCAAGTGACAAGTGAGTTGCGGGCTGGGTGTGAGGAGGAATGTGGTTTGGGGGTTGGTCATGGGTCCTTAGGTATATGCTGGTGACAGAATCTCCAGTATTTAACTGAAGATCCAGGAAAATGATGAGTTGGAACCCCAAAAGGATGGGCGTTATGAAAAGGAGGATGTTAACAAGGCTCTGAGCAGGCACTGAGGACATGGGTAGATCTCAGAGGACACAGGGAATATTATTGACAAGAGAGTCTAGATGGCTGTTGGGAGTGTAGGATATTGGGGATGTAGATAAATATTAATGACAAGGAGTCTGGGTGGATATTGAGGACAGAAGTGGGTCTGTCATCCCATCACCTGAGATCTTGCCCTTCCCTTCAGTGACGCAGCCCAAACGCACTTTCACAACAGTCCGGACCCCAAAGGACATTGCATCAGAGAACTCCATTTCCAGGTGCGTAGCAACCCTTGGTCCCCTCTCCTGTGGGATAATTCAGGGAAAGGCTCCCACCAGGCCACTGGACAGAGCGGTCTGGAGTTCTGGTTGGTGCTGGAAATAGAGGTTAGGAAAACTTAGGACTTAAGTTAGCTTATCCAGAAACAGCCTTTAGAGAGTGAGGCCCCACCATGAATTCTGGTGAATTCAATTTTTAAGAGGCAGGTAAGAGCTTCCCTAGTGGCTCAGTGGTAAAGAATCTGCCTGCCAAGCAGGAGACAGGGGTTCAATCCTTGGGTTGGAAAGATCCCCTGGAGGAAGAAATGGCAACCCACTCCAATATTCTTGCCTGGGACATCCCATGGACAGAGGAGTGGGCTACAGTCCATGGGGTTGCAAAGAGTCAGACACAACTAGGGCCTAAACAAAAACAAGGGAGACAGAACACCCTGTGCTCCAGAGGACCCTGAGAGAGCCAGAGAGGTGGAGGCAGAACCCGGAAAGGCCTTGGGGAGGAGCTGGGTGGAGATGGATCAGATGCTCCCGCACCCTGCAGTGGGGTGTGACACAGTTCTTTTCCCCAGGTTGCTCTTCTGCTGCTGGTTTCCTTGGATGCTGAGGGCGGAGATGCAGTCTTAGAGGCTCTGGACATCTGACAGAGACACAGAGCCCCCTCTAGCGTCTCCTGACACAAGCAGCCCCCGAGTCACCCTGAGATAGAGATTCCCAGTAACACATCCAGAATAGAGACCCCCGTTAGCCAGCCCTTGATCACTGAGGCCCTATTAACAGATTCCCCCATGATGACCCCCAAATACAGACCCTATATTACCCAGAAAGATATTCCCTGAGTGTAGTACCTTCAGGCTAGTCCCACTCCCTCAGATCAGACCCCCCAATTAACAGATTTCCATCTCACCCCAAATGATGGTGACTTTCTCTACATAATGCTCCACAGTAGAACATTCCTGAGTCACTAGTCACTGGAGCAGAACCATTCCCTATTAACAAAGAACCTCCCCACATCAAACCCCCTTGAAAGAAACATCTCCAGAGAAGAGTAACAGACCCACATTTAATATCAGTCCTGTCAAGATGTTGTGACTCCCATGGTCACCCCAAAACCCTTAAGACTGCAATCGGAGACTCCCTCCATTAACTTTTACCCCTCAAAAAGAGACCCACATTAACCAGCCCACTGTCACCCCCAATTTACAGATGCCAAAACAGTCCTGGAAGTGCTAATTACAGGACCCCCAAGTCTTCCTATCCTCTGCACCCTCAAGAAACCCCCAGTGCCTTGTATGAAGCCCACCCCATGTGGCCCACAGCACCTGTGCTGGCCAGGCTCCCAGAAAATTCTCTATTTTTTAAGTAGTGATTTCCCCCTTTGGGGGACCCCAAAATTTGGAGGCCCCATTCTGGGACTCAGGATCCCAACCCCCAGAGTACATGTCCCAAACTTCCCTCTGCCCCTAATTCCTACAGCCCCTAAGAGAGCCCCAAACCCTAACTCCCAGGACCCCCAAATCATGGAACCCCAAACCCCCAGGGAATCCCAAATTTAAAAATCCGATTCCAAGCCCCCAGCAAACCCCCAACCATGGAAGTCCCTATGCCTGAGATGGAGGAGACTGTAGTCAGGATATGCATCCTAGGCACCCAGGGCACATCAAGCCCTATTCATAGGCACCAGGAGACCCCCAAACAGAAATTCTTATCCTTGGAAACCAGAGGACTTCAATGCCCCGAGTCCATGGATCTCAAGATACCTAAATTCCAAGAGCCCCAGTCCCAAGGGAACCCCAAATCCTCAAGCCTCCCTCTCTAATAGAGGAGGAGCATCGAGGCCTTGAGGGGATCCCAAACCCTGGGGCTCCCATTTCAATCTACGTTCTGGTCACAGGTCCAAAACGCCAAATCTAAGTTACTGGCCCTGAAGGACCTCAGCGCATCCTGGACAGACCAGCAGAAGCCGACGGAGACCCTGAAGGCCCAGGGTGTCCAGGGCAGACCTGGGGCCCTGAAAACCAAGGACAGCTCACGACTGCCCCTTCACTGCATGTCCCCAAACTCAGCATGACCCCCATCCCCTTCAATAAAGACGTTTCTATGGCTTTCTGTGTGGGATCGGTGTTTAGGGAGTTAACGGCCGCGCCTCTATACCCTTACTAGGGGAGCATGGCAGAGGAAGTCCTCTCAATCTCGTCTCCCTACGGCTCGTATGCGGGGGTGTCCTTCCAACACTCGCGTTTCCCCCGTGGGCCTCCAAAGCTGCCCCTCCACTCTGGGCTCGCTCCGCAGAGTGGACGGTTCCTTTCTGAAGCTCTGATTGGTCGGTCCAGACGAAACTCGGTCTCTGAAGGGTCCAATGGCTCAAAGGCCAGGAGGCATAGCCTATCACGGAACGAGGGAGAGGGGGCGGGGCGACACTGTGTGAGAGCGCCTATTGGGTGGAAGGCGGAGCTTTAGAGCCTTTGAGGATTCCCATTGGTCTGAGGGTGCCTGCGTCGGGCATGTGGGGCGGAAGTGGCTGGGAAGGGAATTGGGATGTTGAATTTGGATGTTGAAGGGGGTCACTGGTGGACGGTCAGTTTGCGGGGTGGCCGAGGGTGGAGATGGCGGTCCAAGAGGACTGAGAGTGGGGACCCAGGGAAGCGCATATAGGAGTCTGAGGAAGCTCCTTCTAGTGGGGTTCTAAAAGACAGAGTCGGGGGGATCCAGGGGATTCAAGGCGTGGAAGGAGGCAGACTCAGGGTCACAGGTCCAGGGGTGCTGCAGTGAAGGGGCGCTCCGGAAGAGAAATCTGAAGGGAGTCTAGAGTAGGGGCATCCGAGGAGACTGAAAATGGGTATGTCTGAGGAGGCTTAGATTGGGGTCACACGGGTGCTCAGAATGGAGCATCTGAAAGGGCTTGAGGAGGGAGGAAAATCTATGAAGACCTTGAACACTGTTAGAGAGCCAGAATTGCAGTTTTTAGGCATGCATGCTGTGCTTAGTCAGAGCATGGCAGTTTTTAGGATGAGATCTCAAATCAAGGTGTTTAAAGGGACTCTAGTGTGTAGCCTTGGGGGATATGTGTGGAGCTCTTGGGAAAGGCGGCAGATGGAGTCAGAGGCTGTTCTCTGTGGGAGGTTGAAAAAGCAAATGTGTATTTTAATGGACCTTTGACGGATGGAGTTTGGTGGAGTATTCTGGGTGTTCACTGTGTCCGGGCAAGTGTGGGGGATGTGCACTGAGTGGCTTTTGAGATACTGAGGACTTAGGTTTTAGAAACCAAGAGAGTTTCCCTAGAGGTCTGAGCTGAGGCTGTGGCCCATGGTAAGAACAGAAAGCTGGATCATAGTCTAAAGGTGGCAGGCTTGGTTACTTCAGCATGTTCTCCCCTCCCCACAGGTCTGACTGGGTACCTGGAGTTGCTGTCGATGGAGGATCAGGATGCCAGGGTCCCAGCCCTGGAACCATTCAGGGTGGAGCAGGTTGTCAGGACTGGGGGCGCAGAGGGTGAAGGTGGGGACTAGAGGGCGGGAAATAGAGTGGAGATGACTAGGGAGGCTAACTCCTCGGTTTGTGGGCTGGGACTGCCCCCTCCCTCTCCATTCTTACCCTCAGGGTCCAACCGTATCTTTACCCCCACTTCCTCATCCCCCAAATAGTCATTGGTCCCTTGACTTGAGGCACTGGCCTGTCTAGGGACATCCTGAGCTATGGGCTGTGCATGGGTGCTAGCACTAGTCTCCAGGTGGAAAGGCCACACCTTCAGGGAGATCTCTCTGTCCTAGGCGCCACCTGTAATCTACTACATCCCTGACTTCATCTCCAAGGAAGAAGAGGAGTATTTGCTACGACAGGTGACCTCAACACCCTTCTGGTCTGTTTTTCTCCTCTTCCCAGATCCCTCTCCAACCCCCAGCTCTCACATGAGAGCCCACAAGGCCATAGAAAGGAGAGTGCCACCCAGCACCCATCCCTCACCTTCCCTATTCCTTTCTCAACACCTGCCGGGGACTGGCAAAAGAGATTTTCCCAGGAGGGTTAGGGGGAAACCAAACTGATTTTTTTTTTTTTTTTGGCCAAGTCATACATCTTGCAGGATCTCATTCCCCAACCAGGGACCAAATCCAGGCCACAGCAATAAAAGCACTGAATCCTAACTCCTAGACCACCAGGGAACTTCCCAAACTGATTCCTAGAAAGGTGGTGGTTATGGAGTTCAGGCTGCCTGTGCTAAGACAACCCAATCCTGCTACTCTTATAGGGAAAAGGAGGTTACAACACAGGCTGAAAGAGCTCAGTTCAGGCCCTTGAGATTTGGGGAATGAAGAATTTACAGTGTTCAGATTTCTGTGCTGAGATAGTTCAGGCCTCAGAATGTTAAGAGTAAACGTTTCCCTCCGCTGATAGCTCAGCATAGACCCAAAGCCTTGGGAACAAGGTTACCAAGCCCAGACCACCTATGTTAGATAGTACAGTCTGTATTCTATTCTTAAGGTTTGGGGAAAGAAGAGTTTTACAAAGTTCAGAATCCATGCACTGGGATAGCCCTTTGCAGCCCCAAAGCCTTGGTTATAGAGCCTGAACCTGCCCTGTGCAGTCTCAACTACTCCTATCTTGTTTGAGTCCCAGGAATGAGTTAGCTTGAGAGCTCAGACTCTCCTATTGAGACAACCCATCCCAACCCCATTACCATGAAGGAAATAAGGAGATTTCTTTTTTCTTTTTAAGATGCTTTTTAATTAATTAATTAATTTTTGGCTGCTCTGGGTCTTCCTTGCTGTGCACAAGCTTTCTCTAGTTGCGGCGAGTAGGGGCTACCCTCTGTCGCAGTACAGTTTTCTTATTGAAGTGGCTTCTCTTGTTTTAGAGCAAAGGCTGTAGGGTGTGTGGGCTCAGCAGTAGTGTATGCAGGTTTAGGTGCCCTGCAGCATGTGGGATCTTCCCAAACCAGGGATCGAACCGTGTCCCCTGCATTGGCAGGTGTATTCTTAACCACTGGACCACCAAGGAAGCCTGACTTCTTTTTATTTTTTAGTATTTATTTGGCTGTGCCAAGTCTTAGTTGTGGCGTGTGGGTTCTTAGTTGCAGCATGTGGGATCTATTAATAGTTCCCTGACCAGGGATTAAACCCAGGCTCCCTGCATTGGGAGTGTGGAGTCAGCCACTGAACCATCCAGGAAGTCCCTTCTTAGACTTCTTTGAGAAAACCCTTCCTAGACCCTTGGGGTCTTGGCAGTGGAGAATTTTCAAAGTACTCTCTTGACTGTACTGAATAACCCAGATTAGCACATTTTCTCCCCCAGGCAATAGGAACAAGGAGGTTCCAGAACTCAGACTGTCCTGAGATAGCCCAGGGATCAGAAAATTAGAGTGCAGACTATTTGCTGGGCTGAAAGAGCCCAATCCAGTCCAGAGCTCTGGGTAGATTCAGAACCTGATTGTGTAGCCCTTCCTCAATCCTGGTAGACACAGGTCAGCTTTGAGGCTTCTGGCCTCCATAGGGGGAAAAGGCAAACAAAATCCTGGGAACACTATCCCAGAGAATGATCACACAGACACTGAGATGATCCATTTCCACCCCAGGTAAAAACCCCTTTGTTGGTCTGGGTGGGAGAATCAGAGAGGGTGGTCCTTGAAAAAAGACTGCCCTTCCATCCCAGGTCTTCAATGCCCCAAAGCCAAAGTGGACCCAGCTCTCCGGGAGGAAGTTACAGAACTGGGGTAAGTGTCCTTGACTGTGAGCATAGGTGATTTAGGGATGTGGGCTGGGGTAGGCATGTCAGGTTGGATAGTCTCAGGACATTGAGGGCAAGGTGGGGGGTCCCTGACGGTTCAAGGGATCCCAAGGGCCCGGAGGATTCTGAGAGGTCAGTAGAGGTCTTGAGGGGTTTGAATTTCCTGATGGGTTGGGGGGTTATCTCTAGGGTTTGGAGAAGCAGGAAAGCTTTGAAGAGTGGAGTAGGGATCTCCAAAGAGTTAGGGGTCCCTGAGGAGGTCAGAGTGCTACCAACCACTGGGATATCCCTAATGGGGGCTCCACATGCCAGAGCTCCTTGGTTGGGTGCCCTCAGTGCCCCATTACCTCCCCCCAGGTGGGCTCCCCCATCCCCGGGGGATGGTTCCTGAACGACTGCCACCGTGGCTCCAGCGCTATGTGGACAAAGTGTCTGACCTCAGCCTTTTTGGGGGTCTCCCAGCCAACCACGTCCTTGTAAACCAGTATCTGCCTGGGGAGGGCATCATGGTAACCACACTCTCACCCCGCCCCCCAGGCCTCAGACCCACCACGGGGCAGGGCACCGTGTTGACCCACGTCCACTTATTAAGCAGTTCACATAGCTCAATCAAGCATTCGCCTCCCTGACCCCAGCTGGGGAGACCCCCTTTCACCCCGAAGGGTGGGGGTGGTGTGGACTCCTGCCCCGTTCAGCCCTGGTACCCACTCCTCAGCCCCACGAGGACGGGCCACTGTACTACCCGACTGTCAGCACTATCAGCTTGGGCTCTCACACCGTGCTGGACCTCTACGAGCCTCGGCAGCCAGAGGACGATGACCCGACAGAACAGGTGGGCCCTGGGATGCTGCCCCAGCCACTTGTGTTTGCTCTGACCTCCCATATCCTCCAAGAGGCCCCAGTCCTACCCACCTACGAGGTATCCGTGATACCCATCTACCTCTGCCCCTTCATGGAGGGCACCCACAGCCTCCCAGAGACCCAACCCATCTGCCTGAAGGGTGCCCTAGAAATCATGATCTCTGCAGATACCACAATACCTCCACCTGTTGAGTGACTATCCTGACACCCGACAGATGTCCTGGCTCCACATATTTAGAGTGAGTGCTCCAATACCGCATTCAGGGTTCCCCAGTTCTCCAACAGACACTGATACCCTGATAACCCCACACCATCCTCTGAGAGGTGTCTCTGACATCCTCCCAGATACCCTGACTCTCAGTGGCCACTGCACAGGCACCCCAATACTGACCTCCTCCCTCCCACTCCAGTAATGTGATCTGTCACGCAGGACACCTCCAGATTCTCCTTGGCACCTCAACCCAGGACTCGCTGCTCAAGCCCCCTTCTGTGAGGGTTGCTCATGACAACAGTTTCCCTGACCTCTTTCTCTGATGCAAGTCTGACACCCCAGTGTTCATAGAAACTCCGCTGGACACTCTGGTCACAGCTGCTCCTTCGGGTTCTCCCTTAAAAAAGAAAAAAATTTTATTTGGCCACACCACCACAATGTAGAATCTTAGTTCCCTGGCCAGGAATGGAACCTTCATCTCCTGCAATGGAACCACAGAGTTAACCACTGGACCTCCATGGAAGTCCAGAGGCTCCCTTTGTCAACCCTACATGCTCCTGCCCCTCCCTCTCTGCTGGGGTCTTCAAAGCATCCTGAGATCCCCCACATCCGCCTAGACCCCACCTGTGCCTTTCTCCCTCACTTCCTGGCTTCAGCCAAGTCTTCAGCCCAGTTCCACCTAGTTTACTGGGATCACTGATCCCTCAGTCCCAGCCCCTTGCAGATTCCTTAGATGCATAGACGCCTCCATCTGCAGCCTAGTTCCTACCCCTTCCCCAAATACTGCCGACCACCCCTCCCCCCGCCCCTCCCCCCATCGCCCAGGCCCTTGGGATTTTCATTCCAAAGCCTTAAGCACACTTGCCCCTCAGCCTTTGCCCCTGGGACTCGCTGACCTTCGCCCTCTGAACCCCTAAACCTGCTGATATCTCGTCTGCCCCCGCCACCGACTTCTGGGGACCCGTTAACCCTCAACCCTCCCCGCAGCCCCGGCCCCCGCCCCGGCCGGCCACCTCTCTGCTGCTTGAACCGCGCAGCCTGCTGGTGCTCCGTGGCACCGCCTACACGCGCCTCCTCCACGGCATTGCGGCAGCCAGCGTAGACGCTCTCGAGGCAGCCTCCCTGCCGCCCAACGCCGCTGCCTGCCCCTTGGCGCAGCCGGGAGCTCGCCTGGTGCGCGGCACCCGCGTCTCGCTGACCATCCGCCGCGTCCCCCGCGTGCTGCGCGCTGGCCTCCTGCTCAGCAAGTGACGCCAGGACCCGCTCAGATTCCCGAGCTCACTCCGGCTCTGGACTGCCACTGCCCTGTGACCTTGGATCTCTGGGGCAGAGGCGGCTCCTTTCGGGTTATTTTCCAGTACCTGTGTGGACACCACAGGAAAAGGCCCCATTCCAAATAAACCAATAACAAAAATGTCTTACCCTGGTTTTGGACATTTGGACGTGGGGGGTGGGGCAGATGTTTGGGTTCCTGAGGGGTGCTGCGTCTGCGACCTTGGATGAATGGTGTGGGCTCCCAGGGGGGTCTTCCCAGGTGGCTCTGTGATAAAGAGTCTGCCTTCTAATGCAGGAGACACAGGTTCAATCCCTGAGTGGGGAAGATCCCTTAAAGTAGGAAATAGCAACCCATTCCAGTATTCTTGCCTGGGAAATCCCATAGACAGAGGATCCTGGTGGGCCACAGTCCATGGGGTTGGCAAAGACTCCCACACGCAGACGTGGGCTCCCAGGGTGAGAGGTCTGGGTCTCAGAGTGGCTCAGAACTTGGGGCTCTTGAGGGGGCAGGGTCATATCTGGAAACCCCTTGGTTGGGTGGGGTGAGCTTGAGAGTCAGCTACTGGTAAGCCAGGGAGGAAGGAGTTAAGTGGAGCTAGGGTCACCTGAGCTGGGCATCAAATTACCTGGGTCCAGGTTCCACCTGGAAGGAGGTGGAGCTGAGCCTGCCCCTGGGCTTCTGGCTGCCTCAGGCCTGGGTGAGTCCTACTGAGGAAGTATTCAAGGAGACTGGGGCTAGGAATAGGGCTCCTGTTGGGGGTCCTCACCAACTCTCTGTCCCCAGGCTCCCAAATATGGCCCAGCCCCCACCTCTGGGCCCTAGATCTCCCTCAGAGCCCTTCAGTCACCCCCCTGGAGCCCCTAGGGAACTGGACGCTACTGGAGACACAATCTGCGTTGCCTCTGGAGAGGAGAGCATCAGGTAGGGGCTTGGGCTTTAGAAACTGGGGTCCAAAGTGATGGGGGCATGAGCAGGGGCCCTTAGCAGGGTAGGAGGTGTTGTGGCTAAGACCCTCTGGGGACATGGGCAAGGTAACCGGGGACAGGGGTGGGGTACAGTGAATAATGGGCACCTAGACTCACCTGATGGCTCAGATGGTAAAGCACCTGCCTGCAGTGCAGGAGACCTGGGTTCGATCCCTGGGTTGGGAAGGTCCCCTGGAGAAGGAAATGGCAACCCATTCCGGTACCCTTGCCTGGAAAATCCCATGAACAGAGGAGCCTGGTAGGCTACAGTCCATGAGATTGCAAAGAGTCGACCCGACTGAGCGACTTCACTTTCACTTAGACTCACCCAGGGGCCTGTCACTGTCCTCCACCTCCCAGGTCGGAACAGGCCCAGAGGCTGAGGCAGGACTCCTTGGACCCTCTGGAGTACTTCCGGGGTAGGCCGAGGGGCCCGGAGCCGGTTGCTGGCCTCCCCAGGTTGCCAGCGCCCTCTTCTCTTGAGGAGTCAGCTGGAGCCAAACACCTAAAGGTGAGCTGAGGTGACCTGGGCCCCTGGGCCAGCCCCCACCTCCTGTCTGTCTCCCAGAGTCTAGCCTCCACACTTGGGATGAGGCGATGCTTCTGGAAAAGTGCTGACCAACTGTGTGGGGGTGGTATGCTCTGGACAATGATTCTTGACCTGTCTACTACATATTTTATCAACTGAGAGAGTTATATGTTAATGTTTTATTAATTTATTTATGGGGGCGCTGGGTCTTCATTGCTGCATGTGGGCTTGGTTTAGTTGCAGAGAGTTGTTATTGTTGTTCGGTTGCTCCAGCATGTCTGACTCTTCAGAGTGGGGCTGTTTTCTTGATGCAGTGCTTGGGCTCAGTAGTTGAGGTGCGCTGCAGGCTTAGTTGCCACACAGCATGTAGAGTCTTCAGACCAGGGATTGAACTTATGTCCCCTGCACTGGCAGGTGGGTTCCTACCATTGGACCACCAGGGAAGTCCAAGAACTCTCTCATCATTGGGCCTGGTGTAGCCCCATTCCCTGTGGGAGTAATTCAGTTCCATTACCTCGCCCTCTCCAGACCCCCAGGCCCTATATGGACAAGTTTCTAGGAGCCTTGAAAACCTGGAGAAATTGAACTAGAGGTTCTCAGGCCTGACTCCACTGGGAAGTTTCTCTAGGTGGGAGTGGCCTTAGGGCATACCCACAGATGGACTCTGCTGCAGAGAAGCATCCAGAAGGCAGGAGCCTGGGTGCAATGGGAGTGGGAGCAAGGTTCGGGTTGGCTCACTGGCCCTGACTCAGCCCTGTGTTCCCCAGCACGCCATCTCTGGCAGGGAGGTATTGGAGGCTGAGCAGGACAGTCTGCATCTTTGTCTTCTGGGGTTGGGCCTCTGGCTGCAGGACTTGGAGCGAGGCCTGGGGTCCTGCGTGTCAGCCCAGAGCAGGATGGTCCAGCTGCAGGTGGGTTAGGGCCTCAGGAGTGGGGGCCAGCTTCACTTGGAAATGGATCTGTTCCATGTTCCCCGTGTTAAGGGAAGAGGGTGGGGGTAGTAATTCCAGTCCCAGGTCTCTGGTGTTCTGGTGCCCCCGTGGCGTGTGTGTCTCTGTGCGTGTCTGTGTGTAGGCAGCAGGGTGGTGTGGTGTGGGGTGCGTTGATGATGTCCAACCATGTGTACCCAGTGTGTGTGTGTGTGTGTGTGTGTGTAGGCAGCGAGGTGGGGTGCATTGATGATGTCCAACCATGTGTACCCAGGCACTACAGGCAGACCTACGTCGGGCAGCTGAGCGTCTAGATGCACTGCTGGTGTTCGGTGAGGGGCTGGCGCAGCGCAGTGAGCCTCAGGCCCGGGCAGCCCTGGAGCAGGTCCTGAGAGCCTTCAGAGCCCACCAAGACAGCATCCTCCGGCAGCTGTGGCGACTGCAGGCCCAGCTGGTCAGCACCAGCCTGGTATAGCCCACCCTGGTGGTCCCTGGCGCGGGTGCCAGTCTCAACCTTCATGACCTCTGTCCTCTGAGCAGGTGTTGGAGGAGGCCAGCACACTGGAACAGGACTTGGAGTTCGAGGGGGACTCAGATGGGCCGGGCCCTAGTGGGGTCTGGGGGCCCTGGGCACCCAGTAGCCTCCCCACGCCAGCAGAGTTGGAATGGGACCCGGCGGGGGACGTTGGGGACCTTGGGCCTTTAGGGCGAAGGACGGCCCGGACGGCAGGGGCTCCATGTGAGCTGTGTGGCCACAGGGGCCCCCAGAGCAGGGGACAAAGCCTGGAGGTGAGAGCAGGTGGGGTGACCTCCCCGCCCAGGTACCCATGGGACCCCCTGTGTCTCCTAGCAGGGCCCCTGCCTTTCGAGAAGGCCTTCGAACCTCTGGCTCTGTCTCTCCCAGTGTCTCTTTCTCTTTTGGTGTCTCAGTGTTCTCCCGGGTCTCTCTGTTGTATCTACATTCCCTCATTTCCTCTCACTCTCCCCCTCACTCACCCCACCACAACCACACTACCCTCCTGGCTCTTCTGACATTTCAAATACACTCCCATCTCAAACCCCCAGATGCATGCCCAGCTCACCTCCTCCTTCACTCCAGTCTCTCCTCAAATATCACCCCTTCAGAGAGACCTGCCCTGGCCTCAGAACATTATCACTCCTTATCCTCTTACTTCGGCTTCCTGGTGGCTCAGCTGGTAAAGAATCTGCCTACAATGTGGGAGACCTGGGTTTGATCCCTAGGTTGGGAAGATCCCCTGGAGAAGGGAGTGGCTACCCACTCCAGTATTCTAGTATTCTGGCCTGGAGAATTCCATAGACTGTGTAGTCTGTGGGGTCACAAAGAGTCGGGCACAACAGAGCGAAAAGTTAGCACCTAACAGTACTTACCACATCTTGATATTATATATTTATTAAATTACAGTCTCTCTCTCTCTCCTGACAGAATATAAACTCCATGTATGTCAGCATTTTGCCTGCTTCTGTGCCCAGTGTGCTCAACTCCTAGAACAGTACCTGGCGTGTTACAGACACTCATTAAATATTTGTTGAGTGAATAAATAAATAATGTCTCTCTTCTCTTGGGTTTTTTGTTGTTGTTGTTTTGGGGCTCTGGCCCTCTCTTCACCTCTCCCTGAGATCTAGCTCTTCCCCAGAATTTCATCTATTTGACACCATACTCCCATCGTGGCCCTTCCTCAACTTTGTGTTTGCTACTGATTCTCCAAGGACCCCACCCCTCTCTCTCCCCACAGGACATGCTCATGTCGGGCCTCAGCCACTGGAAATACATAGCAGGTCACCGAAGACAGCCCCTGCTCCGGAAGTCTCGGGTGAGTTGGTCCTCAGCCAGGTGTATCACTCAGAAATCTCAAGAGCAAGTGACAGCAACCCAACCCTGACTGAATTACACCAAAAAAGGGGACGCTGCTTTTTCCCCCCCACCAATTAACTGAAAAGTCCAGGTGCTGTTGAATTTCATACCTTAAATACTGCCAGGGCGCAGTGCCTCCCCATCTTGGGCTCTACTTCACGGTGGATTTCTTCTTAGCAACATGGCTGCCCAGCAGCTACACATTCACTTCCCACTGGTTCACCCACCCCAGGAAAGAATGCTCCCGACTTACAGGCAGCGAAAGTTCTAGGCAGACTCCTGCTTCCCCACCAATCACAGTGGCCAAGCTGACGGAGGGCTCTGATTGGCCAGATATGGTCACATGCCTAGTCATGGTATGATACCTTTCTCTCCAAGTTGAACCACCATTACCAGGAAAAGGGGGACTGCATGGAGGGCAGGCACAGACAGACCTCCACTATACTTGGAGCTATTCCAAGTCCCCATGGGGCTTGACGATGGAAGGGGTGCTAGGAAAGGAGGAGAAATAAGCCCAGTTCTGCCTGTCTATGGTAGTAAGGTAAACAGCACATTAAATGTCACTTCCACCCATTCTGCTGCTGGTGGCTCTCTACATTTAGGACAGGATGAAGCAAGCAGCTCCCAGTCTCCAGGATGTGATGCTGAAGACAGACCCTGGGTAAGACCCTGGGAGATGAGTCCAGGGGCTTGGGGGACAGGGCTCATGGCGGCACCCACTGGTACATTTAACACTGTATTTCCCTTCACAGAGTGCCCACTCCTGCATCCGGGCGACCTCTAACCTTCTTCCATCTCCTCCTCCTCTTCCTTTTCCTGGTGGGTATCACATTGCTCCTGCCCACCACAGGAGGCTCCTGCTGCTCTCCTGCCCAATTGATCAGGACACCTTACCTGGAGCTCAGCTATGTCAATGGTCCCCCTCCGATATGAGAATGCAGTCCAGACATGTGTAATAAATAGTCACTGTTAAAGGATGTGTCTTAGTCTGTTTGGGCTGCTATAACCAAATAACATAGACTGAATGGCTTAGAAACAACAGAAATTGGTTTCTCACAGTTCTGGGTGCTGAAGAATCCAAGATCAAGGTGCTGATAGAGTCAGTGTCTAATGAGGATCCACTTCCTGGTTCATCAATAGCCATCTTCTGCCTGTGTCCTCACATCAAAGAGGGGCCAGGGAACTCTCTGAGGTCTCTCTTTTTTTTTTGTTTTGGGCCACGCAGCATATGGGATCTTAGTTCCCTGACCAGGGATCGAACTCACACCCTCTGCACTGGAAGCATGGAGTCAACTGCTGGACCATTAGGGAAGTCCCTCTTTGGGGTCTCTTAGAAGGGCACTAATCCCTTTCATGAGGCCTCCACTCTCACAACCAGATCAGCTCCCAATGGCCCCACACCTCCTAATACCATCACATTGAGGGTTATGAGTGTTGAGGGGACACAAACCTTCATTCTATAGCAGGATGTGTGAGGATACTGGATGCTTGAATATTGACAATCTTTGGTATGACCCTGGTACATCTAGACAACCCCCTCCACAGAGCCCTTTGTCTTGAGCACAGAATATAGAATTGAATCAGCTCATCTTGGGTTGGGTTCCCCCAGACCATCAGACAAAGATTCAAGCACAGGTAGTTTTTTGTTTTTTAAAACATGGTGTGTGTGTGTGTATAATTTTTATTTAATTATTATTTATTTGTCTTTGCTGGGTCTTAGCTGCAGCATGAGGGATCTTTAGTTGTGTCATTAGAACTCTTAGTTGTGGCATGTGGGATCTAGTTCCCTGATCAGGGATCAAACCTGGGCCCCTTGCATTGGGGGAGTGGAGTCTTAGCTACTTGACCACAAGGGAAGTCCCTCAAGCACAGGTAGGTTTTTTTGCGGCGGCAGTGATCCTAGGCAAACTGATAGGGGAATACGAAGTGAGCCAGGGAAGGGAGTCAATGAGCTGGTCGCTTCTCTGGGCATTGGCGTGCCATCCCCCTAGGGACCTCTGGGAGATTGTGGGACACACAAGAGGTGAAGGACTTGTGGCATATATGTACCGGCTCTCATCTCTCATTGATTCATGATTAATCCTGGAGATGTTAACTCTCCAGCACTTCCAGCCTCTCCTGCCTGTAAAGACCCTCAGGCAAAGTGGCACAGGTGCTTGCCACAGGCTACTAGAGGGGTGCAGGTGTACAGGAGGGGTAGAGGGATATTGGTGGGTTGCTGACAGCACTTGCTTTAGCCCCTGACCTGCATTCATCCAGGTGCTCTGTTCAAACACTCTACATGGTGGGCTCCCAGGCTGGCCATCACTGACCAGACTGTGAAAGCCCTCTTCTCCCAGGTCACCAAGCTGAACTGCCAGGGCTCAGTCCTGGAGTCCAGTCCCCAGCCTCAGGTGTCTAAGCTTATTCTCTCCCAGAGTTTAAAGTATCAGGACAAGAGGTGGAGCAGAATCAGACTTAAGAACAGAGGCAGGAGCCCCATGCTAGTCTCCTGGATATGCATTTAAGACTGACACTTACTTTAATTCTCACAACCACCCAACGATGTGTCCCTGCTTAACAGAAATGGGAAACTGAAGCTCTAGAGGGGAAGCCACTAGCCTGAGGCCACACACGGGACAAGTGAGTGAAACCCAGTCTCCACTGATTTAAGGCTAAGACAGTGAGCACCCTATGCAGGGGGCCCAGGTTCCACCCCTGGTTGGGGAACTAGATCCCACATGCCACAACTAAGAGTCTGAATGCTGCGACTAAAGATCCCACATACTGCAATGCAGACTGAAGCTCCTATGTGCTGAAACTAAGAGTTCGAATGCCACAACTAAAAAAATAGAGCCCTCATGATGCAACTAAAGATTCTGCATGTCACAACTAAGACCCAGCGCAGCCAAATAAATAAATATTTAAAGCAAACAAAACAACAGTAATTTCTTTAAAAAAAAAAAGGGGGGGGAATTAATAATTAATTTTTGTGAGTAACTTAAAAGTTCAGGACTGCAAGCACAGCTGGATCCAGGGGCTCAGTTCTTTCCTGTTCAGGCTTCAGTCTTACCCAAATGGTAGGGAGTACCCCTCGAAACCGCCAAGCCTACATCCCACCAATTTAGCAGTTAATAGAGTTGTGTGTGTGTGCTAAGTCACTTCAGTCACGTGCAACCCTATGGACTGCAGCCCACCAGTTTCCTCTGTCCATGGGATTCTCTAGGCAAGAATACTGGAGTGGGTTGCCATGCCCTCCTCCAGGGGATCTTCCCAACCCAGAGATTGAACCCGAGTTTCTTATGTCTCCTTCATTGGTAGGTGAGTTCTTTACCACTACCCAGGGATCAAACTCAGGTCTCCTGCATTGCAGGCGGATTCTTTACCGTCTAAGTCCTGAAGCCAGCTCCTCTGGCTAGTATCACATGCTTCACTGGGGGCTGCAGTCAGCCTTGCTTGTATTGAAATGGGTAGGGGAGAGTAGTTCTCAAAAAAAAAAAAGTCAAGGAGCTGTTACCAGAAGGGGGAATGGACTCTGGGGGGTGGGGGGCAGGAAGCAGCAGATCCTGAGTAATTCCATGTTCAGGGAGAAGTCTGTGCAAACCTGGGTCTGTTCTCTTTCAACTGCCAGACTGGGTCCTGTCCCCTGCTGAGGAGGAAGCATGGTGTCCCTGGGGTCACCAGCAAATTGGATGGATGGGCAGTCTTGGCAGTATTGTCCCAACCGATTGAGTAATGGAGCAAATCCATGTCATTCACTCATTCATTTACTACTCACTGAGTGTCTGCTATGAACCAGGTCAAAGAGCAGGATTATGACTGTGAACAAGACAGGCTAAAATCCTGGTCCCCGTGGAGCTGACATTCTAGGGAGAGAGAGATGAACAGGATCGGTGGGAACTTGCAGGTGTGACCTGTGGCTCCCCTTCCAGTATGATGAGTTTCCCAGAATTCCCCAGGGCCCCCTGGACCACCTCATGCACCTGGTCGCCCTTTTGGGACAGTGGAGCTTGTGACCCAAGACTCATTCCCAAGGGTGGAGATCAGAACCTGTGAGGGAGAGCTGATGTTACTATTTTGAAGGTCAGGAATTTAAATCGATTGCTAAATCTGTGAGAAAGTTATGCATGAGAAATCTATCCAAGTCTCAGAAAATATAGGCTTTGCTTTTCTCAAATCTCTTGTAAAAATGTACCCCGTGTGTGAAGGTATCTGGTGTCCAAAGACAAATGACCAGTAAGACACTGATATGACCCTTGTCTTTTTGGTAACTTTGTTTTGATTTAAATTCCTGAAAATCTTCAAGACTAGTAACAAGAAACTCTCACATACCCTTTACCCACCTTCATCAATTGCTAACATTTAACCCCATTGACTTCACCATTCACACTCTCAGTAGTATATCTATGCACATATTTTGGAAGCATTTGAGAGTAAGTTGTAGACATGATGCTCTTTACTCCTAAATACTTCTGAGTATAGTTTTTAATGTCATGGACGCTGTCTTACACTACTAGAGTACAGTTACTGGATTCAGGAAATTTCAACACTCATTTCCATTCTATTATTAACCCATGATCCATATTCCAAATTATTCTAACCCCTTAAGTCCCTTATAGCAATATTCTTAGATCAGGAGATTCTTTGACAGGTTGAGAAGCAGTGACCTTGTCCCTCAGAAGAGTGAAAACACAGCAACAGACACAGACAGGGCCAGTGGGGGTGCTTTAACATCAGTACATTCTGAAAAAAGGGCTTGAGTGAGGTGGTTTATTTGCAATGTGATCCCAGGAGGCAGGAGTTAGGGAATGAGGACAGACAGAGTGAACAGGGCAAAAGCAAAACAGATGCCAACTGTGAGTAGCTGGGGCTCAGTCCCACCAGAAAACAGGCAACTGGGGCACTTATCCAGTGACTGTTGTCCCCCACAGGCTGCAGTTTGCTCCTGAGGGCATTAACCTACCTCTCATAATTCCTAGAAAGCCCTCAAGCAGAAGAGCAGAGATGCAGGGGCTCAGAGCAGGAAGCTGGCAGTCTCTTGGGAACCCTCCTCTGCAGCTACAAGTGAACTCAAGTAGACAGGAAGGTTATGGGGTTGGGAAATCACCCTCTGCTGCCACAGGTATTTAATTCACTGTGTCATAATGGTGACTGCACCATGAAATTAAAAGACGCTTGCTCCTTGGAAGAAATGCTACGACCAACCTAGGCAGTGTATTCAAAAGCAGAGACATCACTTTGCCGACAAAGGTCTATATAGCCAAAGCTATGGTTTTTCCAGTAGTCACATGAGAGTTTGGACTATTAAAAAAGGCTGAGTGCCAAAGAATGGATGTTTTCAAAGTGTGATGTTGGAGAAGATTCTTGAGAGTCTTGGACAGCAAGGAGATCAAACCAGTCAATCCTAAAGAAAATCAATTCTGAATATTCATTGGAAGGACAGACGCTGAAGCTCCAATACTTTGGCCACCTGATGCAAAGAGTCAATTCATCGGAAAAGGCCCTGATGCTGGGAAAGACTGAAGGCAGGAGAAGGGATTGACAAAGGATGAGATAGTTGGATGGCATCACCAACACAATGGAGATGAGTTTGAGCAAACTCAGGGAGATGGTAAAGGACAGGGAAGCCTGGTGTGCTGCAGTCCATGGGGTTGCAAAGAGTCAGACACAACTTAGCAACTGAACAAAAACATACCATAACAGCTGCATGAGGGAGACACTACTGTAGTTAGTATGCCCATTTGGCAGATAAGGGTTTTCAGGCACAAGGTTAAATCACTTGCCTCTGATCACATAATCAGTAAGTGTTAGAACTGCAATTCACACCTAAGCATTCCAGTTCCAGAATCCAAGCTCTTAATCACCCGTCATTCATCCTGAAACTCCCTTCTGACCAGGACACCCAGCCCCAGTGAGAACTCGATCATTGCCTGTGACCCCGCCAGAAGCTCCCACCCTGAACTTATTAGGGCTCAAAATCTTGGAGCTAGGAATGAGTAGGAGGAAGAGGAGGGAGATGCAGGTGGAGCCCTAATGTGGGCTGGATGGGTAGGACCTAACTCCACTAGCCACTTTCAAGATTTTGGTTTTTACTCTGAAATGTAGCCAGGCCAGGATTAATAGCAACACCCTGGTGGAAGAAACTGAGGCGGATAGATAAATATGGGCATGGAGGCTGAGTACCAACCATAGACAAAGCTGAAGTAAAAGCCACTTGCATGAACCTCACAGCCTGTGCTCTGGGGCACTCCAGGCCCCAGCATTTCTCCCCTTCACCCTCTCCGGGCCTTTATCCACATGGTCCCCCTGCTTAGAAGCCTATCCCTACATTCTGGTAAACACCTTGTAATTCTTCAGATTTCAACCTTATTTTGTGACTATTTGAGTATCTGCCTCTCCCACTGTGACTGGGGCAGAGACTGTGTTTCTCTTTGGTCCATTCTACCTTTGGGGCTTCTCAGGTGGTGCAGAACCTGCCTGCCAATTCGAGAGACCCAAGAGGGGTGGTTTCAATCCCTGGTTTGAGAAGATCCCCTGGAGTAGGAAATAGCAACCCATTCCAGTATTGTCTGGAAAAAATTCTATGGACAAAGGAGCCTTGCAGGCTACAGTCCATGGGGTTACAATGAGTCAGACATGACTGAGCAGCAGGCATGCCGTGGCATCCTACCTTTGATCTGAGCTCTGAGTTCCTTTCCTGAGGTCCTCCTCCTCTCACCTGCTTTCCACTTATTTAATGGGTGCAAATACAGCCGAAGGCTACAAAATGCAGCACCCCAGGGAATGTCTACGGCGTGTCCCTGTGGGGACTTGGGAAGAGGTATGTCTGTGGCCTATGGGTCCAGCTCTCCTTTCCCACCCCTAGGCCTTGCTAACAACAATTCCAGCTTGTAGCTGAGGCTGGACTCCTTAGCCAGGTTTGAGGGTGCCACTACCACCGCAGGGGTTACCAGCCAGGCCTCCTCAGCTCCACCATTCCTCTTTCGTCTCACTACTTTCCATTAAGGGGTCAACAGGGGGGTCCCTTCCGGGTCAAACCAGGATGGGTTCCCTCCATGGATCTGCCCAGGAGAAAGCACTATGCTGCTCCAACCAATCTGCCATTCTAGAGGGTTCCCCACACCCATCCCTTGCCAGAGGGTCACTTCTTGATAACCCTCAAAATCCCCAAACACATTAAATCTTTACCACCACCAACAGGGAAGTAGGCACACTCCCATTTTATTGCCATTTTGTCCCAACAGTCCTGAGCAGGGAAAGGGGCAGGAATCATGGGTTATGGGGGTAGGTTTCCCCCTCTGAACCATCATGTAGAGGTCTTGAGGGAGTCTTTAATTGATTAGCGGGGGTGAGACACCCCTTACCCCCTTCCTCACCAATCCCAGTTGGTCTCATTGGAGGCAAGATTTTTCTGAGGGGGTTTCCAGGCTTCTCGCCGTCCATCAGGGCATCTTCCCAAACTCCTCTGCTCTTCTCAGAGTTAAATACAGGAGAGGGGAGTCTCTTTGAGGAGCCAGCAGTGGTATTTCTCAGGGTTCTAGACAAGGGCATGTCAGTCTTTTTCTGTCCAAAAGCGGGGCGTTTTGGCTCCCCAGGCCTTAGGGTAAGTAGCTCTAGTTTGACAGTCCGCCCCAGCCTCACTGGTTAAGTTTGACCGGGTACCATACAGCAAGTAAAGCCGGGCATTTCTCGCCATCGCATCCCGCCTCCCAGGAGGGCTCTTCAACTCCCTCAATCTGTCGATCTATTTTCTCAAGACTTCTCACTTTCCATCGGGAGGCTCCCCGGTCCCCCCAAGCAATCAAGCGGGCCTCCAGTCCCCCTGAGCCATCGGCCGAGCCCTCCAGCCGGTCACCGTCCATCCAGCGGGGTCTTCGGTGTCCTCCTGCTGTCTAGCGGTCTCCTCGGGTCGTCACCTTCATCAGGCGGGGATCCTGGGGCCCCCGCGCCGCTGGACTCCTCGGTCGGGCCCCGCATACGCACGAAGGCACCCATGGCCGTGGCGTGGCCGGAGCGTAGCATCTGGAGCTGGCGCCGACCGCGGCGGTACAGGTACTCGATGCGCAGTACGTCGGAGCGCGGCAGGCAGGCGTGCTGCCGGAACTCGGCCCGCACCCGTGCCTCGGCGCCCGGCTTCCCGCGCCCGGCGCGCAACAGCTCACGGTACAGGCTCAGAACCTGCCTCTGCAACCGGCTGTGCCGGCTCATGGCAGCAGCTGGGCCGCGGGGCACGGAGCGGCGCGCGAGCGCCGTCGCGAGAAGCGGTGAAACACGGCCACGGGCACTTCCGCCTCCCGCGCCCAGCTTTGCGGCGCCGCTGCAGCTACGTCACAATGCTGCGAGTAAGGGGCGGAGCCAATGGGTCACTGGCCCGCCCCACTGCACATCTGTGTCCTTGGGAGGACGGTACCCCTCAGAGCTTGGAGGAGGAGGGCGCTAGACGCTGAGACTCTTGGGTTTGGGGTCGGAAGGGACCAGAGGATCCTGACCTGACTCTTGGGTCCTGCGAGTGGAGAGAGCTAGAGGTTGGGGTCCTGGTGTTCCCCAGAGCGCTGGGGGCACTGGGAGAGAGAAGACGGGCGCACACTCATTACTTAAAGCAACCATGGGAAGCTCCGTGCGTCCCCACTCCTCGAGCAGGACGGGATTACGCGGTACAAGTGTTGGCTCACAGCCGGCAGAACAAGCCTCTCGGTACTGAGAAGATGCGGTGGGCTGTGAGCCCCCACACGCAGCCTGTTTGGGCCGGTAGCGCCCTCTGCCGATGTGAGTCGGATCTGAGGGTAGGAGAGGGAGGGGCCTCCCTAGCTGTTGAAGCCGCGTCCAGCCCACACGGAACTCCGACTCTGCTGGCACCCGGCGGTCCCCCAAGGAAGTATCAGGCAGTCAGCCGCAGTTCCGTTAGAGTTCCCGCAGGCTACTCGGAGGCGTCCTCATGGCGCTGGGAGGCCCGCAAGCCCACGACCCCCTCAGCATCCTACCAGAACCAACCAGCACCCGGAGCGTGGGGGACCGAGAGACTATCACCAGGGATCCCTCCGCCCAGCGTGCGACCACACCCCCGCACATCTGGGTCGCGAATTGCGCTGGACTTGCGTTCTTCCGCAAGAGGCTAGGCGGGTCAAGGGGCTGGGGAGAGGGCCTGAGTCTGGGAGTCAGTCATTTCAGTTCAGTCGCTCAGTCGTGTCCAACTCTTGGCCACCCCATGGACTGCAGCACGCCAGGCTTCCCTGTCTATCGCCAACTCCCGGAGCTTGCTCAAATTCATGTCCATCAAGTCACTGATGCCATCCAACCATCTCATCTTCTGTACTCCCCATCTCCTCCTGCCTTAAATCTTTCCCAGTATCAGGGTCTTTTCTAATGAGTCAGTTCTTTGCGTCAGGTGGCGTAAGTATTGGAGCTTCAGCATCAGTCCTTCTAATGAATATTCAGGACTGATTTCCTTTAGGATGGACTGGTTTGATCTCCTTGCAGTCCAAGGGACTCTCAAGAGTCTTCTCCAACACCAAAATTCAAAAGCATCAATTCTTCTGCACTCAGCTTTCTTTGTAGTCCAACTCTCACATCCATTCATGACTACTGGAAAAACCATAGCTTTGGTTAGATGGACCTTTGTCAGCAAAGTAATGTCTCTGCTTACCATGCTGTCTAGGTTGGTCATAGCATTTCTTCTAAGGAGCAAGCATCTTTTTAATTTCATGGCTGCAGTCACCATCTGCAGTGATTTTGGAGCCAAGTCCATGGAATTCTCCAGGCCAGAACACTGAAGTGGATATCCATTCCCTTCTCCAGGGGATCTTCCTAAGCCAGGGATCAAACCAGATCTCCCTCATTGAGGGTAGATTCTTTACCAGCTGAGCCACAAGGCAAGCTGGAAGTTAATAGGGAGATGGGAAACCGTGATTCCTGCTGGTGTCTTTGTCAGAAACACATACCAGGTC
Organism: Antilocapra americana; assembly: GCA_007570785.1. NCBI lineage: Eukaryota > Metazoa > Chordata > Mammalia > Artiodactyla > Antilocapridae > Antilocapra > Antilocapra americana. The sequence continues at coordinate 4,444,109 of ML660220.1, forward strand.
TTTGCTAGAGGAATAAGGTCTGGGATTTGCTTTAAAATCCTACAGCACAAACAAAACAGAAAGAGTGGGAGGAAAAGATGAAAGCAAGCATGGCGAAATATTTGTAACTGTAATGGGGTTTCATAACACTATTCTTTTGTGATGCTTGAAATTTTCCATAATAAACACTCCAGAGGGGAACTTTAGAGAGGAAAAAAAAGCCTCTGGAACCTGTCACATCTCTCTCATCTGTGTCTTCATAGTCCAGTAACTCTTTACTGAGCACGTGCTCTATGCCAGGCACTCTTTCAAGTGCTTTAATATTTTATTTATAAGAAAATGTGCAATAAAAAAAAAAGAAAATGTGTAACAGAGTAGGTTAATAAAATGTGTAATATAATATGATGCAATTGGTATTTTAATATGTTGTCACCTAATTTATATTATTTTATGTAATCCATTTATTTGAAAATAGTGAATATTTAAAGCAGTTTATTAAACATTTAATGTTTTAAGTGATATTAAATCCTCATCAACACTCTGACGAGACAGACCTGTAGCACCAAATGACTCTTGTGAAAGCAAGGCCAGAGAAGTAACAATCTGCCCAGCTTCACACACCTGGTAAGTGGCAGAGTCAGGTTTTGAACCCCAGGGATCAGATTTCATGACCTCTGGTTTTAACAACTCTGCTATACGTACTGAAGCTTCCCAGCTGGTGCTAGTGGGAAGGAATCCATCTGCCAGTGCAAAAGACACAGGAGACATGGGTTTAATCCCTGGGTCAGGAGGATCCCATGGAAGAGGGAATGGCAGCCCACTCTAGTATTCTTGCCTGGAGAATCCCATGGACAGAGGAGCTTGGCAGGCTACGGTCCAGAGGGTTGCAAAGAGTCAGACACAACTGAAGTAACTTAGCATGTGTATACATAATACGAAAATGGTTACAAGAGCAATCACAGCTCATACTTACTGAGCACTTATGCCAAGCACTTTATATATATCTTCACAGCTACCCTGTATGATGGGTACTGTTCTTATCACTACTTTTTGTGAATGAGCAAACAGGCATAGAGAGAGGCTGAGTCATTTACCCAAAGCTATAGAAGTTTAGGAGATGCAGTCAGGAGTCTCTTGACCCTGGAACCAAAGGGTCAAGCTTATCTGTCTGGCTTAGCTTACCTGCCAGTTGTGGTAGATGTCCAGGCTGTTCTCTCCCATCCTCCCACCCCTACAGGTAACCCTGAACTCATAGGTGATTCTATTTCTCATCATGAGATTTCAGGTTTGTTTTCCCTTTACTAATAGCATTCTGGGGACTTCACCGGTGGTCCAGTGGTTAAGAATCACCTTTCAATGCAGGGAACTTGGGTTTGATCCCTGGTCGGGGACCTAAGATCCCACATGCCATGAGGTGTGGCCAAAAAAATAAATAAAAACAACAAACAGAAGAACTCCCAAAACTATCCATTTTGCCTTCCCAGATTCCAGCTCTCCTGTTGCTCTCCTGCTTTCAAGGGAGCCATGCATCCTCTACCCTGGCATCTCTTCCTGCTAGATTTCTAGCCTCTCCTTGTCTGGCTTCTGCCCATTAGCACTGAAATATCCTGAGTTTCTCCCATCTCAAAATAATACTGATAAAAATTAGTTCTAAGATACCCTTGCCCTTTGGCTCTTCCTAGCTGATCTTATTATTATTAGGTCCATGCCGTGGGGCATGCAGGATCTTAGTTGCCCAAACAAGGATCACATCTGTGTCTCCTGCATTGGGAGTATGGAGTCTTAACCACAGCTTCAGGCAAGTCCCCTAGCTGATCTTTATTCTCCCCTTTCTGCATGGATACCTTGTCAAGAGAGGTGTCTATGCTTGCTATATCCAGCTGTCTCCTTCCTCAACCCTGCAGTCCAAGAGCTGCCTCCTGCTGTGTTGTGTGATAGAAGGAGACTTGGAGGAAATGAGCCGGATTTACTTGGGCTGTTCATGAGAGAGCAATAAAATTTTATCAAGTTTAAGTCACTGTGATGTTGAGCCTCTGTTATAGCTCTTGGCCCCAAAAGTCTGATTAATATAGATGCTAATGAAACAGTTTACCTCGGATTGGCACTTGAACCCCCTGTGCTGGGACTTGAACCCAAGTGGCTGGGCCTTGAGCCTAGTCAAATCCCTGCTTGAGACTCTAACCCATTGGCTGGGACTCAACCCAGGCAAAACCCATGGTACCTGGTTCCAGGACCTAATGAAGTTCAGGTTCTTGATGCCTCATCACAGAAAGAATTCAGTGAGAAACAAGGTGATAGGTAAGAAGTGGATTTATTCAGATTCAGGGAGAAGCATACTTCACAGAGTATGGGACATCGTAGATGGCCAGTGAGTGTGTTGTGCCCAGATCCCAATCTCCACAAACCACCAGGAGGCCAATCACTGATGCAAGCGAAAGAGGGAGTTTATTACAGACCCGGGTCTGGACCGCACATACACACACCGACGCAGCGGAGTGAGGGCGGCGGCCCCGAGCCGCATGGTACAAGGCTTTTAAGGGAAAGAGACAAAGGGCAGGAAGGCTCGGATGGGGTAATGTGTTTCAGCGTCCGGTGACTGGCCAGGACGGGAGGGGAGGTTGGGATTTTCGTGCGATAGCCCCTGATTGGCAATCGTGTCTAGGGTGGTGACCTGGGGGTGGGGGAACTTGAGTGATGCCTTCTATCACAAGATGGCAACTCCTCTTTTTAAGACGGAGTCACTTAGGCTCTACAAGTGCACCTGCAAAATGTGGCGTGATTACTTTTATAGGTTGTGTAATTTCATATGCTAATAAGTGGGAGGATTATTCCATCTGTTTTGGAGAAGAGGTGGCGATTTCCACTGCTTACTGTTCTAATGCCCAATTCCCTGCAGTGGCCCAGTTTCTTGGGTTTTTGACAGTGGCTTGGAACTGTCATGGTACCTCTGGGTGTGTCATTTCACTTGCCGATTAAGGATCATGGTCTAGTCTTGTATGCCATCTTGGTCCCCTTTGATTCTAATCAGTTTATATTGTGTCCTTGGGTTATGTCTGTCTTTCAAAACTTGTGTCCTGCCCCTTTCCCTCTTGTTACGCTAACACAGAAAAAGGAAAAGGCAGAGATAAAAGATGGAAACTTGGGTCCTAGTGACATCATTTGAGTCCCCAAATCCAGCCCTGTCTGAAAACCTCAACTTTACCCAAAGAAAAGTAGATATATTTTCTGTTGTATTTAAGATAGTTGGCATAATTTTCTGTCAGATACAACTGAAGGTCTAATTGATATGGTATCCTGAAGGGAATATTTTGATAAGATATGGGAGACTCTGTGCCTACCCACTCAGGCCTGGGGACCTCTCTTACAGGGATGTCACTTCCATTGTGGAAGTGGCCTCAGTGGTCTTGGGACACATAATCTGTGCCATCAAAGATGACACAAGGGTCACACTCACAGCCCTCATGGCATCGGAACAGTGAGCAGGGCTTGTTGCAGAGAAGAAGTCAATTCTGACTCCATGTTGGAAACTGTTTCTTTGACTTGCTTTCTGTTGCTTTTGTTACTTTGCAAACTCTGGGAAATAGTAAAGGACAGGGAAGCCTGGCATGCTGCAGTCCATGGGGTTGCAAAGAGTAGGACATTACTGAGCCACTGAACAACAGCAAGCCTGCCTCAGAAGACCCTGCCTCCCTTCCTGATTGTAAACTAAAGTGCTTTTGTTCAGTTTATAGAGAGATAATCTGACTTTACCCACTTGTGAATAGCTATAATAAAAAGAAGAGATTAACACACCCCTTCCAAAGGCTGGCCATTCCTGGAGATGTTTTGCAAGACTAAAGGTTCTTTCACTTTACTTCCCAACTGCCTGTCCCTCTCTATTCTGCCTTTTGACTTTCATTCTTCATCGCCCCTCTCTCTGGCTCTGTAAAAGAACCTGGCATCCTGATTCCAACAAGATGGTTACTCTGAGACATTAGTCTGCCATCTTTTCAGTCAGCTGGCCTTCCAAATAAAGTCATATTCCTTGCCTCAGCACCTCATCTCTCAGATTCATTGGCCTGTTGTGCAGCAAGCAGAGTGAGCTTGGACTTGGTAACAGGCTGAGAGGCAGGACCCCATGACAGGTCCATGCACAGTGGCTTCAGGTGGACAAGTGAGGACTCCAGATGGATGGCAAAGGTGAGTGCTTGGACTCCCAAGTTTCCTTTTCCAATCCTATTGCCTCCTACCCCAAGTCAGGCTAGCTTCCTAGTGATGTTTTCCAACCTCTACAACTTTGCAGTATGGTTTCCTTTCCCTTGCATGTCCCTCCTACACACTCTCCTCAGCCAGTTCCAGCTATATCAGGTCTTCTCTGATCCACATCAGGAGAGGAGACTCTTCCTGCTCGTTCACAACTTGCCTAGCATGCATCCCAGGCCCTGCCAGAGCACTCACAGCAAAGTTGGGGGTGCCTCCAGGACATCATGGGAAGGAATCCCAGCCTCCTGATGACCCTGCAGTGTAGGCTGTGATGTAAAGAGACAGATGGGGACAAAAGACACAGGCACAAAAGAAAGAAGACCTTGGGACTTCGTTGGCAGTCCAGTGGCTAAGACTCTGTGCTCCCAATACAGGGGACCCAGGTTCCATCCTTGGTCAGGGAACTAGATTCCACATGGCACAACTAAGAGCCCCTATGCCCCAACTAAAGATTTTGCATGCAGCAACAAAGATGGAGCATTGTTGCCTCAACTAAGACCTGGCACAGCCAAATAAATAAATACTAAAAACAAAAAACAAAATAACAAAAACACCCATAAAGACCTTGTTAAACTGCTGTCCCTCCAGGTCTGGCCACTTCTTCAAATCTAGTCATTGCTCCTTTCCAAGTCCCACCCTTCTTCACTGGGCCCTGCCCACCAAGGCCTAAACTTCTCCATCACATGCGCATGGCTACACAGGCCGGGGCAGAGGAGCCTGCAGACCAGGCCACAGCCTGGCATCTCTGACAACTTCTAGGTGTTGAGCAAGGGCACTTGGGCTGCCTGGGTCATGAGGTCAGCATAGGTAGGATCCTGTAGGGCCTCAGCAGTGTCCTGTGCACCAGGATGTCCCAATCTTAGGTCAGAGAGAGGCTGAAGTGGGTGTCTATGCAGGGCAGGCAGCCGGCAGTAGGAGAGGAGGCTGCAGTCCTGAATGAAGGGTGATGATTCCAGAATTCCCTTCACCTACTGGGAGGGAACACGGGAGAGGAGAGCAGCCAGGGAAGTGGGTAGTGGCAGTCAGCAGACTCTCCTGGAAATGTCACTGAAAGATCAGAGAGGGATCAAGGAGAACATTGGTGGTTTGTTATGGATCATTTAGTCATTAGGGATCAGGAGAATTCAGTGGGAGGTCAGTTGGAGGTGAAATGGAGAGTCAATAAAGAATCCAATGGGGGATCAATGGTAGAGTGGTCAGAATTAATGAGGGGTCAGTGAAAGACCAATGAGGGGAAAAAAGAATAATTAAGGAGTTGGTGGGGAGGGTCAGTTTTGGAGCAAGGGGAGGATCACAAGAGGACAAATAGAGGCAATGGAAGGACAGATCCTTGCATCACTGAGGATCAGAAGACTTAGGTGGCTTTGAGTGGCAATGGGAGGACTTAGCTCGTGGGTACGTTGGGGTGGATTCAGAAAGTAAACCGATGAATTAATGTGACACTATGAAAGGCTCAAAGGAGCCCACCAGGCTTCTCTTCCATGAGGATTCTCCAAGTAAGAATACTGGAGCGGGCTGCCAGGCTTTTCTCCAGGGGATCTTCTCAACCCAGGGATCCAACCTCCATCTCTTCTGTCTCTTGCATTGACAAGTATGTCCTTTACCACTAGCACCACTGGGAAGCCTTCCATGAATAAGATACTGCATCAAAGAGGCTCAATTAGGATACTAGAAAGGCGTGAGAATTCAATGCAAGAGTCAATATCAATAGGAAGATCAATGGGAAGATCCACAGGGGTGTAAAGGATCAGTGGAAGACTCAAAAGAGAGTTAATTAGAGAGTGATGGGAGTCTCAAGGGTAGTCAATAAAGACAAGTGAGAGTCCACAAGCAAGTCAGTGAGGAGGGGGGTCAGTAGCCATTGTGGCGGGTGGGGGTGAATCGGGCCCCTGGGCAACCAGAGTGGACATCTTTGAAGACTAGTGGGAGAGTCAATAAAGGGACAGCAGCAGGAAAACAGGGGTCACTATGGATTTTGGGGGTAGTGGGGACAGTCGGAGTTGGGGGGTCAGTGTGGACCTTTGGAGCCTCACCCCGCTGTGGCTGAGATCTTTCAGACTCATATCTGGTGTCAGAACACAGGCTAAGAGGGTCAGGCCCTTGGTGCAGCCACGTGGCTGCAGAAGTGGCAGCAAACCCAGATTGAAGTTGTCACGGGCTGTGCCACGGAGACACACCCGGCGGTAGACAGAGGAGCCAGGGAATTCACAGTGGGCTCCTTTGAATGTGCGGAAGTGGAAGTCTCCCACAGCACGGCAGACCAGAGGCTCCTCCAGGACCACGGGGCCCGGTGGGGACTAGGCTAACGGGGTGGTGCCAGCCACCTGTGGCAGCCTTGCAGTGATCACAGCACTTCTCAGGCCAGCAGTGGGGCATGCTGCTCGCAGGGCGTCAGTGGCCAGGTGGTAACCATACTGAATACAGTTGTCTGTCCAGACAGCGCAGCCTGGCAGAGGAAGCAGGAGCAGTGGGCACGGGGCATGCATCAGCCCTCCAGCAGAAGATGACCAAGTGGGCACTGGCAGATAGGAGCATGGGGGCAGCTCCAGTGCTCTGTGGCCGAGGGGTTGGTGCATACGGTTGGTTAAACTGTGCCACATGGCACAAAGCCCGTGTTAGGTGGGCTGGGGAGCAATGGTGGCGAAATCAGCAGTGAGGCCATGGGGCTCAGAGCAGGAGCCAAGTGGATGTGGAGGTTAGGGACCCATGAGTCCCAGGAGTCTGAGTCACAGTTCGCTCCTTCCCAACACCCAGAAGTCATGCGCTAATCTCTGACCCCTCAGGCCACATCTCCAGTCACCTTACAGTTGACAGCCTAAGAGACCATCTGCGATGCCACAGACCTCCTTCGTAGGGCAGCCGCAGCGGTCCCAGGTCACCCTCCCCTAGTTGGCAGGTATAGGAGGAGCCTGTACCTGCCTGTACCTATAAGCCTATACCTTAAAATTTTTTAATTTAAAAGACTTTTAAAAATCATTTAAATTTATTTATGTTTGGCTGCGCTGGGTCTTCACTGCTGTGCACAGGCTTTCTCTAGTTATGGCGAGCGGGGACTACTCAGTAGTTGCGATACACAGGCTTCTCATTGCAGTGATTTCTGCTTGTTGCAGAGCACAGGCTGTAGAGCGCCCAGTCGTTGTAGGTGTGGTGCACAGGCTTAACTCTCTAAGGCATGTGAAATCTTCCCCGACCAGGGATCGAACCTGTGTCCCCTGTGTTGGCAGGCAGATTCTTATCCACTTATCCATTCTGCACCACCAGGGAAGTCCTAAAGATTTTTTTTTTTTAATATGGATCATTTTTAAAGTCTTCTTTGAACTTGTTACAAATACTGCTTCTGTTTGATGTTTTGGGGTTTTTTTGGCCAGGAGGCAAGTGGAATTTCGGCTCCTGGACCAGGGATCAAACCCTTACCCACTGCATTGGACGATGACGTCTTAACCACCGGACCACCAGGGAAGTCCCAAAATTCAGTTCCAACATAGTTTTATTGTTGTTGATGCTTTTTGGCCACACAGGCAGCTTGCAGGATCCAAGTTCCCCAACCAGGGATCGAACCCATGGCCCCTGCAGTGGGAGTGTGAAGTCCTAACCACTAGACCTCCAAGGAATTCCTCTAAGAGGAGCAATTCTTTAACAGGACAGTCTGGCCAGGCTGTGGAGGAAGAGAGGAGAGTGAAAGGGGAGGTGGTACTAAAGTGAGGGTGTGCCTAGAAGTTCTGACATGAGAAAGTGCATGAAGAAAGTGCATGAAGATCAGAGGCTTCTGATCTTCAGAAAAGAAGATGGAAGGCTCCAAGTGAAACTCCAACGAGGACCCAAGAGAATGCTCACAGGGAAGTTCTGGCCATTGTGGAGGCAAGAACAGTGGTCCACAGGGATGCAGTCACTGCCTACCTGGAAGAACCCATCCTCACACTCAGAGACTTCATCCCAGGGAGTGGGAAGCGGCACCGCCTCCTGAACACTCAGACAGGCCACAGTGCAGGGATTCCACACAGGATGCAGTAGCTCTGTGAGGGCGGGGCGGGGGTGGGGGAGGCTGCGTGGCTGGGGAGACAGGCCTGCCCTCCATCCAGCCAACACCCCGAGACTGCATTGTTCTGTTGGGAACTCCCCTTGGATTAATCATAACAAGAAAAATAACCAGCAATGACTGAGCAGTGTCTGCATACCCTGCCCTGTGCTAGCTACTTTAATAGGTCCTAGATATGACTGATGCAGCTTCTCTGTTCTTTGTCTCTGGGGATTTTTGGCCCACCACTCACCCTCAGTTTCTACTGAAAGGGGTGACCGTTCCTTGAATCGTCAAACGATTCTACCTCTTATCTGCCTGTTTGGGCCTGCGGGGAACCTGGCAGGAGACTCTAGTGGTGACTGTCTTTTCTGTCCTCCCACCCTTTAAAAAAAATACAAAAACACCCCAAACGAAAGCGTCTATTTATTTGGCTGCAGCAGGTCTTAACTGCAGCACTCAGGATCTTCGCTCTTCATTGTTGCATGCGGGATCTTTGGTTTCAGAATGTGAACTCTTAGTTGAGGCAAGTGGTATCTAGTTCCCTGGCCAGGGATCAAACCTGGGCCTGCGATGGGAGTGCAGACTGTTAACCACTGGACCACCAGGGAAGTCCCCTCCCACCCTTCTGACAGTGATACCTCTACCTCCTTTCTGACAGTCACCCATCCTTATTTCCAACACGCAGATTGAGATGACTCCACATCCAGGCTCCAGAGATGGGTACAGGGCTGGCTAATCAGACTATTCCTCCCTCCTCTGGGCTCCAATAGTTGGTCAAGCAAAATCTATGGGTGGGGACTGTAGGACTTTGACAACCAGTGGGAGAAAGGTGTTACATTTTGGGAGAGGGCTATAAAGCTGTTCGAATTGTCTTCCTGTTGTTGCAGAAGCCTTGCTGCTATCTCAGGGGAAGAATCAGCTTGAAAATAAAGCTAACACAGAGAGAGGAGGGCTCCCCTAGTGGCTCAGACGGTAAAGCATCCGCCTGCAATTCAGGAGACCCAGGTTTGATCCCTGGGTTGGGAAGATCCCCTGGAGAAGGAAATGGCAACCCACTCCATTATCCTTGCCTGGAAGATTCCATGGACAAAGGAGCCTGGCGGACTATAGTCCATGAGGTCACAAAGAGTCGGACACAACTGGGTGACTAACACACACACACAGAGGAAGGAAGGGAAAACCAGGACAAAGGAGAGAGAAAGAGAGAAACAGATTTCTTCTAACTGCAATCGAAAATTCTTAATCTAGCTAAGCCTGAAGATAGAAATACCTTCTGTCTTTGCAGCTATATGTGCTTCAAATCCTTTTTTTTTTTTAAATTTCCCCAGTTTAGGACTCTGACACTGCCAGTAAGAGGCCTGCCTGACACAATGGCCGCGCCGTGTCCCCGTGACTCCCCCTCTGCCGCAGCTGGTTGGGCCAAGGCTGGACAAATGACCATGGCCGACAGAGGAAGGGGTGGTCATCAATCTATAACTAAAAAGCAAGCCCAACAAGTCTCCCCCACAGGGTGCATCTGAACTAGAGGCAGGAAGGGGTCAGACAGGGATGGACACCGACACAGAAAGTCGGGATGGAGCCAAGAGACCATGAGCAACGTGGAGAAGAAACGTAGACACAAAGCCTCTAAAGTTGATGAGAGTCTGTTCAAGAAGTGAACAAATGTTCAGATGCCAGCTAATTCATTTCTCAAAAAAAAAAAAAAGATTTGTTTATTTTTGGCCACCCTGGGCCTTTGTTGCTTTGGGGCTTTTCTCTAGTTGTGGCGAGGAGTGGCTATTCTCTTCTCTGGTTGCAGGGCTTGGGTTTCTTTTTTTTGTGGCGCACTGGCTCTAGAGCACAAGGGCCTCAGGAGTTGCAGCACATGGGATCAGTAGTTGCAGCTCCTGGGCTCTAGAGCACAGGTTCAGTCATTGTGGTGCACGGGCTTAGTTGCTCTGTAGCACGTGGGGCCTTCCCTGACCGGGGATCGAACCCATGTCTTCTGCATTGGCAGGCAGATTCTTTACCACTGAACCACCAGGGAAGCCCAGCTAAGTCATTTTCTAGATGCAGGACACTGGGCAAATTCCTTAACCATCAATGCCTTGGTTTCCCTCATCCATAATATGTACCTGCCTGGTGGGACTGTTGGGAGAATTAATTAAGGTAATAGAAGGCTTGTGTGTGTGTGTGTGTGTGTGTGTGTGTTTTAGTCGCTTAGTCGTATCTGACTCTTTGTGACCCCCGTGAGCCCTTGAGGCTCCCCTGTCCATGCGATTCTCCAAACAAGAATACTGGAGTGGGTTGCTGTTCTCTTATCCAGGGGATCTTCCTGACTCAGGGATGGAACCTGCATCTCCTACACTGGCAGGTGGATTCTTTACCATCTGAATCACCGTGGAAGCCCAATAAAGGCTTAGAACTGAGCAAGTACTCTATAAAGTCAACTGATGTTATTACTGGAACTATTTTTACATTATTATTAGAAAGATACTAAAACATAGAGGGTTCAGGAGGGTTCTGGAGTCAGATGGAAAGGCTAGTTCTGCTGCTTATGGCTGAGATCTGGGGAAGCACTTAGCTCCTCTGTGCCTCAGTTTCCTCAGCAGAGAAAGAAGATGACGATTGACCTTATTTCCCAGTGTGGTTCAAAGGTGCAGTGAGCTGATTTGGAACAGGTGAAACAGAAGTTCTGAGACTCAGCCTTGCATCCAATCTCCTCAAGGGCTTGTTACAAAAGGATGCTGGGTCCCATCCCAGCATTTCTGAGTCAGTAAGTCTGCATTGTAGACAAACCCTGTGTTGCTGTCGCTGCTGGTCTAGGGACAAAAATTTGAGAACCAGAATGGGTGCTTTGTAAATGCAGCCGTGAGAGAGTGTGGGCAGAATTCTGTCCTGTTTGGCACTGTATCTCATTCGTGGGCCTGGCACATGATGGCTCTCGCTACCACCTGCAGGATGATGGAAGACCAGACCGGGTCTTGTACCACCAACCCCCCTGGTGATGGCTCACAGCAAAAGCCCAGTGTCCTTCAGGGCCGCACACAGACACCAATCATTTGGCAAGTGGCCTTGGAGGCCTGCGGGCAGGCGCGGAGCACCTGGTGGTTCCCATGGGCATGACCTTTGTCGGCCACAACCCTCCTCAGCCGCGACCCTTGTTGTGGTTGTGGGCCAGGAAGAACTCTGGTGGCAAGGATGGGTGGCAGGGTGCCAGCGGGCCTCTGGGGTCATATAGGAGGCTGCAGGTACTATGTCTGTGTCCCTGTCCCCGGTGGCTGCTGGCGTCTGGGCGGGCATACAGGCCTGCCAGGCAGCTGCAGCTCCAGCCCCATGCAAGTGTCCAGAGTGCCCAGGAATAGTGTGAGTGTGCAGCCACAGCGAGCCTGGGGAAAGAGCAGCACTGGAGGGTTACTTGGTGGCAAGTGGCTGCTTGGGTCTCACTCCCCACTTCTGGGGCTGGAATAGGGCATCTGGGGCCCGGTGGAGGTAAGGGCTGGAAAACTTGACTTGGGCAAAGCTGAAGTGAATCCTCAAAGAGGTAAATGCTAGGTGGACCATCCATGGATCAGGGGCACAGCTGGTCAGTAAGAGCTTAGGATGGGAAAGGCCTTGGGGGCTGGACTATGACCAGGTCTGAGTTCCTGAAGAGGTTAAGAGTTGAGTAACTGGACCCCGATCAGGGCTGAGAAGTAAGAAGGATGAGAGCTGGGGGCTGGACTTGTGTCAGAATTGGGCTGACACTTTAGGATGGGCAAGGTTGAGGGTCTGGATCATGAAGGGGAGGAGGGGGTGGTTGGAGGCTGGCAGTGGGAAGCGCAAGGTCTCGGAGACTACATTGTGCAGGGAGGGGCTGGCATCCTGAGATGGGCAACAAGGAACTGAAGTTGCCCTGCAAGGGTCAGGAGTGGGGTCAAGCCCTGCCAATGAGGAAAGATGAAGAGGCTGGACTGAGGCCTTGGACCCTCACTGCATAGACCCAGTTCCTGCCAGGGGAAGACTTGGCCACCCAGCAGTGGGCCGGTTTCACAGTAGACACTTAGCGTTGGGCAGGGTCCAGTGCCCAGGCGTACGTCCATGGTGCAATCTTGGGTTTGGTGTAGGAAGCTCATGGCCTGGGTGGAAGGGCCTCAGGGGGGCCAAGAGGATGTCACATGTGTGTGAAAAGTAGGCTGGGGTGCTGGTGGCTGTCAGGGTGACACGTGGTGGCAGCACCTTGCCAGCAGCATCCAGGCACCCAGCCAGGGAACCCACCCAGAAGCTGTGGCTGAAGGCCCAGGCCAGTGCATCCTCAGGCAGCATGACGGCCTCTAGGGTGGAGGCTTTCCAGCCCCCAACTCTGATAATCTCCACCCCACAGGGTCAAGTTTTGATCTTCAGAAACCAGAGGGTCAGAACATAAAATTTAGGCCATGTGATACTGAACTTTTGCTCCAGTTGCCTAGAAGACCTTTCCACTCACCAAATCCAGGCGTCCTGCCTTGTAGAACTAAGTAGCTCTGGACCCCAGGAGCCAGAAGTCTTCACCCACAGATGCCAACCCCAAGACCTAGTGTTTCAGCCCTCAGAACCTAGAAGTCCCGTGTCCCCACGGGGGAGGAGTCTCCATCTAAGACCCAAGGAGCTCAGCCTCTGGAGCCTCAGGAGTCCCACCCCTAGGACCCAGAGACTGACCCATCCCTGGAACCCTGGAGTCTTGCCCCAACAACTGACTCCTGGATCAAGGAGAAGTTTAGTCTCTCAGTCGTGTCTGACTCTTTGTGACCCCTAGGCTGTAGCCCACCAGGCTCGTCTGTCCATGAAATTCTCCAGGCAAGAATATTGAAGTGGGTAGCCATTCGCTTCTCCAGGGGATCTTCCTGACCCAAGGATCGAACCTGGGTCTCCTGCATTGCAGGCAGATTCTTTACCGTCTAAGCTACCAGGAAAGCCCTCAGTATCAAGGAGTGTTGCCTTTAAATTCCAGAACCCCTTCCTTCCTAAGGTTCTCTCACTGCGGCCAACTTGGAATCTCGACAGGTTGATACTGACACCCAGGTGCTGACAGGCCAGCCCACAGACGCGGTGGGCCCCGCAAAGTGCAAACTGGTAATTGGAGAAGAGACAGATCCAAGCACTGCCGCTGGTCTCGAAGGGTGGTGGCAGTGGCTAAAGGGCCCATTCAGAGCCACCTGGGCAGGACAGAGTCCAAGGGTCTCTGGTGGGCACCCAGGCCTGGCTCAGGGCACAGCCTAGGGGGCCTGGCCCAGGGCATCAGGTGGCGGCAGGGCCCAATTGTGCGAGGAGGTGCAGTGCAGGCAGCTCCTGCTCCAGACCTGCCTCTGCCCCTAGTCAGGAGCCGCGGAAATACAATCAAGCTTCCTGATACCGAGGGTCAGGGCAATCACAGCTGCTGCTGGTCCACTTGCAAGGCGACCCAAGTGTAGGGTCACCAGAATGGCTGCCTTCCGGAGGAGGGGTGAGGGATGGAAGTTGGTGGGGGAGTTGAATGTTGGGGTACTGGGTCTTTGGGAGGTCTCACCCTCACCCACTAACCAGGAGTCTTGTTTCCAATACCCAGTTCTGTCCTCATGCAAAACTCAGAAGCCCTCCTCTGAGGAAACCAGGTAAATTGTTCCACTAAGGAGCTAGGAGTGCCCACCTCCTCCAGTTAATAGGAGAGCCTTCAGCCAGGACCCAAATTTCTTTCCTCCAATTACCAAGAGCCTCCACCAAGACCTTTCAGATCAGAGTGCCTCTCTTCTCCCAATCTATGACTTCCCTCTTTTTTTTTGTCCCCCTTCTCATCCCCTCTAGAAGCTTCCCAGCTCACCTCTACTCTCCTTCACTGCCTCTTTTCTGGTCCAGTCCTCATCATCTCCTACCTGGACAACTGCAACGACCTGCTCACTGCTCTCCCAGCAATTCCTCCATCAGCCCCATAGTCTGTTCCCTACATGGCACCACAAGGATCTTATTTACATGCAAGGAATGTCTCAACCCTCCTCGGCTCAAAATCTGTCCTTGACCCTGATCTTACACAGTATAAAAGCTGAAGTTACTGCAAGAGCCCACATGGCCGTCCACAATCCGACTCCTATAATCTCCTCCTTTACTGGGTGCCACGATCCCTCTACTTCAGCCTGGACTTCTTGCTGTTCCTCTCACATGGGCGGCAGATTTTCACTTTAGGCTCTTGCTGTTCCCTCTGCCTGGGATGCTCTTTTCTCAGATATCCACATGGCTCTCTCCCTCACTTCCTTTGAGACTTGGCTTAAGTTACATCCCTCCTATTTAAAACTGTACTCTCAGAAATCCTGATCACACTTGCGTTGCTCTATTTTTTTCTCTTTAACATATATCATCTCCTAACATGGGCTTCCCAGGTGGCTCAGTGGTAAAGAATCTGCCTGCCAATGCAGGAGATGAAGGAGACAAAGGTTTGATCCCTGGGTCAGGAAGATCCCCTGGAGAAGGGAATGGCAACCCATTCCAGTATTCTTGCCTGGAATATTCTGCGGACATAGGAGCCTGGCAGACTACAGTCCGTGGGGCTGCAAAGAATCAGATACGACTGAGCGACTAAGCACACACACACCACACGCGCACACACACACGTCTTCTAACATACTCTGTTATTAACTAAACAGTTATTGTTTATATCTCTCCAGTAGAATATAAGCACCATGAGAACAAGGTTGTTGTTTTTTTTTTTTAAATTATTTATTTGGCTGCGCTGGGTCTTAGGTGGGGTATGTGATATCTTTGATCTTCATTGCAGCATGCAAATTCTTTGTTGTGGTATGCGGGATCTAGTTCAGTGACCAGGGATCAAACCCAGGTTCCCTGCATTGGGAGCACAGAGGCTTAGACACTGGACCACCAGGGAAGTCCAAAGAATAAGGGTTTTTTCTGTCTTGGTTGCTGATATGTTCTCAGTCTCTTGAACAAGGTCTTGTACCTAATAATAAAACATTCCTTAATCAAAGAAGGAACTCAGGAGTCAGGTCCCTGGGAGATGAGGGCTCAAGTGGTGAGAGTAAACCTCTGGAGCTCTGAGAATTTGAGGCTGCTGGATACCTGGAATGGAGACTGCTGGATGCTGGGGAGCCATGAGGATACTTGGGGAACTCCTGACTTCTGGGTGGCAGGGTGAGCTCTCAAGGGGTGTGGAGGGGAGTATGGACCACTGTGGGTTCACATATCAGGTCTTAGCATCATATGCTTTCTGAGCTTTCCTTATATTATCTCATTTAATCCTCACTACAGCCCTATGGGTTTTTGGTGTTGTTCACTTGTTAAGTTGTGTCTGACCCTGCGACCCCATGGACTGCAGCACACCAGGCTTCCCTGTCCCTCACTATCGCCTGCAGTTTGCTCAGACTCATGTCCATTGAGTCAATGATGCCATCCAACCATCTCATCCTCTGTTGCCTCCTTCTCCTCCTGCACGTCCTCAATCTTTCCCAGCATCAGGGTCTTTTCCAAGAGTTGCCTCTTCACATCAGGTGACCAAAGCGTTGGAGCTTCTGCATCAGTCCTTCCAATTAATATTCAGGGTTGGTTTCCTTTAGGACTGACTTGTTTGATCTTTATATCATCCCAATTTCACAGATGAAGAAGCAGAGACCCAGACAGGCTAAATAATTTGCCCAAGGTCATATAAATAACAAGTGGTCAAGTTGGGATTTGAATCCAGACCATCTGGCTCCAGAGTCCAGGCAGGAGACGTGGGTTCGATCCCTGGTCAAGGAACTATGGTCCCACATGTCACAGAGCCGTGTGCCATAACTAGAGTCTGTGTGGCCCCTACACAAGATTCCACATGACGCAATGAAGATCTTGCATGCCTCAATTGAGATCCGACAGCCAAATAAACAAAAACATATTCTTTAAAATGCTACTTTTTTAAAAGATTTTTTGATGTGGATTATTTTTAAAGTCTTTATTGAATTTGTCACGATAGTGCTTTTATTTTTTGTTTTTTTTTTTCTTTTGGCCAAGAGGCATGTGGGATCTTAGCTCCCCAACCAAGGATTGAAACTGTACCACCTGTGCTGGAAAGCAAGATCTTAACCCCTGGACCACCAGGGAAGTCCCTCCAATCATTTTAGATAAGGGACTGTGGACCTGTCCAATTGCCTCCATTTTAGAGATGACAAAAATGAGGGATGGAGAAGGATAGAGTTCCCCAGTATTCCATACAGCGTGATTCTTACCTGAACAAAGCTGAACTCATGTTTGACAGCGGTGATGATGTTGCCAAAGATGTGCATTGTGATAATCATGGACTATCTCCCTCCAGAACAGGTGACCCACAATTGAAAGGAAGGGAGGTCTCTGTGTAGAGTCTGAGGGCAAAGACTCAGCATGCAGGTGGCAGCTCCCAGGCGTGGGGAAATCATAACCATCAAATGTATAGGAACTTCCATGGCAGTCTAGTGGTTAAAACTCATCTTCCATTGTAGGGGGCACAGGTTCAATCCCTGGTTGAGGAGCTAGGATCCTACATTCTGCATGGTGCGGCCAAAAAGTATAGATGTATGGTAACCCAGAGGCACAGCAGCACCCTCTGTGATGGCCCCCTGCCCGTTACCAGAGACAGCTTCTATCGCTGATTTGGTCACAGACATCATTTTGGACTCAGTCACAGTTTCAAGTTCTGGTTTCACCAGTCACAGCCTCTAAGCTTGGTTCAGTACTGTCACCACCAGGACCCTGCCTTGGCCACTAAGTCTGCACGGACGGCCTCACTGTTGGTGGCAACAGGCCTCTTCCCTAGTGGCCTGAGCAGATTTCACGGTCACAGCTGCCACCTGTTCCATGTGCAGATTTGGATGGTGATTTCTTGACTTCAACCTTCAACTGCTTCCTCTATAAAACAGGGATAATAAAAAGGTTTGCCTCCACGGTGGCTATGAGGATTACATTTTTAAAACAAATGTTAGTCACTCAGTTGTGTGTGATTCTTTGCGACCCTATGGAGTGTATGTAGCCCACCAGGCTCCTCTGTCCATGAAATTCCCCAGGCAAGAACACTGGAGTGGGTTGCCATTCCCTTTTCCAGAGGGTCCTCCCAGTCCAGGGACTGTGCTCGGGTCCAGGAGGCCTGGCGCATCTCCAGACCGTGCACCGCACAACGCCGGGGTCCACAGGCAGCTCCATCCTGGTGAAGCCCTGGGCAGGGGCTTGGCTTTGGTCAGAATGCTGTTAGCGATGCGGCCCAGGACCGGAGGGGCTAAGGCTCCAGTGCAAGGTGAGCAGCGGCCGCGGGTTGGAAAAGCCTGGCAGCTCCACTCGCCAAGCTAGGCTGAACGCATCCACTGGCAGCACGAGAGAAAAGAAAGGATCATAGACGACGCCCCCGCCCGCGTCCCCCCGGGCAGCGGCCCCACCAGAAAAAGTATGTGCAGGCGGGCCCAGCGCAGCACAAGCTGGCGCCCCAGGTCCACGTCGGAGTGCAGCCAGGCGCCTGGGCGCACAGCTTGCTCACCCTTTTGGCGCCGCCTCTCCTCCAAGCGCCGGCCGCTGGTGTTGCCTGCCGCCAAGTACACGAGTTCTCGGTGCCAGGGTTCCGCCAGCACGAACGGAGGCACGGCGTAGACAGGTCTTCAGAGACCCTGGGATAGCATTTTGGACACGTGGTCGCAGGCCTTGTCTCTGCCATGCAGGATGGGATGAGTGGCCACCACGTGGTGCCCAACAGGTCTCCTGAGCTCTGCACCAGCAATACCTGGAAAGCCTCAAGGTGTGCGAGGAGGGGCCGGCGTGCCGCGTGCTCGACGCCGTCCAGCAGGACTGGCCCCGGAGGCGTGAGGCTCGGGCCACCGCGGCAAACTCCTTGTGCGGGTCGTGGGGCTGCGGCGACGGCGTCACCACCACGGAGCGAGCACCCAGCAGGTGGCGCAATAGAGCCAGCGCCGGGTCCAGGGAGGCGCGCCCACCCAGGGTCTCCACTGTCACTCCCACCTGCCTGGACGCCTCTAGGTGCACCTCGCCGCCCACCGCCCTCCGAGGGCCCCGCAGCTACACAGCGCAGCACAGGCGCGCCCACAGGGTCCACCCGGTGCGCCCTCACCAGCACTGTGGTCAGGGGCCCCTTGGGCAGTGGCAACAGGTACAGCTGGAAACTGGGCTTCTCAGCACCAGTCCGCCAAGAAATCCTAATGCAGTAACATCCCTGGAAACCCATACATGTAGTCACGGGTGGAGGGAACTGGGAGGGGACAGGAAGGAGTCAGTATAATCTGGTGGATTTCCAGGCCAAACACATAATGTTCTAATCCTGTCGCCATCTAATCCCTGGCCATGTGAGCGTGGGCAAGGTATTTCAATTCTTTGGGCCTCAGTTGCCTCAAATGTAAGAGTGGTTGTTGGCCGAGGGGTATGGGGAGATTACATGAGATGATGTACGTAAAGGCCACGGAGCAGTGTCTGGTTCATAAACATTAACTTAGAATAAAGCTGCTTCCACTAGGTGGCCATCCCAGAGAGGTCCGACCAGTCCCCTTCTCACAAGAAGTTTGGCCAAATCGCTTGCTACAGACTCTGCCCAAACAGTCCTTTGCCCCAGTTGGCCAGGGCCCTGCCCCAAAAAGCTCCACTGTGGTCAATCCCCTGTCACAGAACCTGCCAGGCAGCCCAGGAACCCCAGCTGGCCCTGCCAGTCCCCTGCTGCTGATCCAGACCCGCCTTCTGTGTCTCCCATGGGTCACTCACCCCACAGGAAGCTCAGGGTGCCATGGCACAGTGGGGCACGTGAGAAGGAGCCCGTGGCTGGAGAGGGAGTGGGTGGATCCCGGTTAGTCAGTGCAGTCTCTCTTGCCAGTCTGCCTTCCAGGTCTCCTACCGCAGGAGCAGAGGGGATGCAAGAGCAATCCTAGAGAAGAATGCAGGCCTCGGAGCCCGGGGAATAAGGTAAGAGGGGGGCTTACCTGCAAGGAGCTGGGATGAGGCCAGGCACATTGTGGGGGCATTTATGGTCCCAAAGGCCTGGGCTTCCCTGGTGACTCAGATGGTAAAGAATCTGCCTGCAATGCAGGAGACTCAGGTTCAATCCCTGGATCGGAAAGATCCCCTGGAGGAGGAAATGGCAACCTGCTCCAGCATCTTTGCCTGGAGAATTCCATGGGCAGAGGAGCTTGTGGCCTATGGTCCATGGGGTCTCAAAGAGTCAGACAGACCCAGCAACTAACACACACATGCTTGGGTCTGGCCCTCAGCACACTCCCTGGGTCAGCACACTGAGGTCCCCATTAGCACTGGCTCCAGCCTGACCTGTTGCCATCGATAGTAATGAGGCCTCATTATGTGGGCAGGGTCAAGGAAAAGGGGCAGATGGAGAGAGGGGAGGGGAAAGGGCAGGGAAAGGGGAGGGGAAAGGACAGGGTGGGGAGAGGGGGGAGACAGAGCTGAGCAGAGACACGGAAAAGGGGAGAGACAAACACACAAGAAAATTGCAGTGAGATGGAGAGATGGGTGTGGGGAGAGAGACAGGCAGAGTCAGAGAGGTAGAGAGAGCTGAGTGGTAGAGAGATATGAAGACCCAGAGACAAGGAAGATATTCCTTCAGAGGGCCCTCAAGTGTGGAAGAAGGGGTGTGTTTGGAAGGGTGAAGTCTCCAAGTTTAAGATAGAAAATTACAAATCAGGGGATCGAAGTGGGCAAGACTAGAATACCGTGGTTGGGACTTCCCTGGTGGACCAGTGGTTAAGACTCTGTGCTCGCACTGCAGGGGGCATGGGTTCGACCCCTGGTCACAGAACTAGCATGCAGTGTGGCCAAAAAAAAAGAGAGAATATCATGGTTCCTAAGAAAACAGGGTCAGGGTTCCTGAGCCTGCTGAGGAGAGAGGAAGGAGAAGCTTCAGGCTTGGACTTTTGGGATCCTGGAAAGGACAGTGCCGGCTGCCTCGACACCTGGATTCTACAGAAGAAGGGGCATGGAGGCTGGATTTCCTGAGTCTGAGGGAGGAAGACCGGGGACCTGAACTCCTGGGGAAGGTGGAGGCGGGGCTCCAGGTCGTGGAAGTGACTGGAGCCCGTGGGAGAGGGCAACATATGCCCCATCTGGAGGTATGGAGGATCTGACGGTGGAGCTCCCAAGGGAAGACAATGGCTTCCAGTCCTCCCATTCTCCTAGGACGTCCTGGACCAGAGTACAGTGGAGCCTCACTGTCCATGGAGGGTCTGGGAGGAAGGACGAGGCTGGGGCTCTAGACAGGGAGACGCAAGGGACCTTGGGTATAGTTTCCAGCCCCTCCATTCTCCCAGGTCCCAGGAGCATGCACCCCCTACCTCTTTCCTGCCAGAACCCTTGCTTTGGGTGGGAGGGGTCAGGGAAGAATTCAAGAAGGAACCGACTTTCAGTAGCTTCATTTCTCACCTGCTTAAGATCCCTCCTGGGCTCTTCATCACAAGCAGAGGAGGTGAGGGGGGCTCCACCAAGGGCACAGGGAATAAAGCGAGGAGAGGTGCGGGAGTGTAAAGGTGAGGGTCTTTCAGGGAGCAGTGACTTCCTTCCAGACTGAGGTGGGGAACATACGTGCTAGAAATGGAGCTGGACCTGGGAACAGGGGAGGGGGCAAGGCCTCTGGTGCCATGCTGAGGAACTGGGCCTCTGTCCCAGGGCCCCTGGAGAGCCATGGAAGGTTCTATACAGAGGAGGGTGCTCAGTCACTCAGTTGTGTCTGACTCTTTGCAACCCCATGGACTGTAGCCCCAGGCTCCTCTGTCTGTGTGGATTCTCCAGGCAAGAATACTGGAGTGGGACTAGAGTGGGTTGACATTTCCTCCTCCAGGAGAATCTTCCTGACCCAGGGATCGAACCAGTGTCTCCTGCATTGGTAGGTGGATTCTTTACCACTGAGCCACTTGGGAGGCCCAGAGGAGGGTCAGGTTTGGCTTTAGGAAGATTCCCTGGACCAGAGGGTGAGACTGAGGCCAGAAGCCCAGGGGGAGGAGGTACAGGGACCCTCATGGGTGAGGCCAGAGTTAGAACAGAATGGGGCCAGAGAACGGAGGAAGGCGGGGGGGCGCTGCTCAGGAGGCTGAGTCGGGGGTTGCCCTGAGACAGGACTCAGGAAGAGAGGCAGTTTGGGGAAGAAGCTGAGGCCAGGGTCAGACCCAGTGGGTGTGAGAGGGGCCGGGGGGATGTCCAGAAAGCCAAGGAAAGCCAGGCCCAGGGTTCAGGGGAGGGTCCAGGGCCAGGACAGAGGTGTGGAGGTCCTCAGCAGAGAAGGAAAACGGAAGCTTTGGGGTGTGCTGGGGGTGATGCCCCAGAAAGAGGTGAGTGGAGAAACAGGAGGGCGCTGAGGACCAGAGCATTCAGGGCTGTGGATGAAGAGCAAGTTCCCAAAGAACTGATGCTTTATCCAGAGTCAAGTGTACCCCAGGGATTCTACAGAGAGCTGAAGCCAGAATATACCCAGAATAAAGTCCCCTGAAGTGTCATGTTTTATACTGTGTAAAGTCTCGTCAATTTTGCATTCACCTCCATCAGTCTACCCATGTGAGTTCTCAGATAAAAAGATTTTTAAATACTTACCAGGAACACCCTTGAACCTACCCTTGTGTACTCCCCTCCCACCCTCAACAGTGAAAATGGGTTCAGCCTCTCTGGGTTCAGCTGTGGAATCTCCCTGATCAGTCTCCCGGTACATCGGAGTGTCAGTCACCCATGCATTCAAGGCTCTTCGTAAGCCTGCCCACAGCAAGCAGACAGTCCCAAGCCCTCCTAAGGCAAATGAGCCCCTGCCCCTGACCTTGTTCTTTGCTCTGTGCCCCTAGTCAC
Source organism: Antilocapra americana (assembly GCA_007570785.1). Classification (NCBI taxonomy): domain Eukaryota; kingdom Metazoa; phylum Chordata; class Mammalia; order Artiodactyla; family Antilocapridae; genus Antilocapra; species Antilocapra americana. Next base: position 4,466,100 of record ML660220.1, read on the forward strand.
CCTCCTCACCTTGGATTCCAAAGTCCATACCAGACCCTGCCCCTCCCATGGCTCTGGTGCCCCTGGCATTCAGTCAGACTTCCTCAGCGGCAGTAGGCATCCACCCACTTCTGAAGTTTCCCTGTCACCCTTCCCCTTCTCCCGCTCTGTGCTCTAGCCACAGGGAACTTTGGCTAGCTCTCCAAGTACTTATCCTCTCTCCTTCTTGCTTCTCTTTTGCATACGGGGTTGTTCCTTTTTGGGAGAACTCTCTTCTCCCAGCTCTCTCTGTATATCCTTCAAGTGTATGGAGTGGGGGTGGAGGTTCCAGTGCAAAATGAGAATATGGAGTTCTTTGTTCAAAAATCATTAAGAATTTCATGATGGTGACAGTGGGGCATCAGCCAGCATGGGGTCCTTTTAAACAAGGGGCACTGGGCATCCACGCAGACCACATTGCCATGAAGCTGGCCCTGCCTTTGGGGAATCTTGGAATCTCCCCACCTCCCATCCCAGGCTCAGTTAGGAGCCCCTTCTGGGCTCCCAGAGTCTCCTCGGCTTAAACAGGCCCTAATCATTCTTGCCTGTGCTTCTCCCATCCCAGCGTTGACCACTCTGGGCTACCATTGTTTGGTGAGTATTTATTTGCTCCACTGGACTTGAACTGTAAGAGGGAAGGGTCTGGGGCTGTTGGTTACTATTCTGTTCCCAGCATTGCTGTGCATGAAAAAGTGAAAGTGTTAGTCGCCCAGTCATGTCTGACTCTTTGCCACCCCGTGGACGGTAACCTGCCAGGCTCCTCTGTCCACAGAATTTTCCAGGCAAGAATACTGTAGTGGGTAGCCATTCCCTTCTCCAGGGGAAATCTTCCTGACCCAGGGATTGAATCCGGGTCTCCTGCACTGCAGGCAGATTCTTTACCATCTGAGCCACCAGGGAGGCCCCTATCCTTCTGCACAGGTCAGAACAACACTGAGCATTGATATCTATCCTTGCTTTTGTGAGGTGTTATCAGGGAGGAACCATGCCCAAGTTCAGTCTAGGAAAGAAACATCCCCTTTTAGAGGGCCCTTCATCTGATTCTCCCACGTATGTGTCTAGGTAGCGTTGTGAAGTCTTGGCATTAGCTGAAGCCTCTCATGGGATCACAGTTATGTCTAAACACTCAGGAACCATGGGTTAGCCACACCCAGGATCTGGCAGAAGGCAGACAGGGGGCAGAGTCCTGGTATCAGAACTACAGTGTTTTCAAGAAAATCCTCCAGAAGCCTGGAGCTTCCAAGCCAGATCAGGGATGGATAGTGGAAAGAGTAGCACTCCCTGAGCTCAGGAAACTGGTGGACTCAGCTAGGCAGTGTTGGACAAGCTGCATTCTAACTTTCAGCTAGGACACACGTGATCATTTGTCCAGAGTTGGATTGTTTCTGCCTGGGGTTGGGGGATGGTCCATGTATCTTGTTGGGGAGGCAGAAGGGGACCACGCTAGAGGAGCCAGCCTGCCCCCGCGTGCCTCCTCCCACCTCTCTACTTCTGCCTGGGTGGGTGTGCATCTGTCTCTGGGACTGAATTTCCTGGGTCCACATCCCCCTCTCCCCTGCCCCACAAGCCACAGCCAAGCCACTTGAACCTTTTAATTTCCACTATAGGGAAGTCACCTTCCTCATCTAAGGGATAGATCCCAGGTATCAGAGACTCAGGCCCCACAACTCTTCTTCCCCAGTCTCTGCCATCTTGCCTGAGAATGGGACAGCTGGACAGTGGTGTCCCCCTTCTGTGTAGGGGATGGAGGCCTTGAGTGAGGTATTTCAGATCTCTCAATCCACTCACTTCAGCTCCCAACTTCATCCGGCCACTTTTTCTGCCTGCACCATTGCTGTAGCCTCCTCCTTGGTCTCCCTGAGTCACCTTTGTCATGAACGTCCAAACAGAACCCCCATTGGAGCTTCCTAGACATCAGGGAGGACTCCTCTCCTCACAACTCAAAACAGTCCAATGACTTCTCATGCCACTGAGAATAAAATCCAGGATCCTCCCCATTGCCCACAGGGTCCTTCATTATCTGCCCCCTTTCAGCTCTCAGCCTAAACACAGGATCACTTTTTCCTCCCCTCCAACCCATGCCAGCACTGCAGCCTCCTGTAGTGCTGTTTCATCTGTATGGAATACCCTTTCCACCCACGGAGTAGTTAGCTTGAGCATCTCAGCAGGTGTTACTTCCTCCAGGAAGCCTTGCTAAACTCTCTTCCTGGGTCAAGTCCCCTGGTTATAGGGTCTCATAGTTCCATGGCTCTCTCCTGCGTGACCTACCTTGTCACCATACATGCTCTCCACTTGCTTATTTGATGCTTGTTTCCCTCACCAAATGGTGAGATAAGGGAGGGCAGGACGGGCCTATATTTGTTCAGTATTGAATCCCTTTTTGTTGCTGTCCTTTAGTTGCTAAGTCATGCCAGACTCTTTGCGACCCCATGAACTGTAGCCCCACCATGCTCCTCTGTCCATGGGGTTCTCCAGGCAAGACTATTGGAGTGGGCTGCCATTTCCTCCTCTAGGGGATCTTCTGGACCTAAGTATCGAACCTGTGTCTCCTGCATTGGCAGGGGGATTCTTTACCATGGAGTCACCAGGGAAGCCCTAGTACTTTGCATTCAAGGGGCATGGGTTAATTGTTCCAGTTTTAAGAGGAAGGTTGCAGGATGGCACGCTCTGGCTCCCCCTTATGGCAGCAAGCGGTATTTTGTAGCAGGCACTGGGTAGCCATCCTATCCTCCCACTCTCCAGGTCCCTTTCCCCAAAACACCTCACTCTCCCTGATGGCTTCACCTGACCTCAGCCACTGAGGGTAATAAACAAGAAGAAGAAGGACCTCGTGATGCTGCTGGAGGACTTGGGGGATCAGGTCAGGTCCTTGGGACGCAGGCTGTTCCCTTGGTCAATGGAGGATCACTTCCAAGGCCTATATCCAACTGAGAAAGGTGTGCCAGGACCTAGCATGTTATTCCATGAGGACAAGTCATGCGCACCAGATCATAAGCATGGCCAATCCCGTCTTGGGCTGTCTTCATCAAACCCCTCACACAGCAGGGAAGAAAGACAGGACCCGAGTTCCCTCCATATCTTGCCTCTGGAGGTGATACCAGCGGTGGTCTGAGGTCAGGGAGTACTGGTCCTCCTATTGCTGATCCATTCCTGGGCCTCCAGTGACACTTCCAAGACCCAGGGTTTGGTTCTGCAAACCTCCAGGCTTGGTATCCAAGGGGAGGCCTAGGGCAGATCTAGACTGAATGAGGACAAATCCTGGAGAGACGTAGGGGCAGAAAGGCCCTGATCAACCTGAACCAGGCTCAAGGCCCACAGGATCACGGGGTCTCCGCTCCCTGTCTATAGTTTCTTACCTCCTATTGTCAAATCAGCTGGCTTTGGCAGCTGCCCAGCCAAGCCCCTAACACGACTCTCGCTGAGGTCTCTGCAGCCTTGAGATCATTACACACAGGGTCCTTGGCTCTGATTGCCTGGTTTGCTTCACTCAGTCCCTCCACCTGCTTCTGTTCAGTCTTTGTTTTTCAGTCCAGGTATTTATTTTCCTGCCCCTTAAATATGGAGAGTCTGATGAGCCATCCTGCCTGACACAGCCCCCATTTCTGTCCCTAGCTCTGGTCTTAGAGTAGGGGTCTAGCGGCCTCCTGGCCGCTACCCCTTGATGGCTCCCCACCCCTATATTCAACAAGTCCCAGTGGCATCAGTGGGACAGTGGTGAGCATGGCTGCCTTCCATGTCCACCAAGTTCAACACTGGCCTCAGTATCTTCCTCAAACCTGTCCCTCCTCCCTGGCCCTGTATCAGGGCAGATCCACTGTCTCTCCCCCAGTCAGAGCCCTGGGCCTTCCCCTGGACACTTCTCCCCCTCACAGCCCTTCAGCTCCAAAACCGATCCACTTAGCTTCCTGTTGTTCTCACCCACCCCTGGTCCAGCCTTGTTCTCACCCAGCCAGGTTCCTGCCCTGGTTTTCCCCAGGCTCCTAGTCTCAGTTTTTGTCTCTGATCCACCATCCTGACAGCTAGAAGGATCTTCCTAAAACCCAAACCTGACCCTCTCCCTCCCTTGCATAGACTCCTCTGTGACTCCCCAGTACTATCGGGCCAGAGTCTGAGTTCCTCAGCCTGAGGGTCCTGAACTCTGCCCACGCCTCCTGCCTCACTTCTACCGCAGCACTCCCAGTGCCCAGCACGCCCTAAGCCCTTGCTTGTGTTGGCCCTCTGCCCAGAACACCTTTCCTTCTGCTCTTTGCCCGATTATCTCCTTCAGACGTCATTTTCAGCTCATGTCTCCATCACGAAGCCCTTCCAGACCACACCCTAGGCTGAGTCTGACACCGTTTTTTGGGCTCCTGCCGTCTCAGAGGCTTCCCTCCTCACTAGGTCTCTCATCGCTCTGAGCTATCATTGTCTGAGGGGCAGGGCTGGGGGCTGCCATAGCGTCACCCCGCACAGGGCAGGCCCAGAGAGGACACTCAGGGAATGTCTGCAAGGTGAAGGGATGACCGTCTTCAGGCTCATTCGGGGACCTCAGACAGAAAGAGGCGGGGGGCGAGGTTCTCTCCCCAGTGGAGGCATCCCACTCCGGACCTCTGAACGAACCCCCACCCCCAACAGACAGAGACAAGGGCAAGGGCCCAGGCCCAAGCTTAGAAAAATAGGACTTTCTTGTTGTGCCCTGGTGCCCCCGACACCCTCCCCGTCAAGAGTTTTAAAAACTGTGAGCAATTTGGTGATTCCGAGGCCAGGTCCCATGGGGTGTCTGGGTCCTGTCACCCCGGGGGAGCCCTTCTGGGCCGCAGAGGTGGGCGTGAAGCTAGGGTACCGTGGGTTCGTGGCTGGGCCCCCAGGGCTCACAGTCCAGCTGGACCACGGTGTGAGCCCTGGGTGCGGTGGGCTCAGGGGCCGGCAGGGCCGGCGTGGGGCCCAGGGCGCCATTGGTCTGGGAGCACACGCTGCTGACAGGGGCGGAAGCCTTGGTCTTGCCAGGGGGTTGGCCGCCGTGCACCTTGTAGCGCATGAGCAGCACGAAGATGAAGACGAGGACGGAGGCCACGATGACACCACCCAGCGCGATGATCATGGTGCCGCCCAGGAAGGGCGCGTGCGGGGCCCCGCAGGGCCGAAGCGCCGGCTCGGTGGAGAAGCGGCTGCAGCCCACGGGCCGTGTGGCGGTCAGCCCCGTGGCGCCATCCTCGTACACGGCGAGCACACACAGATCGTAGGTGCGGCCTGATGCCAGGTCCGTCAACAGGAAGGAGCTGCTCTCGGCCGGGATCATTCTGGAGGGACAGGCACGTGGGGGTCAGGTCTCTGGTTGCCCAGCACCTACCCTGCATCCTGCCCCAACCTTCCAGTCTGGAAAATACACCCCCCACCCCCTACCCAAGGCCACTGCCTCATTTCACCCTAGACCCTGAGGTCCCTGTAACCACTGCCTGAATTCCCTTTGGCTTGATACCCTTTAGTCACCTGACATCCCTCCATTCTGTTAGCCAGTTTTACCCCAGTCCACCTCATTTTCCTGCTGCTCAAATGTCCCTTTGATCTCCCTCTGGCCTCAGTGCCTAAATTCTCACCAGTACCCGCTTCCCCTCCACTCTGCTGCTCAGTTTGCCATGAGCCCCACTGCCTCCCAAGCGTGGTTTCATTTTATATCCCATTGCCTGGTTCCCCTCCTGCACTGCCACCCTTCCAGCATTTTCCCCGAGCCTGCAGCCCCAGTTCCCTCTAGGGTTACTGCCTAATTTTGTTCCACTCCCCTGCCTGACTTCACTCTGGTTCCCCCACCCTTCTCTCTCCTAGCTCACTGCCTGAGTCCCCCAGGTCTATCACCCCATTTCCTGCCAGCCCACCACTGAGTTCCCTCCAGCCAGACATCTCTCCAACTCAGTGCCTAGTTCTGTTCTTTTTTTTGATGTGGACCATTTAAAAAGTCTTTACTGAATTTATTACAATACAGTTTCTTTGTTTTGTATTTTTGGCCAGGAGGCATGTGGGATCTCAGCTTGCAGATCAGGAATCTAACTTGCACCCCTTCTTGGGAAGGTGAAGTCTTAACCACTGGACCACCAGGGAAGAGTCTGCCTGGTATTCCTCTAACCTGATACCCATTTCTTTCTACCATCCCCCTGCCCTATCCAATTTCCCTCTAATCCCACCTCCACATCTCCCTCTAGGCCTTCACCTAATTTCCCTCTGTCCCTCTGACTTTCCTCCATCCAGGGCTTGGTTGCATTTTCCCAGCTGCCTGACTTTCCTCTGGTGGAAAGCTAGAATTCTCTCTAACTGTCTGAATCCCCCATTGTGCTGATGCCCGATTTCCTTCTAACCTGCCAATGAAGGTCCCCCGAGCCCCACTGCCATTATTATTACTGCTGTAGCCGTAGTCTGCTTGTCAGAGAGCCTTGTCATCTGACTCCGTTTTCATTAAACTGATGCGCCTCAGTCATCGCCGCTGAGTTCTTTTCCTCTCTGTTGCCTTATTTTGTTCCAGTTCTGTCTCCTGATTCTCTTTTATCTCTCTGGCCTGGTTTCAACTTATCCTTATCTTTCCCATTTCCTTTTATCTTTAGTACCCAATTTCACTATATTTCCTTTTGTAGCAGGGCGCACTGTTGGAGATTTAACTTGTTTTATAATCCCTGTTTTATTCTTCAGCGGCTTTAATGAGGGAACTCCGTGATTGTCTCTAGGAGGGTGACGATCTAGGAGAGCATTTGTCCTATCCTCCCTGCCCCTCCCAGCAAGGTGGACGGGACTTGTGTAATTTTCAGGTGTGGGACCTCTGTGGAATTGACTGAGGATGGTTGTCTTCGAAATGGAATGGAAAAAAGCTTGTTGGACTTCCAGGACTAAGAAAAAACAAGTGATTACCTTTGGAGGTTTTGGCTTGTGGGGAGGCAAAAGGAACCCAGATATTGGGTTTTCAAGGCATGGACTCCAGACCTTGGGAGGCCCACTTCTCCACAGCTGGCAGTACCCCGAGGACAGGGAGCCATCCCCAGGCATCCATGCAAGGCTGGACTTGGGTGAGACGTGTCAGCCACCATCAGTGACCACATGTGGCCACAGGAGATGTCCCAACCTTGCCTGGATGACTGTCACGGTAACCCACTCTTGGAGTGTGTAAGCCCCAGATTTTGTCTGCAGCAAAAGAAGAGAGAAGGGAGTAGGGAGTCTCTGGCAATGGCAGACTGAACAGTCCTGTTCACCTAGCACTGGTGGAGCTTGAACTAGCTTGAGTTTGATTTTGAAAAAAAAAACCCAAAAGCTGAGATGTCACCATGTTAGAACTCCAAACACATGGAGCAGGTCACATCATAAAAACCCAAAGCCTAATCTCTATATAACCTCCTCCCCCATTTTCCTTTTAACTTCTGGTCTGAGTTCCTTTGCAGGCTTTCCAGGTGGCTCAGTGGGTAAAGAATCCGCCTGCAATGCAGGAGATGCGGGTTAGATCCCTGGGTTGAGAAGATCTCTTGGAGGAGGGCATGGAAATCTATTCCAGTATTATTTCCTGGAAAATCCCATGGACAGAGGAGCCTGGCGGGTTACAGTCCATGGGGTTGCAAAGAGTCAGACATGACTGAAGTGACTGAGCATGCACTGAGTTCCTTTGAAGCTGGGCTGCCTCACTCCATTTTCTCCGTGATCCCTGGACCCTCCTGCTTGATCTCTTTTTCTTCCTGCAGCCTGACTTGAATCTAGCTGTCATCTGGAAATACTTCTCTTTACTACTTAAATCTGCTCATATCCCTTCAACCTTGCCTCCCGGCTGCCCAGTTAACCTATTTTTTTTTTTCTGGCCACGCCTTGCAGCATGCAGGATCTATCTTAGTTCCCCAACCAGGGATGGAACCCATGCTCCATGCAGTGGAAGTGCAGCATCCTAACCACTGGGCCACCAGGGAAGTCCTGACTACGTTTTATTCTTGCTGCCGGATTTCCTTTTTCTGTCTGTTACTGTTTACTTTTGCTGCATTCTTCCTTTTTACCACTGCTGCCACATTCCTTTGGCCTTCTCTGCCTGATTTCCTTTGTAACCCTGCAGCTTCACTTCCGGTGTTGCAGCCTGGGGTATCAGTAGGTGTTTCTCCAGCCCTCCCTCCACCTCGCTCCCCTACCCGAACTGCCCGCCGCCTAGACCCTGCACCTGTACACGAGGATGTCGTCGGCTGAGCTGTTGTACTGGATCTGGTACATGCGGATGCCCGGGATAGGCCGCTGATCTGGCCACTGGACGAGAGCCGCTGTGGCACCATGCTCTGACACCTGGACACCACGGTCAGTAGGGGGCCCAGCCTCAGCGGCTTTGGCAGAGGCCGAGGCAGAAGCAGCAGAGGGCGGGGTGAGGGCATCAGGCTCCCCGTCCCGCGGGGGGTCACAGCTGGTGCTGTTGGCTAGCTGAGGGGGCGGCGGGGGACCCACGGTCAGCTCAACAGCAGCCGTGGCCTCGCCAGCTGCGTTGGCCGCGATGCACGTGAAGATGCCGCCATCTCCCGGCTCGGTGACCAGTAGCTCCAGTGTCCCGTTGGGGAAAGCGCGCGCGCGGCTGGAGTTGCCCAGCAGCCGGCCCTGGGGTGACACCCACCGCACACGGGGCTCAGGGTCCCCCACTGCCCGGCATCGCAGGGCAGCCGGCCGACCGGCAGGCACGGCCAGGGGCGGTGAGCGGTGGGTCACCACGGGGGGCTCGCACACAAACTCCTCCTCGCCCACTGCCCAGAAGTAGCGGCCGCCCAGGGCCGGCGGGGAGGCGCAGGCCTCCAGGTCGTCCTCTCGTGCCAGCCGCCGCAGCCACACCAACTCGCAGTTGCAGTGCAGGGGGTTGCCGCCGAAGGCCAGCACCAGGGCGGAGGCGGGTGAGCCGCGGGGCCGGGCCAGCAGCGGCAGGCGGGAGAAGAGCGGGTCCGGCGGGATGGTGGTCAGGCGGTTGGAAGTCATGTCCAGCCGCGCCAGCTTGTGCAGGCGGGAAAAGGCGCCGGCGGGCACGGAAGCCAGCAGGTTGTGGTCAAGGCCCAGCGTGTTGACATTGCCCAGGCGGCCCAGCGCCTCCCAGGGCAGCTGCTCCAGGTTGTTGTAGGAGAGGTCGAGGTCCTCCAGCGTCTCGGCGCAGTCGTCCAGGGCCCCGGCCGCCAGGGCCGCCAGCTGGTTGTTGCTCAGGATGAGGTGGCGCAGGTTGACCAGGCCGCGCAGCTGCCCCTCGCCCAGCGAGGTCAGCCGGTTGCCATCCAGGTGCAGCGCACGCAGGGCGCGCAGGTCTGCAAAGGCACCAGCCGCCACGTGGCGGATGGTGTTGCGGGACAAGCTCAGGTGCAGCAGGCCCGTCATGTTGGCCAGGTCCCGGCGCCGCACGGTCGCGATGAAGTTGTCCGCTAGGCGCAGCTCGGCCGCCCGACGGTCCAGCGAGGGTGGCACGAACAGGAGGCCTGCCCCCGGGCACAGCACGCTCAGGGGCAGGGACTGTGTCTGGCAGCGGCAGCGCCGGGGACACGGACTGGGTGAGGCTGGCTGCGGTGGAGACGAGGCGGGGGCCAGCGGCAGCAGGCAGAGGAGCAGTGGAAGGACAGCCATCGCGGGCAGGGGCGGCCTGCTGGGAATAGGAGGGGATGTTAGGGCAGGCTGAGGCCAGAAGAAGGGTGTTGGAGGGGGTCGGGGTGGTCTGAGACCAGAAGAGAGGGTCACAGTGGGCTGAGAGCAGAGAACTTGGTCAACAATGGTCAGAGAGGAGTGGGCAGACAGGCCAGAAGCCAGACAAGATGGTTAAAGACTCAGAGAGATGTGTCACGAGGAAAGAGAGGAAAAGAAATGAACAAAGAAAGTCAGAGGGAAGGGAGGTGATTAGAAATGAGACAGGCAGAGAGAACAGGAACGGTGATCAGGGTGGGGAGAAGGTAAGCCAGAGAGCTTTAGATGTGGTCAAAGAGAGATACCCAGACGTGGCCAAAGAGAGAAGAGGTGGTCAGGGCGGTGAGAATGATTAGAAGTAGCTAGACAGGGCCAGACGAGAGAGATGGTTAGAGATGGTCACGAAGATGAGGAGTAGCCAAAGACAGGGGATGTGGCAGGGGTGGCTAGATCCAGGAGAGATGGTCAAAGATGATCTGAAATGGTCAAAAGGCAGAGAGGCGGTCAGAGAGAGGAGGAGGGGACAGATGTGTCAGAGACAGCTGGAGACGGGACAGCTGGTGAGATTGATGGGTGTAAGGAGAGAGCACCAGAGAGAGGAAAGGCAGTCAGAGATGTTAGAAATGATCAGAGAGCATCATGAGCAAGAGAGACTGAGAGAAGAGAGGTGGTCAGTAAGGGCCGGGATGGTCGGAGACTGGCAGTTGGGGTCAGGAGTGGGTAGAGGGCAAGAGAGACGGTGAAAGATGGTTAGACAGAGGAAAAGGTGGACAGAGGAAGTCAGAGAGGAGAGACAGAAGAACGGTAGAGAGAGATGGTGAAAGATGATCAGAGACAATCAGGGGCCAAGGCTTAGAGTCAGGGGTAGACACGGGTAAGAGAGCTGCTGAAAGGTGATTAGAGAGAGGTACTACAGACAGAGATGTCAAGGGTGGTCATTGAGTGAAACAGTAGACAGAGGTGGCCGGAGAGAGATGCTGTGGACAGGGGTGTTAAAGACGATGATCAAAGACAGCAGTGGCAGACAGAGATGGTCACTGAGAGGAGTGGGGGCCAGAGGTAGCCAGGGAGAAGAGCCAGTGGACATAAGTGTCAAAGATGATCAGAGAGAGAAGAGGGGAATAGAGATGGTCAGTGAGAGGACGAGATGGAGAAAGGAGACTGGAGAGCGGAGTAGTGGACACGAGAGGCAGCTGGAGCTGATCAAATAAGACAGATGGTAGGAAGAAGCCGGAGAGCCCGAGCGGGGTGGGGGGAGGGGGGCAGTCACAGACCTGGAGATGCCATCAGCTGGGGATGAGGAGGTCAGAGAGGGGCAGGGCTGGCCAAATGTCCACAGTGTTCGAGGCAGACTCTTGTGAAGGGACATCTGCTCCCTGGGGAAATTGCAAGGGTGCCCAGGGGGACACGGTCCTCCTTACCTCCATCCCCAGCGATGAAGTTCCTCCCAGTCCCTCCCCACCACAGGGTCTCCCAGTAGCCTTACCTGAGCTGGAAGCCACCCCAGGGAGCAAGAATCCTCAAGCTCCAAGGGGTCAGGGGTCAGGGCTCTGGAGCGGGTGCCTGGTCATGCCTTTCCTGCTCCCAAAGCCTCTGTCGAGGAACTGTCTGTTGTCTCTCCGCTCAGATTTGTGGCCAGAGTCTCTAGACCTTGATACTTAGGGTCTTAGATCTCCAAATATTGGGCCTCTTAAGGGCCCAATTTTAGAGACCCAGGCCCCAATTTGGGTTGCCCGGAGTCACTGTCTCCCAGCTCCAGTCTTGGGATGCTAAACAGACAAATAGAGAGTTTAAGATCTGAGTCCCAAGCCCAATCTTGGGATTTGATGCTAAGGTTCTGGGTTTAGATATTGGGGCACTGAGTGAGTCAAGATTCGCCCCAAATTTCAGCATTCGCCTTAGCAGCAAGGATTTCAGGCCCAAACTCAGGTTTAGGCCCTTTCCAATGCCAGGGTTCAGATCTTGGACTCTGAGGCCTAAATTTCAGGGTTCGAGTCTCAAATAGTGGGTCTCCAGGGTATAGAAATGAGAATCCAGTCCCAGAATTGAAGGTCCCAGGCATAAAACTCAGAGCTCAGCTCCAAATTTGGGAATTCAGATGCCAAATCTCGAGGTTCAGGCTCCAAATCTTGGGGTGCATATTCCAATTCTTGGGGTTCCAGCTCCAAATCTTGGGGTCCCAGGGGCTGATTTGCGATTTCAGTCCCAAATACTGCTGTTCAGGCTCCAGATCTTGGGGTCCCAGCCCCAAATCAGGCTCCAAGGCTCAGGTTTCCGGATCTCTGGATCCAATCTCGGGGTGCAGGCTTCCCGATTTCGGGGTGCGGGTCCTGGTTGTGGGGCGGCGGCGTATCCACTCGCTTCGCGGGATGCAGTGGGGTCTGGTCCAGAGGAAGGGGGGCGGCTGCGGTAGGGGCGGGGGGCAGCCAGGCAGCCCCGGGGGCCGGGGTGGGGCGAGGCCTGGGCGCGGACAGACGGACAGACAGGGACACGCCGGGTGGGGGCACCGCAGCACAGGCCAGGACGCAGGGGGGAGGGGCCGCGCTCAGAGACCCCTCCCCCGCCGGGGCCGGGGCGGGGGCCGGGCGGGGGCCGGGCAGGCGGGCCGGGTCCGGGCGCTCCCGCGGCCTCCTAGCCGGGAACCCAGGGCCGTGCGCGCGCCCGCGCTTAAAGGCGCAGGCCCCGCGCGCGCCCGCGCTTAAAGGTGTAGGCAGGTCCCCTCTCTCAAAGGCGCGCCCCTAGCCCCACCTTTCATGGAGTCGACCTGGCTTTCCTTGGGAGAGAGAATCCTTGGATAAAGAGTCAGGAAGACAGAGAGGACACAGAGACTGAAACTGAGAGATACACAGAGGTAGAGAAAGACAGAAACAGAAAGATAGGCAGGCTTAGATTGAGGGACAGAGAGGAGCAGAATCAGAGAGGCAGAGACAGATAGGAAAAGACACACATATTCAAGGAGAGATGGAGATACAGAGACAGTGAGAGACCCAGAAAGAAAAAGAGAGACTAGAGACAGTACAAGTTAGAGATAGACAAAGAGACATAGAGATAGTCAAAGAGACAGAGGGAGAGAGAGAGACAGCGACAGATGGAGCTGGGCAACTCAGTGTGAGGATGGATGTGTGTGTGTGTGTGTGTATGTGTGTGTGTGTCCGTGTGTGTCCAGCTTTCATTCGCAGCCTTGAATGTGATTCTCCATCCCAGAGCCCTCTGCCCCCCAAGCCTGTCCCCGTCTGCCTTCCTGTCTCAGCATCACCTCTCTGGGATGTCCTTTAGGTGGAATTTCCTTGCTTGGGCCCTGCCTGTATCAAGCCTGATCTTTCAGGCCAGTGTGGAGACTCTGCTCTGTCCCAAGGCTCTTTGCACTGGCTGCAAGGGGGAAACTTGGCTCCAAGGCTCTGTGCCCTCTGGAAATAGAGCTAGATGTCAAGGCACATTGGCCAGATATCCCATGGAGGAAGGAGAAGATAGGAATTGGAACAGAGGCAGGCGGCTGGCCGGGTTGACCCAGAAAAGTATATCAACTGCCTCCCCCTCTCCTCAACTCAGGTCCACTGCCCTGCAGAATATCCTACTAGAATCGTACTAACACATGACTCACCAGGAGTGGTGTCTGCCTGTGCTGATGCTAGCGGAGGATAGTGGAGGAGAGGATGAGGGTGAGGGGATCCCACGTATTTCCTGGCAGATGGTGTTGCGGGAAGAGGGATGTGGGCCGTGGTCTACAAGCCTGGCCTCGGCACTTGGTTATAGCAGCCTGGGGGACCTGATCTTTTGGGAGCCCTGGTCCAAAGAGGACACACCCTTGGCTCATGGTCATCGCCCTACCCTGGGGGAACCTGATCACAAACCCACCCCCCACACCCCAGGATCCCCCATCTGAATGGAGGAGTAAAGTAACCCTGTTGGGGGCGGGGGCATGAATGCATATCCACCCTGGCATCACTAGCTCTGCTGAAGGTTTCAGAACAGACTTTTGGCTCCTTCCACTTGTGTGTATTGAAAAATTGCAGCTAAAATTAACTCAGCTCTAGGGCCCGCCTTTCCTGATCATTAGCAAAGTTCATCGGTGCTCCTGGCCCAGTACAACAGATACTAGTTTCTCAGACACTCAGGAAAAGGATATGAAGTTTCAGAGATGCTACAGCAGTGGCGGAGGTTGAGGAGACAGGAAAATACCTGGAAAGTGAAAGTGATCTTCCCCACCCAGGGATCAAACCAAGGTCCCTTGCATTGCAGGCAGATTCTTTACCAGCTGAGCCACCATGGAAGCCTGAAAATACTGGAGATGATCCCAAACAGACCTGGATTAGAATTCAGTGGAACTGGCTGATTTTGGGTGTGGCCCCGGGAAATGCACAAGTGGTGAGGGAAAGAGTGAGGCAGAGGAGGGACAAAATTAATAGAAGGTACTGACGAGGAGTAGGTTACCCTTTTGAGCAAATGGGGCTTGATTCTGCTGGGGAACATTAAGGAACCTTATAGAACACATTGGAAGTGTTGTTTCTCCCCTTCCTACCCTGATGCAGAGAGTTCAGAGAGCCTGGGGCATTTATCCACAGTCTTGCCTTCTTCGGTGATGACTGTTCCTTGGTGAGAGGGGGTGATATTGAGAGCCATCTGAGATCAGAGGGGGCTGCCTTGCATGAGCTAAATCCGAGGTCCGCACATTTCAGCCTTATCAGAATCATATAGAGAATGTGTTAACCAAACATCTTCAGGCCCCAGTTCCAGAGTTTCTGATTTGCATCTCTACCTTCCAGGGTGATGGTAACGCTGCTGGCCCAGGGACCACACTCAGAGAACCACTGGGCTAAACCAGGAACATCTGCAATGTGTCTGGTCCTGGCCACCACACTGTGCCAAAACCTGGTGGGTTGAGGGGACATAGCACCCCAAGTGCATGCCAAAGAAGCTAACATGTTTAGAGACATAAAGAGAGACTTGGCAACAGAGAAAGGCAGAGGCAAAGATGCTAGTTCCAACATTTACTTTGGATTTCTGGGCATAGTTGTGCGCTAGATGACACTGCAGTAAGTGTTACCAAGACAGTGTCAGGTCCTGCTTCACTGAGCTCACATTCTAAAAAGGAGAAAGACAGCCTGGGGTGGTTGGGGCTGGGATGGGAGAAGCTTGGGCTAGAAAGATTGGGACTGTCATGACAGAGCGGTCAAAGTATGACAGAAGTACAGGACAAAATAATAAGGGCTTTGATGACAAAGTACAGGGCCAGATAGAGGAACTGGAGGGTATTCTGATGGAGGGTTCTGATGGAGGAAACAGCGGGTGTGCACCTCAGAGGCAGAGTCCAGCCTTTCCCTCCACCTTCTCACCCTCCAGGAGTCAGGAGGACTTCCTGTAGGAGGAGACCTTTATACTGTGATCAAAGGATAAGTAACAAATGAGGCAGGTGGGCAAAGGGACCCCTATGCTCTTTGTATTCCCTTATGCCATAGTATGTGCAGGCTGGGGGGAGTTAGTTTCTGAATAGCTCCGTGCATGTGTCTGCATGTGCTGTAATCCCTCATTAGCTCCTGGAAGGAGATCCTGGTGGGATGGTTGTTTGGGGGACTCCGCTTAATTGCTGCATTTACTTAATTGCAACATCTGGAGAAGGGGACCGAAGTATTGGAAACAGCCACAGCAGGAAGAATGAGGTTAAACTGCCTGAGAGCTGAGGGAGCTTTGGGAGGAAGGGAACTGCTCATATTCACACACACAGTCTATCCAAAAATACACATCCATACTCACAATGCACATCACATCCTCAGAGGCTCACCAGAACACACACAGATACAGAAGGCACACGGAACACACATCACGTCCAAATAGAGAGACTTATACAGGTTGGGTTTCCCCAGTGGCTCAGCTGGTAAAAAAAAAAAACAAAACAAAACAGAAAAAGCCCCCACTTGCCAATGCTGGAGACACAAGAACAGCGGGTTCGATCACTGGGTTGGGAAGATCCCCTGGAGTAGGAAATGGCAACTTGCTTCAGTATTCTTACCTGGAAAATTCTGTGGACAGAGGAGCCTGGCAGGCTACAATCCTTGGAGTCTCAAAGAGTCGGACATGAATGGGGATGCACGCATGCAGGGGGGTGGGGGGGCACATAAATACATACTTAGACACACTTCCAAAACACACACAGAGACTCACATTCAGACATGTGAGAAGTCACATGTGCAGAAACACACTTGGCACACAGATTCTCTCTTGTACACGTGTGTGAGCCTCATTCCCACACATAGACACAAGGAACATTCTGAGAGTAACGTCGGACCTCTACACAGGATGGACACACACGTGCACATACATGTACATTAGAATCAACAGATTCAGTCTGTCTGCCCAAAAAAGGGTGGCTTTTTAAATAAACTGAGGCCCCTTCCAAGTCAGGGGGTTGTTAGAGCAAAAAGGGATGGAGGTGGTATACCTCCTTATCCTCCTCAACTAGTACCTACCAACTCTTCGTACAACTCAAGTCCAGCCAATGGGGATTCATTGAAATTAGCTCAGCTTTGTAATTAGCATATGCATCAGTGCTGAGGAATAGTGACTCACTTTAAAAAGATCAGGTCTGAATGTGCACCCCCAAATGGAGAGGGGCCAGGAGATGAGTACATCTTCTCTACCCACCCCCTGTACATACACACTAACCACCCTAAATCAGACTGATGGGTCCCAGGCAAGCACCAACTTCTACATGACAACTATGAGACCCTGTGCTGAGGTTCAGCTGAACTATGGTAGAAGACAGAGTACAACTTTCAGGGACTATTTTAATGACTTCCAGCTATCAACATGGAAAAATGCTTCTGTAAGAACATGGGGGAAAGTTTACATTTGTACAAAGAATCAAGGGAAATATGTTGAAGACTTTTAACCAGCAAACTTAGAGACTCAGGGCCATTGTAGAGACCTGTTCTGTGAAATCCTAAAAACCACAGTTAGGGATTTGAGGCTCACTTTACAGAATGACAGGAGGGCTCAAGCTTTACTGATATCCAGGGATCAGAAAGGAAGGAGCAGTGTATGAGTGAATGTAATGCCAACTGCTGTAACAAATAACCCCCTGAATTTCAGTGACTTCATACAATAGTTTATTTCTTGCCAGAGGTGTCTTGCCACAGGTAGCCAGCCATCCTCCAGTCAGTCAGTCAGTTCAGTTGCTCAGTCGTGTCTGATTCTTTGTGACCCCATGGACTGCAGCACACCAGGCCACCCTGTCCATCACCAACTCCCGGAGTCTACTCAAACTCATGTCCATTGAGTCGGTGATGCCATCTAACCACCTCATTCTCTGTCATCCCCTTCTCCAGCTTTCATCTGCTGATAAACAAACCGGTTGTTTATCTTGCACCTCTGTTATTTCCTGGGGCTCAGAATTACCTGCTTTCACCAGGTGGCACTAGTAGCAAAGAACCTGCCTGCCAATGCAGAAGACATGGGTTCCATTCCTGGGTCAGGAAGATCCTCTGGAGAAGGAAATGGCAACCCATTCTAGTATTCTTGCCTGGAGAATCCCATGGACAGAGGAGCCAGGTGGCAATAGTCCATGGGGTCACAAAGGGTTGGACAGCACTGAAGGGACGTAGCATGCATGCATGCACCTGGTGAACGGGAGGAAACAGGGCAGAGAAGGTGGTGAGCTTCTTTAGAAACCTTGGTCCAGAAGTGACCTTCCATGAACTTCCCACTTGCCCATATTTTATTGGAGAGATGCAAGTGGGGCTGGGAACATATTTCCAGACTGGATAGCTCCTCCCCCACCCAGTCACAGTTATACAAAGAGTATGGATTATAATGGACCCATCATCAACCACAGCCAGCTCCACAACTTCAGAGGGCTGTGGAATCTTCTTCCATCCACTACAACGAATCCTGCTCCAGAGGATGTTCCCAGACCCACCCTGACTACCCTCCCACCCACCTACCCTGGTCCTCTGCCTTTGGGGTGGGTGACCACAAATTTGACTCTTTTAAGAGTGAAGAGAATCTGGCTTGATTTGATAAATGTTTAGATCATTGCAGAAGGATAATGGTGAGAATCTGACGCTCTTTCTCCAAGCATTTATTGAGCTGTTACTGTGTGCCAGGCACGATGCTGGGAACATGCCCATGAATGAGCTTTGGAATTGCATCTCCTCTTTCTCAGGCAGAAAGAGAACAGATGATTTCTGAACCTGTGCTTGTCTCTGTGATATTTCACTATGAACAGCATGGGAGAGAGGGGAGGGGCAAGGAAATCATCAAGTCTGTCGGCCTGTTGGTGATAGAGGGGGTGGGGTTCAGGGAAAGGATGGGGGCAATATTTGAGGGTGGAGGTCACCTGGATCAGTGAGGAGGGCTTTCTAGGTGTGAATAGAATCTCTGTGCAGACTCGTGGGCTAATCAGAAACTTGTAGTTCCAGCTTCTAACACAAACCATTGCTGATTCAAGTGCTAATCAGAAATCTTATCCCTGTGAAAGCAAACCTGTGCTGATTCATGAGCTAATTATAAATCTAAGCTGATTGTAAACTCTGTCCTGGAGCAGGAGCTAAATCACAAACTTGGGCAGGAACTCTTGCTGATAATCATCAACTCAAAGAGCCCTGCGTTGCTAATGGCCATCTAGAGTTGATTCATGTGTTAATTACAATCTTGGGATAGTTTAATAGAATGATCGGAAGGTGTCAAATTCATAGCGAAGAAGAGCACAAACTCTGAAGCCTGACAGTCTGGGTTCAAATTCCTTCCTGTAAAAAGGGGGCTGATAGAACACCAAATATCTTTTGGGAGGATTAAATGAGTTAATACAAGTAAAGCACTGGGAGCAATGCCTGGCACCTAAGTGCTTGCTCTTACTAGCTGTAACAATAATAATATACAGGCAACAGTTATTGTTCTGATTTCGTTTAATTCTTCATAGCAGTCCCCACCTCCAATCTCTTCACCACCTTCCTAAGCCCAGGTCTGAGGGCCTCACCCTCTAGAAAGGCTTCCCAGGGACCTGGGAGTCCCCAGTCCCGCCCCCGCCCCTATCCCTTCCAGCACCCTTCCCAGGTCCGGACGTCACCGCTCAATCGCCACTTGAGGGCAGCAACACACCGTTCAGCCGCTGCGCGCGGTGCATTGTGGGGCGCGTAGTCTTTGGGGCTGATTAAGCGGTAGCTTGGGCCTGGCATGCGAACTGCAGTTCCCGGAAGGCCATGCGACACACTCCGCCTCACCTCGCTTAAACCTGTAGGCGGAGATCTCGCCCTCCGCAGAGAGCGCGCCTCTAGAGCAGCGCGGGGGATCGCGGGGTATAGGGACACCCCGGCGCCTCGAGGAGGGGTTGTGCGCAAGCGCGGGCAGCCTGTGTCTCCTACTGGGGGCAGTAGGAAGCGGGTGACCCTGGAGCCACAGACACCAGAGCTGAAGTTGAAGCCGACTCTTTGCGACCCCAAGGACTGCAGCACGCCAGGCTTCTACGTAGTCCCTGACTCGTGGAAGAACTTAATACCCTCCCCTCTACCCCAACCCCCGTTGTGTGCCCTGGAGCCTGCTCACCCGCCTTCCTACTCTCTTGCATCTCCACTGTCCCTAGTATTTTCTTGGCGCTCCAGTCTTAGAGGAAAAAATAAAATCCTTTCCCTTCCTTTTTTTTTTCTTCACAGGCACACACCCCCTTAAAACACACAAACCCCTTATGGTAATGTTCAACCAAGCACAAAAATAGAATAGTATAATGATTCTCCAGCTACCCATCACCTTTCTTCAATAATTATCAACATGTGATTTTATTTTATTTTTTCCGCTTCCCTCCCCAGGCGAATTCATTTAAAACAAATCCCAGACATATGATTTCATCCATAAACACTTCTGTATGTATCTCTAAAATAGAAGGTTCTTAAAAAACATAATACTTTTGTAACACCTAAAAATGAATAATAATTCCATAATATTATCTAATATCCAACCCATCTCCAAAATTTCCTGATCATCTTAAAAGTGTCTTCTAACTGTTGGCTAGTTCAAATCAGACTCCAAATGAGGTAGTGTATTCCATTTTGTGGACACCTCTTTAAGGCTTATTTCCTGACAGTTCCCCCTTACTCTCATCTGTTTTCACAGTCTGATCTGGCAGGTTGCGCTTCTTGGTGTTCTTTAGTATGTTCTGTCCCACATATGCCCTGTAAACTGGTAAATCTAGAGGCTGGGTCAGATTCAGATTCGATTTAGGGGTAAGTATACTTCATAGCTTCCCTGGTGACTCAGATGGTAAAGAATCCACCTGCAATTCAGGAGACTTGGGCTGGATCCCTGGGTTGGGAAGATCCCATGGAGAAGGAAATGGCAACCCACTCCAGTATTCTTGCCCAGAGAATTCTATGGACAGAGGAACTTGGCAGGCTGCAGTCCACGGGGTTGCAGAGAGTTGGACACGGCTGAGCAACCAAGCTCAACTCCGCTTCATGGATGATGTCCCCTTCTTCCATCAGTTAGCATGTGATAATACCCAGTTGCTTCTTTCTTTGTGTGTGATGTTAATATTCACTGTTGGGGCTGAGTGTTGTCACCCTAATCCATCCATTATAAAAGCACGGCCAAACTTCAGGAAGGAAGTGTGTCTATGCTCTCCTTTCCAGTTCTTCTCCGCCTGTTTCACAAATGTGGTCTATTGCTAAAGCTCCTCCTTGTTGCTAAACTCAGGAATCAATCCTCCGTCCTCAACCCGCTGGTCCTGTAACAACAGGCCTGTCCTGTGCTGTTCAATAGGGTAGCTGCTGGCCACACAAGTGGCTATTGAGAGCTTGTGCCTGCGAGCATTTGGGGCACACAATAAGTCAGTACAGTTGTGTTCAACTCTTTACAACTCGCTAGGTTCCTCTGCCCATGGGATTCTCCAGGCTAGAATACTGGGGTGGGTTACCATACTCTCCTCCAGGGGCTCTTTTTTACCTCGGGCTCGAACCCACATCTTTATGTGTCTCTTATGCAGGTTCTTTATCGCTAGTGCCACCTGGAAAGCCCTTTTGAGAGCTTAACTAGTCTTAATTGAGACGTGTGCTGGAACTATAAAATACACACTGGGATTTCAAAGAGTCCCCCCCCCAAAAAAAAGAATTTAATGATGAGAAACCCATGCTTTGTAACAAAGATTAGGCCCTGCTCACAACAAGTAAAGAAAGCCTATATGCACAGCACTGAAGACCTGGTGCAACCAAAATAAATAGATAATTTTTTTAAAAAAGAGTATAAAATATCTCAAGACTTTAAAAAATACAGATAACGTTGACATGATAGTCTTTGGTAAACAGTAAAATACATGCATGTGCTACCTTATTAAAATTACTTTCACCTATTGTTTTTTTACCTTTTAAATGTGGCTACTAGAAATGTTAAAATCACATATGTGGCTCCGAGTTATATTTCTAGCAGAAGGTGTTGTTCCAGAACAGTGATTTTCAAAGTGTGATCTCTGGACTAGCAGCGTCAGCATTAACATCATATGACAACATGTTAGAAATGCAAATTCTATGTTGCCCTGGGCTTACTGAACCCAAGTCTCCAGGGATTGGGGCCCAGCAGTCTGCATTTGATTAAGTCCTCCAGATCATTCCTGTCTGAAAACTCCCCTCCCGGTTTGTGTGACACAGTACCCTCCTAAACCCACCTCTGTCTCACCCCTTCGCTGTTAACACCTTGGTCTGAGCATCTCTTGGTCCTACCTGGACCACTGCAGTCACTTACAAACTGGTTTCCCAACATCTAATCTTGTGCCCTACTTGTAGCCCTCACACTCATTTTGAGCATCCTCCAAGAACATAAATCAGATCACATTACTTTCTTTCTTAAAAACTTCCAGTGGCTTCGTATTGCACTGAGAGTAAAACCCAAACCCCTTCCTGTGGCTCCTGCAGGCTCCCCATCTCCACATAGTCCCCTGACTCCACCTTCACTCTTTCTGCCCCAACCTTGCCATCCTTCTTGTTATTGCTCACACACTCCCAGCTCCTCCCTGCCTCGGGGACTTTGTGACGGCATTCCCTCTTCTAAGAATGTGGTTCTTTGTAGACCTGGCTTTCTCTTTTCCTTTGGGCCTCAGCTTAGATGCCCCCACCTCAACTGTCACTAAAGGCAAGCCCATATCCATACTCACACAATATCACCCACCTTTCATGCTCTGCATGGTACGTACATAACGCATACGGTTCTCCTAGTCATTTGTCCCTACCACTATCAGGTATGCCTATGAGGGCAGGAACTCATCTCTCTAGCTCACCACTTTGACCCCAGCTCCTCCCACAGTGCCTGCACACGGGAGGTGCTTTTAAAAAGTCTGTTCATTGACCCAGCATGTGAACTGCTGCAGCTGCTCCTCTTCAGTCTCTCTCGCTGCCTCCATCCACTCTGAAGTCAGAGGACCATTGTCATCCATGGTGTTTGAACTCTCGGAACCTTCCCCATGACCTCCTCATTTCTGGCTTCTGCCACGCTGGGATATCTGACAACACAGAGCCCACTTTCTGATTTGAGATCGGCCGGCTGGAGCTGCTATGCCTGTGAGGGCTTGATGAGGATACAGAAACCACTCCAGTGTTAGAACAGAGGGATGTTAACACATTGGGGTGGTTATGCAGCGGATAGAGGAGCTGAGGGGCCAACAAGAGCCGGTGAAGGCAGTGGAAATTAACAGCAGTGGGACGCCACCACTGCTCCAGGCTGAAGGAATGAAGCGAGGAGGTGGGGTCACAAGGGCCTGGAGACAAAGTCACCGGATGGAAGTTGGAGACCCAGTGAGATTGTCTAGCTGGCTGGAGTGGTGGAGGGGGCACAGCCACAGGGAGAGAGGCAGGCTTACCATGCAAGGGGAGGATTGCCCTGGCCTCTTCCTCCTCCCTTCCAGGCGCCTGCCACTGCTTTCCATGGGCGGAACCCAAAGTAAATCCAGATGAAGGGGAGATGAACTGTGGCCTGGGATGCAGCAGAAAGGGGAGGGAGAGGAACAGATTGGGGCAAATACAGCCCAAAGAAGCACAGTGTGGTTTTCTCAGTGCACCAAGGATCCCACCTGGTCATCCCACACGGGGCCTCACATTGTTGTTGTTCAGTTGCTAAGTCATGTCCTACTCTTTGCAAACTCATGGACTGCAGCATGTCAGGCTTCATTGTACTTCACTATCTCCCGAAGTTTGCTCAAATTCCTGTCCACTGAGTCAGTGATATCACCCAACCATCTCATCCTCTGTCACCCCCTTCTCCTCCTGCCCTTGATCTTTCCCAGCATCAAGGTCTTTTCCAATGAGCTGGCTCTTCACAGCTAACTGAATTACATCATGTGTCTGGCTGCTGTAGGATTAGGATTTTTCTTTAAATGTTTATTTATTTGGCTCTTCAGAGTCTTAGTTGCAGCACATGAAGTCTAGTTCCCTTACTAGGGATTGAACCCTGGCTCCCTGCATTGGGAGCATGGAGTCTTAGCTATTGGACCACAAGGGAAGTCCTTAGGGTTAGGGTTGAGTTTGCAACCCCAGTGTTTCAGATATCTATTGCTACATTACAAATTATCCCTAAATTAAGCAGCTAAAGGCAAACATTTTTTCCCCCTCTAGCCTTATGGATCAGAAAGTCACAAAGATTTCAGTGGGGTTGTTGTCGTATGATGTCTGTCCTGTGGTTGGAGTCAGGGCAACCACAATGTTGACTGGGGTGGTCATTTGAAAATTTTACTGTCCAAGTTGGTTCACAAACAATGTTACTGGCTGTGACTTGAGAACTCAGTGGGCTGTTGATCAGAGAGGCTACACATGGCCACTCCATCGTCGTGATCTTACTTGGGGGCAGGCTTCTTCCAGAGCACGTGATCCAAAAGACCCAGGCAGAAACTGTATTTTTTTTTAATGATTTGGCATAAAAAATTACACAGCATCACTTCTGCAATCAAGACCCACCCAGATTCAAAATGAAGCTACATAGATCCCACCTTTTGATGTAAGGAATTGATGGCCACATCTTCTGCCAAAGAATGTTATTTGAGGCACTGATATGAGTTCTTTTCTGTCCTGACCCTAGACAGTCTCCTCAGATGAACATCTTCATTATATTCTGGGGGCTTTGATGACTAACTACATGGCTACATTTCCAAGCCTTATATGCAGCCCAGCCCCTCTCTTGATCTATAGAATGATTCCTAACTGGACATCCCTCCTCCCAGATGTTTCAGTTCAGTTCAGTCGCTCAGTTGAGTCCGACTCTTTGCGATCCCATGGACTACAGCATGCCAGGCTTCTCTGTCCATCACCAACTCCTGGAGCTTGCTCAAAATCATGTGCATCAAGTTGGTGATGCCATCCAACCATCTCATCCTCTGTTGTCACTTTCTCTGGCCCTCAATCTTTCCCAGCATCAGGGTGTTTTCTAAGGAGTCAGTTCTTCACATCAGGTGGCCAATGTATTGGAGTTTCAGCTTAGGATCAGTCCTTCCGTTGAATATTCAGGACTGATTTCCTTTAGGATGGACTGGTTGGACCTCCTTGCAGTCCAAGGGACTCTCAAGAGTCTTCTCCAACACCACAGTTCAAAAGCATCAATTCTTCTATGCTCAGCTTTCTTTATAGTCCAACTCTCACATCCATACATGACTACTGGAAAAACCATAGCTTTGACTAGATGGACCTTTGTTAGCAAAGTAATGTCTCTGCTTTTTAATATGCTGTCTAGGTTGGTCATAACTTTTCTTCCAAGGAGCAAATGGCTTTTAATTTCATGGCTACAGTCACCATCTGCAGTGATTTTGGAGCCCCCCAAAATAAAGTCTGTCACTATTTCCTTTATTTCCCCATCTATTTGCCATGAAGTGATGGGACTGGATGCCATGATCTTAGTTTTCTGAATGTTGAATTTTAAGCCAACTTTTTCACACTCCTCTTTCACTTTCATCAAGAGGCTCTTTAGTTCTTCTTCACTTTGTGCCATAAGGGTGGTGTCATCTGCATATCTGAGGTTATTGATATTTCTCCCGGCAATCTTGATTCCAGCTTGTGCTTCATCCAGCCCAGAATTTCTTATGATGTACTCTGCATATAAGTTAAATAAGCAAGGTGACAATATATAGCCCTGATGTACTCCTTTCCAGATTTGGAACCAGTCTGTTGTTCCATGTCCAGTTCTAACTGTTGCTTCTTGACCTGCATACAGATTTCTCAGGAGGCAGGTCAGGTGGTCTGGTATTCCTACTCTTGAAGAGTTTGCCACAGTTTGTTGTGATCCACACAGTCAAAGGCTTTGGCCTAGTCAGTAAAGCAGGAGTAGATGTTTTTCTGGAACTCTCTTGCTTTTTCTATGATCCAGCAGATCTCTTGGTTCTTCTGTCTTTTCTAAATCCAGCTTGAACATCTGGAAATTCATGGTTCATGTACTGTTGAAGCCTGGCTTGGAGAATTTTGAGCATTACTTTGCTAGTATGTGAGATGAGTGCAGTTGTGTGATAGTTTGAACATTCTTTGGCATTGCCTTTCTTTGGGATTGAAATGAAAACTGACCTTTTCCAGTCCTGTGGCCACTGCTGAGTTTTCCAAATTTGCTAGCATATTGAGTGCAGCACTTTCACAGTATCATCTTTTAGGATTTGAAATAACTCAACTGGAATTCCATCACCTCCACTAGCTTTGTTCATAGTGATGCTTCCTAAGGCCCACTTTACTTCACATTCCAGGATGTCTGGCTCTAGGTGAGAGATCACACCATCGTGGTTATCTGGGTCATGAAGATCTTTTTTGTATAGTTCTTCTGTGTATTCTTGCCTTCTTAATATCTTCTGCTTCTGTTAGGTCCATACCATTTCTGTCCTTTATTGTGCCCATCTTTTTGCATGGAATGTTCCCTTGGTATTTCCAATTTTCTTGAAGAGATCTCTAGCCTTTCCCATTCCATCGTTTTCCTCTATTTCTTTGCACTGATCACTGAGAAAGGGTTTCTTATCTCTCCTGGCTATTCTTTGGAACTCTGCGTTCAAATGAGTATATCTTTTGCTTTCTCCTTTGCCATTTGTGTCTTTTTTTTTCTCAGCTATTTGTAAGGTCTCCTTGAACAACCATTTTGCCTTTTTACGTTTCTTTTTCTTGGGGATGGTCTTGATCACTGCCTCCTGAACAAACTCATGAACCTCCTTCCATAGTTCTTCAGGCACTCTTTGCCTATCAGATCTAATCCCTTGAATCTATTCATCACTTCCACTGTATAATCATAAGGGATTTGATTTAAGTCATACCTGAATGGTCTAGTGGTTTTCCCTACTTTCTTCAATTTAAGTCTGAATTTGGCAATAAGGAGTTCATGATCTGAGCCATAGTCAGCTCCTGGTCTTGTTTTTGCTGACTGTATAGAGCTTCTCCGTCTTTGGTTACAAAGAAAGAAATCAATTGATTTTAGTATTGATCATCTGGTGAAGTCTATGTGTAGAGTCTTTTCTTATGTCGTTGGAAGAGGGTGTTTGCTATGACCAGTGCATTCTCTTGGCAAAATTCTGTTAGCCTTTGACTTGCTTCATTTGGCCAAGGCCAAATTTCCCTGTTACTCCAGGTATCTCTTGACTTCCTACTTTTGCAAGACAGATGGGTCATGGTGGAGAGTTCTGACAAAACCTGATCGACTGGAGAGGGAATGACAAACCACTTCAGTATTCTTGCCTTGAGAACCCTATGGACAGTGTGAAAAAGCAGAAAGATAGGATACTGAAAGATGAATTCCCCAGGTTGGTAGGTGCCCAATATGCTACTGGAGATCTGTAGAGAAATAACTCCAGAAAGAATGAAGAGATGGAGCCAAAGCAAAAATAGTGCCCAGTTGTGGATATGACTGGTGATGGAAGTAAAGTCCGATGCTATAAACAGCAATATTGCCTAGGAACCTGCAATGTTAGGTCCATGAATCAAGGCAAATTGGAAGTGGTCAAACAGGAGATGGCAAGAGTGAATATTGACATTTTAGGAATCAGTGAACTAAAATGGACTGGAATGGGTGAATTTAACTCAGATGACCATTTTATCTACTACTGTGGGCAAGAATCCCTTAGAAAAATGGAGTAGCCATCATAGTAAACAAAAGAGTCCAAAATGTAGCACTTGGATGCAGTCTCAAAAATGACAGAATGATCTCTGTTCATCTCCAAGGCAAACCATTCAATATCACAGTAATCCAAGTCTATGCCCCAACCAGTAATGCTGAAGAAGCTGAGCAGTTCTATGAAGACCTACAGCACCTTCTAGAGCTAACACCCCAAAACGATGTCTTTTTCATTATAGGGGACTGAAATGCAAAAGTAGAAAGTCAAGAGATAACTGGAGGTGTTGTTTAAATACCTCAAAATAGCTAAACTCAGGTAATTCTGATACCCAGTTGCTGGTTGGGAATCACTATTCTTCAAGATGGGTGCTAAAAACTTCCCTGGTGGTCCAATGGTTAAGAATCTGCCCTTTAATGCAGTGAATGCAGGTTTGATCCCTGGTCAGAGAACTAAGATCCTACATGCCACGGGGCAACTAAGACCCGATGCAGCCAAATAAATTATAAACAAATATTTCCAAAGGTGAATGTTAGATTTCTTACAGTGACACCCAGGACCCCCATCACGTCCCGTTACATAGGTTCTGATTTGGCCTCAGCCTCATCTCTCTGCCTTTAGGTTTTAGACAGTCTCTAAGTGGTTTCTCACCTAGGTACCTTAGATGACCTCCTCCCTTTGAAGGCACATCCCTGGGGTTATGTCCAATGGAGCCCACTCCCTCTCTCAGACTGGGAGAGGTACCTGCCTCAGGGCCCAGTAATGGCCTGGGCCCCCACATTCACTGCATTTCAGAAGCCTGTATCTGTGAGGCCTGCCACTAGCACCTGCTTCCAGCCTGGCCCTTATGAATGGTCAGTAAGGAGCCATTTACTGGATAGTGGAAGGCAGTTTTATGCTAGGATTCCCAAAGAGCTATACCTCCCTATTCATGCTCATGTAATCCTCTCCCTGTGAGCCTGCCTTGGACATGTGACTGGCTTTAACTAATGGAGTATGATAGAAGTCACTGCCCCCGCTAGCCAGTTCTGGCCTAAACCGTAAGATCGGGAGTTTTGCTTTTGTGTACTCAGGAGCTCTGAGCTCCACCCTGGGGAGACCACATGGAAAGGCCACGTGGAGACCTAAGGAGACTAGGTGGCAGTGAGAATAGATGCCCCTGATGTATGACCCCAGTGCAGCTATTCGAGTTATCCCTTAGCCATTCGAGCTTTTCCCAAAGCACCAGGCTCACAAGTGAAGAAGCCCCTTGGATGTTCTTTTTTCCCTTGGGTATCCTAACCAGAGCTGACATCATGTGGAACAGAGACAAACTATCTCTGCTGTGTCCTTTTCAAATTTTTGAAATGCAGGACAGCGAGCAGATAAAGTTGCTGTTCTTTCCTTCTTTTTTTTTTAATAGGGAAATCAGGATGTTTTATTGACAATGGTAATGTGCATGACCTCATGGTTAGGTAGGCGGGGCTGTAAGGCCTGAGCCTAGGCTTTGTGCTTCTCCTTGGGCTTCCTGGGGACAAACTTCTGCAGTTTCTTCCACATGCCTTTATTCATCTCCTTAAACTCGTCCAATGTATCTGTGGACAGGATCAGTTTGTACTCTTCCAAGGAAAGGCCACTGAAGTTTGTGTCTCTGGGGTGAGGGTACTTGTGTTTGCAGTAGTTTGAATGGAGCCAGGCTAAGCTCTTGTACACCTGATCCCAGGCCTCAGGCTCTGCAGTCTGGGCGTTCTCTCCCTCCTGAAAGGCCTGTGCTACCCACTGCCACAAATAAGCGAGACCAAACAAGTTCCTGTTTGGTCTCGTCCCCAGCCATTCCTCACAGAGCTTAAGAAAACGCCCTTAGCAGCCGGCTGCCATTTTAGGCCCCCGGCTTGACTCTGCACCTGAGGGAAGAGTTGGCCCTTGGTTGTGGTTTTAAGCCATTGTGAGGAATTTCATTATGGAGCAATGGCTACCTGAGGTAGGCTGAGTAAACTGTTTTCTCTTCCTTCTTGGGCCTCACAGAGGAAGGGGCAGAATGTTATCTCCAACATGAATATGCTCGCTCCCCAGATCAGGGCTGGCGTATTGTATACATTCATTTATTTGCTCACTCACTCACTCATTCATTCACTCATTTATTCTTTCATTAGATATTTAGGGAGATCCTGCCATGTGCCAAGCTCTGTTCTAGGTGCTGTGGATACATTGGTGACAAGATAGACAAAATCATGAAACTTATATAATATGAAATGTGATGTCAGTGTAAGAGCAATCATCCTGGTTAATGTACCAGAATGACTGGCTAAAGACAGAGTAAAGAAAGCAAGACTATTATTGAACAGAAGCATAATGTCACACCAGTTGGGTTTATGTCTCAGCCATTTGGGGGAAAATGACAGTTTGGAGCTTCATCTTGCATGATAAATGAAAATAAATTCCAGATGGACTAGAGTAAAATGTGGGAAGAAAATTACACAATAAAAATCTTGAAGATGAAATAAATATTTAATAACCTCTGTGTTGGGAAAGACTTTCTGAACTTTAAGAAAGCAAATCACAGGGACGTCCCTGGTGGACCTGTGGCTAAGACTCCATGCTCCTACTGCAGGAGTCGTGAGTTCGATCCCTGGAGATCCCGCATGCCTGCCACTGGGTGTGGCTGAGAAAAAAATCCTGTTTAAAAAAGAGAGAGAGAGAGAATAAATCATAAAGGAAAAGATTGATAGATTTGACTGTGTAAAAAGTCAAATATCCCGTATGTTTGAAAAGGACATGACTAGGGACTTTCCTGGCATTCCAATGGTAAAGCTCCTTGCTCCCTAATCAGTGGGTGCTGGTCCAATCCCTGGTTATGGAACTAAGACCCCATATACTGACTAAAAACAAGCCAAAATAATTATTTTAAAAAGGGCATGACTAAAGTTGAAGTGAACTAGTAGAGAAAAATATTTGCAACAGGTATAATAGAAAAGTAATAAACATAATAAACATATTAATGAATTAATGTGGGATTAACAGGAAAAGCCAGTACCCAAAAGAAAGATGGGCAATTAATATGAAAGGACAATTCAAAGAAGAAATACAAAGAGCCAAAAAAGATAAAAGCTAAATTTATCCTTGGTAATAGTCAAATGATTTGCCCTTTGAAATACTGAGAGGCAGCCCTTTGCCTGTCAAATCAGCAACGACGTTTGAAATGTGGTTCCCTTTGATGAGGAGAATTCAGGGAAATGGGAGACCCTGTTCACATTTACCATGACTGGGATGTGAAGGGGAGTGACTTTTATAGAGAAAGATTGGGCCCCAAGTCTAAAGCTGGAAAATGTTCATATCTGTTAATTCATCATTTACATTACTGGAAAGAATCTGGAAAGTGGAAAAGGATTTCACCCCAAGGATTTTTATGACATCATTAAAATTTTTTTAAAATTTATTTGTGTCTGTGCTGCATCTTTGACTTCTCCTTGCAGTTGCTTCCCTTGTTATGGAACATGGGTTCTAGGGTGCATGGGCATGAGTCATTGTGGTGCAGGGGGCTCAGTTACCCTGTGGCATGTGGGATCTTAGTTCCTAGATCAGAAACTGAACCCGCATTCACTGTGTTGCAAGGTGGCTTCTTAACCACTGGCCCACCAGGGAAGTCTCTATGACACCATTTTTTAATAAAGCAAAACAAACAAAACTAAATTGGAAATAATTTGACTATGACCTACTAGCATTTGACAAAGGTCCATGGGATATTAATTGGTATTTGAGAATAAAAGGCTCTTTGATAAAAATGAATGTGGAAAATGCTGACTTGAATGAAGGTAAGTGAGATGCAGGAGCTTTAATTAACATGCTAGTGTCCATGATAACTGTAATAAGAAAGGCCCTCCTAGGTATTTTTTCCTAAACAAATTTATGTATCACTTTATTTTCAATTATTTTAGTAATTGTTGTCAACTATCAAGTCATTTCTTCCACCTCATTCTATTGACCACCTCATGGCCCAAGACCTACTCAGATCAAGGGGTAGGGAAATAGATTCCTTCCCTAAGATTTTGGGAACAAGAAAAATTTTTTACATGTGAACTTTTAGGTAGGGTCTAGGTTAGGTACGATAGATCCCCTGGAGGAGGAAATGGCAACCCACTCCAGTATGTTTGCCTGGAGAATTCCATGGGCAGAGAAGCCTGGAGGGCTACAGTCCAGGGGGTCACAAAGAGTCTGACATGACTGAGGGACCCTCACACTTTCACTTTCAGGTTAGGTACAATACAAATTCATACAGAACACAATATAACAGTAGCTTAAACAAAGTGAAAGTGAAGCTGCTCAGTCGTGTCCAACTCTTTGCAACCCCATGGACTGTAGCCTACCAGGCTTCTCCATCCATGGGATTTTCCAGGCAAGAATACTGGAGTGGGTTGCCATTTCCTTCTCCAGAAGATCTTCCTGACCCAGGGATTGAACCCGGGTCTCCCTCATTGTAGGCAGATGCTTTACCATCTGAGCCCCCAGGTTTATTTCTCTCTAACCAATAGAAATATCAATAACCTCAGATATGCAGATGACACCATCCTTATGGCAGAAAGTGAAGAAGAACTAAAGAGTCTCTTGATGAAAGTGAAAGAGGAGAGTGAAAAAGTTGGCTTAAAATTCAACATTCAGAAAAATAAGATCATGACATCCGGTCCCAACACTTCATGGCAAATAGATGGGGAAACAGTGGCTGACTTTATTTTGGGGGGCTCCAAAATCACTGCAGATGGTGACTGCAGCCATGAAATTAAAAGATACATACTCCTTGGAAGGAAAGTTGTGACCAACCTAGACAGTATACTGAAAAGCAGAGAAATTACTTTGCCAACAAAGTTCCGTCTAGTCAAGGCTATGGTTTTTCCAGTAGTCATGTATGGATGTGAGAGTTGGACTATAAAGAAAGCTGAGCATTGAAGAATTGATGCTTTTGAACTGTGGTGTTGGAGAAGACTCTTGAGAGTCCCTTGGACTGCAAGGAGGTCCAAACAGTCCATCCTAAAGGAGATCAGTCCTGAGTGAGTGTTCATTGGAAGGACTGATGCTGAAGCTGAAACTCCAATACTTTGGCCACCTAATGCGAAGAGCTGACTCATTTGAAAAGACCCTGATGCTGGGAAAGATTGAGGGCAGGAGGATAAGGGGATGACAGAGGATGAGATGGTTGGATGGCATCACCAACTTGATGGACATGAGTTTGGATAAACTCCAGGGGTTGGTGATGGACAGGGAGGCCTGGTGTGCTGTGGGTTGCAAAGAGTTGGACACGACTGAGTGACTGAACTGAACTGAACCAACAGACCAAGCATAAACAGTCCAAGGCATTGTGGTGTCAGTATGGAGGCTTCCTGGTATCAGAGAGGCCAGCTGCTTTGACCAATGGCTCTCCCATTCCTAGGGGAGTGCCCTGGCCTGAGTGGTCCAAGGTTGCTCCCACCACATCCATGTTCTGCGCTATGGGAAGGGGAAAAGGAAAATGGAGACTCATCCTGTGGTTCTTCCTAAGCATAGGTGAAATGAGAAATAAAATCTTGGCTTTGGTGTCTAATTTATTCTTAGGGTCATCTCTTTGCCCTTTTCCCAGGGCAAAGAGCAGATGTGTAACAGCGAGGTCAGGTCCTGAATGAGCAGTCAAAGAGAATATAGCTCCTTGTTTCAGATTAATACAAGCTGTTTGCAAAGAAGGGCAGGATGCAGGTTTGCATATATGATATGGTCAGAAATATATAAAAATATATTCAGTAAAATGACTGGAAGGAAATACAACAAAATACTGTAATGAGGTTGTCTCTCAGATGTAGGTAAAGTGTTCTTTTTTCATTTTTCTTTTTGTATCTTGTTGTATTTTTCAAAAGTTTCATAATGAGCAAGCATTAAGATCTTTTTATTTATTGTGACATATCAAACACTTATCAAAAAAAAAGCCCACAAAACCCCCAAACAAAATACAAAAGCACAGGATAATGAATCATTGAGTGAACACTCAGGCATACACATCCACAGGGAAGAAAAAAAAAAAAGATGTCATTGATGCATTCCAGAAAATGTTTTGTCTTATTTTATTCATAAAACTTCCTCCTTTCTGACAGGTTACCACCATTTTGCCTTGATGGAATTCTTTCTTGGCTTTTCTTAGTAGCTTTGCCACCTACGTGTACTTCTTAAACACTATAGTCTAATCTGGACTATTTTAAAACTCTATGTGAATGGGAACCATATTGCATATACTCTTTTGTATATGGTTTTTTCCTTTCACTCAACATGCTGTTTGTGAGATAAATCCATGTGTGACAAGTATTGATACCTACTGTGTTTATTCTACGCAGTCAGGATATTTATTCTCATTATCACATAGTGTTCCATGGTGTGAATCTGCTACAAAGTATGTATCCGTCTTCCACTGATGAACATTTGTGTAGATTCCCTTGAAGGGCTTTGCAAGTAGGGCAGCTGTGAAGAGCTTTACATAGGCTTCCTGGTGTCCATCCACCAGTCTCTTTAGGATGTAGATAGAGAGCCAGGAGTTCTGAGTCACTGGGAATAACAATGCCAAATTGTCCCCCAAGTGGCTCAACCACTGCCACTCACTCCTTCTGCAGTGTGTGGGAGTTTTGGTTGCTCCCTATCTTTTACCACCCACGCCTGGTATCGTCAGATTTTGCCATTTTTGTCTTTTCTAGGTATAGAGGGGAAGGTGTCCTTTTTTGGCCTCACCGCATGGTATGTGGGATCTTAGTTCCCCCACCAAGGATCAAACTGTGTCCCCTGCTTTGAAAGTGCAGAGTCTTAACCTCTGGACCGCTCAGAAAGTCTTGAGGGGAAGGTGTTTTAATTCATATTTCCCACTGAACTTCAGAACCTACTGATACCTTTACTGCCATTTGGTTTTCCTCCTGTGTAAAGGGTCTGCTTAAGAGTTTTGCTCATTTTTCTTTTAGGTTGGCTGTTTGTTTTTGAAGGAGTTACTTCTATATACCCTACTCAAATCCTTAGTCCACATTATATGTTGGAAATATCTTCTCCCACTCTGACCATTTGGTAATGGTTTCTTTTTAATGGAAAATCTCAAGACATACATAAAAGTGGAGAGAACAGTGTAATGAATTCCCATAGACTTGTCACCAGCTTCAACAATTGTCAGTGTATTTGGTGTTGTTTAGTCGCTGAGTCATGTCTGACTTTTTTGTGACCCCATGAACTGTAGCCTACTTATTTAACTTATGTGCAGAGTACATTGTGAGAAACACTGGGTTGGAGGAAGCACAAGCTAGAATCAAGATTGTTGGGAGAAATATCAATAACCTCAGATATGCAGATGACACCACCCTTATGGCAGAAAGTGAAGAGAAACTAAAGAGCCTCTTGATGAAAGTGAAAGAGGAGAGCGAACAAGTTGGCTTAAAGCTCAACATTCAGAAAACTAAGATCATGGCATCCAGTCCCATCACTTCATGGCAAATAGATGGGGAAACAGTGGAAACAGTGGCTGACTTTATTTTTCTGGGCTCCAAAATCACTTCAGATGGTAACTGCAGTCATAAAATTAAAAGATGCTTACTCCTTGGAAGGAAGGTCCATCTAGTCAAGGCTATGGTTTTTCCAGTAGTCATGTATGGATGTAAGAGTTGAGCTATAAAGAAAGCTGACATAGAACAGACTCGTGGACTCTGTGGAAGAGGGCAAGGGTGGGATGATATGGGAGAATGGCATTGAAACATGTTAGTTATCATATGTGAAATCAATCGCCAGCCCAGGATTGATGCTTGGGGCTGGTGCACCGAGATTTCCCAGGGGGAGGGAATCGGGAGGGAGGAGGGAGGGGGG